>CM050175.1:34117107-34392107 GCA_027410445.1 Discoglossus pictus
TATGAACAGTTCTTCCACCTTCTAATAAAAGTGCAGCAATTCCAGTAGTGGCAAACGCCATTGCTATTTGTCCTTGTGCTCGTACTGAACTCATTAATAAATTGTACAAATAGGTTTTTCCTGATCCGCCAGGTCCATCAAGATAGAAATAACGCTCTGTCACCATGTCATCATCTGTTGCATTTTTAATGGCATGAAATGCTTGCAATTGTAGTGTATTTAAAGTTGCAAGTCTTTCTTGTGTTCTTTCTGCTTGTAGTTGAATGTCATAGTCTTCAAAGTTAATGTCATCTATAAGACCTGGATCAGGCAAATTAAAACTTGCACAACTTAATCCATGAGTTAAAAAGACTTCTTGGATTTCCATTAACGCTTTTAAGTGTGCAATGGGTTCATTGTATCGTCGCATAAAGTCTTCAGCCATATTACTTTTAAAAGTCTCCCACAAAGCTAATGCATTTGGAGCATTTGAGAAGATACAAATAAAAGCAAATTGTTCTCTCATCTGTCGTGGCATTTGACATTGTGCTGCTTCTTCTAAACATCTTTCCCACTCTGTATCATCAGCGAGTAAGTTTCTATGTCTTGCAGCTAAATGGAAGGATTCATATACAATGTCATTAACAGTTCTTAATTGTTCAAAACTTTGTGCTCCTGGAACATTTAAAAGTAATATCCGTAAGCAAAAACGTTCAACATCTCTTGGACTGACTGTGTAAATTCGTGGAATTATTTTATTGCCTCTGGTTTTTCTTGGTCTCCATAATCCATTCACAAAAACATAGTGATATGGAATTTCAATATATAAGTATTGTGTTGCTTCAGCATCAGTGGAATTTAATGCAAACCATGCAGTTAGTGTAGTGTGACGATCTTCACTTTGGGCCAATGCATTCATTTCATTTCCAGCATGGAAATAGACTAAATGTCGTTGTGGCAAATGTACTGCTAACCTATATACTGCATGTGATCTATCATGCATTTCAAATTTTAAAAGCCGCCACATAGCTTCTGGTGCACTGACATAGCGAGCATCTACATGAGATGCAAGTTCATCATGTACTAACTCACTACATTCAGGGTTGTCTGCACTTTTGACGACTACAGTAGCTGCATCATAGCCTTTGTAAATATATTTGTAGACATATTTAATGGATTTGATGGAAGTGCAGGCTTCTACGTTGATGTGGGCGTTGTACTTCATGAGTAAATGTGGATTGTAGGGTACTACATATCTATTGTCCACTTTTTTTCCACGAATAATGGCACTATCTCCTTCTCTTCTTTTATAAAGTGGATATCCATCACAATTTGCATATGTTTTGTCTCTATAATCTTTTGGAAAATCTTTTGAACATTTATTATTTTCCATACATGGTGATTGTGGATTAAGGTCTCCACAGGGTCCATGAATCATGCGATGAGTAACAATCTCATATAGTCTACCATATAGTTCTGGATCTGGTAGTTCAGCAACTATGACTGCATCCACTTTGTCCGAAGTATCTAATTTATCTTTCTCTTGAAGTATTATGAGAAGATGTGCATGTGGAAGGCCTCTTTTTTGAAATTCAATGGTATATACATAAGCAAGACATTTGCCAAATAACTGATTTATAGTGAAGTCACGTATTAATTCATTTAATTTGATCTTAAAAACTCTGGCTACTAAATCTGGTCGATCTGAAGCACTTTGTCCAAGAAGTAGATTTTGATTAATTTCTGGCCATTGTGGATTACATGTAAATGTCACAAATAAATCTGGTTTTCCAAATTTAGTCACAATAGCCATAGCATCATTGTATCTTTCTCTCATATTTCGAGGAGATCCTTGAAAGGAAGATGGTAAAATGATGGCTTTGCCAGCTGTCATGTCTCTGCTTGTAGCCACGTCAGCAACATAGTCCATGAGTCCACAATATTGTTCTACACGTAGTTTATCTGTTGATATTTTATAAAGTTTAAATTATTTGCCTCAACTTGCAAATATGAATCAATAATCCATTGTTGTGTTAGTTTTCCACCACATAAAATTGGATTAAATTCATCTCGAATGGCAATTTGAGCTACTTTAAATTCGAGCATAGAAACATTATTTTGGATTCTGGCTTTAGCATTTGGGTAACTGGGAAGGGTTAATTTTGGTTGCCAACCTGCTTCTCCGTGTGGGAAAAAGATGGGATATGTCATTGGATCTAAATTTGGACTTAAGATATTAATATTAATAAATGGTTGCTCCTCATTTCTGGGATATACTCTAATGTCTCTTTGAAATGGTGGTTCTCCTTCATCATTCTGAAAGACCATTGCAACTTCATTTGATGTTGGCAAGTTATAACGACGTTTATCAGTATGTCTGTCTCTTTTAAGCACCATATTAACCTTTGGCATGGGTAATTGATGTCTTTGTGCATGAAGTTGTTGTTCATTTTCTACTTCTGCCAATTTTTTGTATGCTTTACTGTAGGGATTGTTGTCCATAATGTTATTTAGCTCTATGAAAACACTGGGTAAGCATTTTTTATTTTCTTCCATTTGCATACATTGGTCAACAGCTTCCATTGTATTTAGGACATATAGTTGAGCACATTTTCTTTGCTCTCCTTGCTCTGGATGTAAATGTGAAGTCCGATGATAAATTTGTCCTTGGACTTTAAAACAGTAAGGACCATGTCCTGGTACATTAGCAGCCAATGTTGCCCCCATAGATGCAAATGATATGGCACTATTGTAGGATCTTATGTTTGTCTTAAATTTTTGTAATTTGGAAAAGTAGGTTCAGTCATAATATTTTGTAAATAGCTTGGAAATTGTTTCCTTTCTGGAAGTTTGAACTTGCCTTTTTGACAACAACTAATAAATTGTCCATCTCTGGGTCTCTCCTGTTTAAAATAATAAGCCTCACAAAATTGACATTGAGTACTCATGTCCCCACAACTATGAACCTCTACTGCTAAAGACTTGAGTAAAGGACAATTTGCAAAGCATATCGGATGTTGACTTTCATATTCATCAGGTGAAAAGACAGGTTCTAAATGTTTAGTTTTTTTCGTGGCTTTTCTTGGTATATGTTGTCCTTGTTTTGTTGAAATGTCCTGTAAGTTTTTAGTAAGAGTTTGTAAATGCTTTGTTTTTGTAGTTGCTTTTTTTGGTCTGTCTTGATTGGTATCTTGTAAAATGTCATCTGATGTTTGAGGAACAGTTTGTAAATGCTTTATTATCTTTTTATTTTTTTTGGTTTTATCTTTCATTTTTGCAGCTGATATTCTTTTATTTGCAAGTCTTTTGCGTTCTTTTTCTCGTCGAATTTCTTTCTCCTCAGGTGTCTGCTGGGTGGCCCATCTCTCTTGTCTTTCTCTAGTTTGACGTCTTTTCTTCTCTTCTTTGGTCTCGTTATCAGCCATATTAATCTGTAAAGGAAAAAAAATAAATGCAATTGTGTATATTTTAATTTGTAATTCCTGTTAAAGATTCTTGTGCACAATTGGTGAAATAAAAGGCAAATCATTAATGTATCAGTTATATTTAGTTAAAATTATAATTCCTGTCCTCACTGGCTAAGAATTTGGCCAATGGAATACTGCTGTAAATAAGCATGTAACATATTTTTTTAAAATAATGGTTTTATTTATTAAAAACGTTGTTTGTGGATAGATATTTACCACTGCAAAACTTCTTTGCTAAAAAAAAAATGGATGTGGTTATAGAGCTATGTATTGCATAGTAGCAATTTAAATAGAATAAGGGAGATAGTACATTTATTTTTTTATTTTTCTGTTGACACGGATGCAACTGAAAGCTGTTTCTTTAGTTTTCTCCTTTTGTACTTATTATACTGTACCTTGGTTGAAGTGTGATTTAAATCCGAATGTTTGTTGGTCCTCCGTTGAAAATCGTTGTCCAATGGTGTGGTCCTCTGTTGGAAGTCCTCGTCCGATGGTGTGGTCCTCTGTGTAAAATCCTGGTCCTATGGTCTGGTCCTCTGTTGAAAGTCCTGGTCCGATGGTGTGGTCCTGTGGCGATAGCCCTCGTCCGATGTTGTGGTCCTGTGGCGATAGCCCTCGTCCGATGTTGTGGTCCTTTGGTGAAAGTCCTCGTCCGATGGTCTGGTCCTGTGTTGAAATTCCTCGTCCGCTGGTCTGGTCCTGTGTTGCAAGTCCTCGTCCGATGGTCTGGTCCTGTGGAGAAAGTCCTCGTCCAATTGTCTTCACGCAATATCTGTTGTAATATAAAATAGAAAATGTTGTTTGAGTGAAATGTCTTTTAAATAAGTAAAAAAAGTATGAATTTGGCTATATTGTATCAGTTATGGTTATTTTTTTCTATTTTTTTTTTTTATACTTTCTGTACAATCCCACGGCTTTTGTTATTCTTATTTAAGGTTCTTAGTAAGGCTTGTGGGTTGTGATATATTAAATAAGAATATAAATTTATTTTGCTATGTGTTTATGTTAGTTTTTGTACAATCCTGTTTTGTGCGCACCACTTGTGGTATACTGATTTAGCCTTTATTGGGATGGTTATAGTTAGTGAAACATGAAATAATATAATTAATGTAGTTTGCTATGTGTTTGTGTTAGTTTTTTACAATCCTGTTTGTGCGCACCACTAGTGCAAAAGTTATTTATTCTTGATTGTACTGGTTATAGGTTGTTAAACATTAAAGAAGAATGTTAATGTAGTTTCCTATGTGTTTGTGTGATTTTTTGTACAATGCTATTAGGTGCGCAACACTTTTGTTATTCTTATTTAGGCTTCTTTGTAAGGCTTATAGGTTGTTAAACATTGAATAAGAAAGTTAATTTATTTTGCTATGTGTTTGTGTGAGTTTGTTCCAATTCTGTTTTGTGTGTAGCAGTTTGGGTCTCATTCAATTGCGATTTGGCTAATTGAATCGTGCCCTAAATAAGCACATAGCATATTTTTTTAAAGAAAGTTTTTTACTAACTAAAAACTTCTTTAAAAAATATGCTATGTGCTTATTTAGGGCACAATTCAATTAGGCAAATTGCAATTGAATGAGGGCCTTTGTGTGTACCATATGTTGCATAGTTTGCCCCTCATTGAATTGCATTTTTTACAATGTAATAGTACTCTAAGGCGCTCATTGAATTGCAATTTTGAAGATTGAATAGAGTTCTAAATAAGCACATCACATATATTTGTTAAAGAAGTTTTTAGTTATTAAGCATCTATCCAAAAGCAAGGTTTTCACTAACGAAAAAGTTCTTTAAAAAATATATGTTATGTGATTATTTGGATCCCTAAAGAATTAGCAAAATGGCAATTGAATAAGGGCCTAAAAGGGCTTATTTATAGCCATATTAAATTGTCCAAAATAGCAATTGAATGAGGGCCTTTGGTTGCTGCATTTGTTATACTGTCAGCTCCTCATTCAATTGTGTTTTGGCCAATGGAATAGAGCTCAATATCACCACAGAGCATATTTTTTTACCGAATTTAGTATTTAGTGAACTTGTATCCAAAAGCAACGTGTTCACTAAATAAAAAGTTCCTTTAAAAGATATGCTCTGTGCTTATATAGAGCCCTATTGAAATGGGAAAATCACATTTGAGTGAGGCCCTCGGCCATTAAAGATATATAGGTCCTCATTGAATTGCAATTTTGCCAATTGAAGAGGGCTCTATATAAGCACATAACATATTTATTGAGAGAAGTTTTTAGTTATTGAAGACCTTGATTGTGGTTAGAAGTTCAGTAACTAAGAAGTTCTGTATAAAAAATATGTTATGTGCTTATATAGAGCCCTATTCAATTGAGCAAGTCGCAATTGAATAAGGCTCATGGTTCTTTCTTTTTTATACTTAATACTTTACCTTGATTGAAGTGTCGAATGACAGACTGTCCCCTCCTGCCAATCTTAATCCGCCGGTCTTCTTGTAGTGTCTGTTTGAAAAAGAAAGTGAAATAGTTATTTGTATATTTATAATTTTTCATCTAGCAAAGCATGGCCTTTTGAGCATGTAATGTCTTGTTGTATCTTACCTCTTCTTCTTTGTTGGTGTTCTTTAAAAGGGATTGTGCTTCACAGTGCACGGTGCAAATTGTTGAGTGACGCTGTTGATGCAGAGTCTGTTTGAATATTAAAAGAAACAGAAAGATTCAGCTTTATATGATCTATTGAATAGCAGTAAATTAATGTCATTTAAATATACTTCTGTAATTATTTTCAATTGACCTTATTTTTTGGTGGGGGCTACACACATATGTCACATACATGAAGCACATTCCATAGTTTAATGTAATTATTTTGTGTGTGTGTGACATATCAGTATACATGAATCATATTTAAATTGTTAAATTAACCTTATATTTTTGTTTTCCAACACACATAAATGTCTGTGTGTGAGATGTAACTATAGATGATACACATATATGTGCGTGTCACATATCAGTATACATGACATATAATGTCATTTAAATGTAGTTGTTTACTGATTTTGTTTTAAGCTAATTTTGTTGCAGTGGCAATACACATAAATGTGCGTGTCACATGTCACTATACATTATACACATATATGTCCGTGTCACATGTCACTATGAAGGGGCAATACACATAAATGTGCGTGTCACATGTCACTATACGTTATACACATATATGTCCGTGTCACATGTGACTATGAAGGGGCAATACACATAAATGTGTGTGTCACATGTCAATATACATGATACACATATATGTCCGTGTCACATGTCACTATGCAGGAGCAATACACATAAATGTGCGTGTCACATGTCACTATATATTCTATACATAAATGTGCGTGTCACATGTCACTATACATTATAGACATATATGTGCGTGTCAGATGTCACTATACATTATAGACATATATGTGCGTGTCACATGTCACTATACATAAACCTCTGTTTAATATTGAATTATGTTTTTTTGTTGTTTTGTTAAATGAACCGTATTTTTTTTGTGAGCCTATACACATAAATGTGCCATATATGTCACTACATAAATCCTAGTTTATTTTTTTATTTGTTTGACCTGTCCTGATAATAAAATGTAATATATTATAGCTTACCTCTCAGTTGTAATTTGCACAATGTAAAGTAGTAAATTAGTAAAGAATTGTCTTCTCAAGTAAAAGCAGCAGTTATCTCAGAAGTCACTCCGTTCATCACCTGAGGAGAAATGTATTTTTTTGTGTGAAATGGGCAGTATTTATAAACTTGTAGAAAGTTCTGGAAAGTGAGACCGTTAGAACGCAATACGCATGCGCTATTTGCGTTCCAGCTTACAATTTGCGTTCCATCCGCCATTTTCTGCGTATTACTGTTCAAAATGGTGTTTAATATGATTGTAATACGTTCCGCATAGTATGTGTTTCATTATTGCGAGTAAGTGTAGTGTAGTTACGTCTGAAGCCTCGTTTTCGTTTTGTTCGTCGGCCATTTTTTCTCTCGCTTAGCGCTGATATTAGTGTCTAAAGTGTTTTATTTTGATTTAAATGTAGATGTAACATGTTTTTTTGAGGTGCTGGATGGTTCCTCTTGCTGTAGGTAAGCTTTTTATGTGTTTGTTGTGTGTCTTTCTTAAGTTTTAAATGTTTGTATGTCGGCGTGTTGCGTCCGATGTTTGCGAGGTCGTAATGTGTGGTAACGTGTCTCGTATGGTGTTTGCGTGTGTAGCCTCGTTTTCGTTTTATTCGTCGGCCATTTTTTGTGTCGCTTAGCAAATTATTTAGTGTCTAAACTCTTTTATTTTGAGTGCAATTAAGTTGTAAGTTGCATTTTTGAGGTCCTGGGTGCTTCCTGTTTCTGTAGGTAAGGTTTTTATGTATGTGCTGTGTGTATGTATTGTGTTTTTAATTTTGTAATGTTCGCGAGTTGCGTCCGAGTGTTGCGAGGCCGTAATGTGTGTGAATGTGTGTGAACGTGTGTCGTATGTTGTTTGCGAGTGTCGTAATGTGTGTGTCGTGCTCTTTGGGTTGCGACGTGAACTTTGTGAGATTCGCAGTTCTTTGGGTTGGGAATTTGTGTTGTGAATTTTGCAAGGGTCGCAGTTGCTGCAACTGAAGCCCTCGCTTTGCGAGGTCCTCAGGTGCTGGCATGGAGCGCCTGTGGCGCTTCAAGCCAGCAACTGAGGCCCTCGCTTCGCGAGAGTCCTCAGTTGCTGGCAAGGAGCACCTTCGGCACTCCATGCCAGCAACTGAGAATCTGGCACAGTGCCCTCGCTTCGCGAGGGCCGCAGGCTCGCTACGCGAGCCTGCAGCGTTAGCAACAACTCGTACGCTCACAACTATATATGTGATATGGTCCCCTCATTAGGGTAAACCCAGTGCTTGCAACATCTCACTCTGTAGTGAGAAGCATTGGGCAGATTTAGACCATTTATCATCACATTTATTATTTTTTGCTTTTCATCAAGTGGCAAGGGTTTTTGTACATTCTAAGCGGGCAATATTTTGCAGTGTTTGAATATATACTCTGCTATATTTATCCAAATATCCCTCTGGTTCTCCTATGCTGTTTTTGGTTTTAATATATATTTTTTTATGACCCCTATACTCCACCCCTTTCTTTGACGATCCTATGATTTGCAATTTTTTGTTGTGTGTATATATGAGGATGGTCTAGTCTGAACATTTTCTAGCAGTGACCTATAAATTCCTTTTTTAGGAAAACACCACTTTGATTAATACATACACAGTGGAATACAATTACCCCCTTGTGGGGTCCATATCTAAACACTATGGGCCCTATTAAATTATCCCTCTTAGTTCTCTCGGTGCTCGCAAAAGGCAGTTTTCCTGCTGTTTGCGAGTACCGAATCTCTCGCAGCCTGCTTTGCGATAAGACTGCGAGAAAATGGCCGAGAATAGGCTCAGAGAGAGCTACATAGCCTTAAATCTACGCATGATTCTCGCATATCGTAAGAATCCCTACGTGGAAAAAAAGTCCACGCAAGGGATCAGAAAGCCTCTACGTGCTGCCTCGGAACAGCCCGAGACAGCAGTATGAGGCTACCCCCTGCACCCTATACACATCCCCATGCTGCAGGGGTCTCTATCAGGACCCCTGCAGCACCCCCACATTAACCCTTTCCAGCGGGGGTCCCCGATCTGCATAGATCAGGCCCCCAGCCGCATTTCAAACTTTTAAATTCCCCGCCGCGGCTCCTTAAAGGGGCCGCGGCACACTATTACCCAATCCCGGCCGCGGCACTTAAAATGAACCCCCCTCTATGCTGGGGGTCCCCATCGGGACTCCCGAAGTGTCCCCATATAAACCCCCTGCAGCGGGGGTCCCCGATCGGCACCGATCGTGACCCTGCTGCAATTCAATTTTAAATTTCCTGCCTCGCAGGTCCTTAAAGGACCGTTAAGGTCCTGAAAGGACTCGCACTAAAAATATTAACCCCAACTATAATTAACCCATTAACTCATGGTGGTCAATCCAGACCACCATAAGGCTCTATTTAACCCATTAACTCATGGTGGTCAATCCAGACCAACATAAGGCCTCAATTACCCCATTAACTCTTGGTGGTCAATCCAGACCACCATAAGGCCTAAATTACCCCATTAACTCATGGTGGTCAATCCAGACCACCATAAGGCCTTAATTAACCCATTAACTCATGGTGGTCAATACAGACCACCATAAGGCTCTATTTAACCCCATCAGTCCCATAAGGGTACATTATTACCATTATGGGCCTGTTACAACCCAACATTAACAACATAAGTGCCATGATGGTCCTCAAGGACCATCATGACACTAACTACAAACACTACACTATAACCCCCAATAAACCATTTAATCTAAACTAACCCCCCTCTACACTAATCTATTAACACTTACACTACCTACCTACACTACCTACCCCTTAATAAACCTCCCCAACACTCTAATTACAGTAAAAAAAAAACTACCTTACAGAAAACAAAAAAAACTACAGTACAGAAAACATAAAAATACATTACAACCCCACCCCCCACTACAGAAAACAAAAAAATACATTACTACCCCACCCCCCACTACAGAAAATAAAAAAATTACACACCTGAAAAGGAAAGACAGATAAACACAATACAATACATACATATAATACATTACATACATTACATACAATACATGACATTACATACATTACATATAATATATTAAATATAATATATTACATACAATACATGACATTACATACATTACATATAATATATTAAATATAATATATTACATATAATATATTACATATAATATATTACATATAGTCCAAATCAAATACCCTCTATCTATCTAACATACAATCTATTTAATTTAAAATAAATCCTAACTATATCAATTACATCCCCCTATCTATCTAATATACAATAAATCCTGAAAAAGCTGTCTATCAATTTCAGCCAATTAAAAGTCGTCAATGTGTGAGCCAATCAGGATGGGATACACCCCAATATCTCACCCTGATTGGCTAAAACACTTGTCTATCTTTCTGGGAACCAATCACAAGGCTCAGATGCCTTCAGCCAATCACTATGGGATACACCCCCACGGAGTGATTGGTAGAAGACATCTGCGCATCCTGATTGGCTCCTACATTGACGACTTTTGATTGGCTGACAGGGACTCCGGGAGGCTCATTAGCGTCTGGGAGGTCTGCCAGTGCAGACCTCCGTTAGTTTTTTTGTTTTTTTTTTAGAGCGCGGATGGTTCCGCGGCCCAACCGGGGCTGAAGGAGGGAAGGCCGGGGACATCGCGGGGAGGTAAGTTAAATGTATATTTAGATGTTTATATGTGTATTTTATTTATTGTTTATATATTGTATTAATGTATTCATGTATTGTGTTTTTTTTTTAACAGGGCCGCGCCGGAAGAGCTAAACAATGACGGGACATGCTGTAAAGGTGAGTATATTATTTAGAATGTATAGAATGTTTATTTATTGGATGTTAATGTTTTGTACTAATTATTTTATTTTGTTTGACCCATAGGTTAGTGATCTGAAGCAACATCTTAAAGGTAAGTGGTCTAAATTTATTTATTTTAGCGTAGAATTAGGGTCTGTGTAGTTAGGACTGTAATTATTTTATTTTATTTTAGAATAAGGGTCTGTGTATGTAGTTAGGATTTATTGTATATTAGATAGATAGGGGGATGTATTTGATATAGTTAGGATTTATTTTAAATTAAATAGATTGTATGTTAGATAGATAGGGGGTATTTGATTTGGACTATATGTAATATATTATATTTAATATATTATATTTAATATATTATATGTAACGTATGTAATGTCATGTAATGTATGTAATGTATTGTATTGTGTTTATCTGTCTTTCCTTTTCAGGTGTGTAATTTTTTTATTTTCTGTAGTGGGGGGTGGGGTTGTAATGTATTTTTTTGTTTTCTGTAGTGGGGGGTGGGGTTGTAATGTGTTTTTTTGTTTTCTGTACTGTAGGTTTTTTTGTTTTCTGTAAGGTAGGGTTTTTTTTCTGTAATTAGAGTGTTGGGGAGGTTTATTAGGGGGTAGGTAATGTAGGTAGGTAGTGTAAGTGTTAATAGATTAGTGTAGAGGGGGGGTTAGTTTAGATTAAATGGTTTATTGGGGGTTATAGTGTAGTGTTTGTAGTTAGTGTCATGATGGTCCTTGAGGACCATCATGGCACTTATGTGGTTAATGTTGGGTTGTAACAGGCCCATAATGGTAATAATATACCCTTATGGGACTGATGGGGTTAAATAGAGCCTTATGGTGGTCTGTATTGACCACCATGAGTTAATGGGTTAAATAGAGCCTTATGGTGGTCTGTATTGACCACCATGAGTTAATGGGGTAATTTAGGCCTTATGGTGGTCTGGATTGACCACCATGAGTTAATGGGTTAATTTAGGCCTTATGGTGGTCTGGATTGACCACCACGAGTTAATGGGTTAATTTAGGCCTTATGGTGGTCTGGATTGACCACCATGAGTTAATGGGTTAATTTAGGCCTTATGGTGGTCTGGATTGACCACCATGAGTTAATGGGTTAATTTAGGCCTTATGGTGGTCTGGATTGACCACCATGAGTTAATTGGTTAATTTAGGCCTTATGGTGGTCTGGATTGACCACCATGAGTTAATGGGTTAATTTAGGCCTAATGGTGGTCTGGATTTACCACCATAAGTTAATGGGGTAATTATAGTTGCCTGGGGTTAATATTTCTAGTGCGAGTCCTTTCAGGACCTTTACGGTCCTTTAAGGACACGCAAGGCGGGAAATTTAAAATTGAATTGCAGCAGGGTCACGATCGGTGCCGATCGGGGCCCCCCGCTGCAGGGGGTTAATGTGGGGGGGTTAATTTTAGGTGCCGCGGCCGGGATTGGGTAATAGTGTGCCGCGGGCCCTTTTATGGAGCCGCGGCGGGGAATTTAAAAGTTTGAAATGCAGCGGGGGCCTGATCGGTGCCGATCGGGGACCCCCGCTGCAAGAGGTTAATGTGTGGGGGCTGCGGGGGTCCCTATGGACCCCTGCAGCAGGGTGTTCATGTGAGGACACTTCGGGGGTCCCGACGGGGACCCCCGCATTGAGGGGGGGTTAATTTTAGGTGCCTGGGGGGTTTTTGGAGTACCCCCCACGGCAGGACTTATGTGGGGGACTGCCGTGGAGGTCCCTTTTAGGACCCCTGCAGCACTTGATGAGGATATCATCTCGCAGGCTGTCACTCCTCATGTACATTTACGCAGTGTAGATACGTACGGCCCTGCTGCATAGCTCATACGTTGCTCGCAGCAGGGCTAATTTAATAGCATTGTAAGTTAGAGATACTTTGCAGTCCGTAGGGCTTAAGTAGAAGCCTCTTATTTACGAGGCTGGAATTTAATGAGGCCCTATATGTTAATAACAATATCTATTATCACCACACTATTTAATTAACTATTTAATTTTCACAAGTTTTTGTTTTGCACTTCATGGTATTGTTAGAGTATTATGCTTTAGTATTTAGAAGCCTTATAGTTTTAGAAGCTTCATAGGCTTATATTAGCCGATCACACATACACCTAAACTACCTTATAGGGTTTACCACCAATAGTATTAGTTTTCTTTTTGGTTTACACATGTCAGGTTGTCACTCACTGCAAGCTAGACAGACAAAAGAAACAAGAGTATAGAAGTGATCTTTCCCAAAAGAAATTATATTTTTACTGTTTTAGTTGCAAACCATTTAAATGGCAGCATTCAATAAAATGTATTTTGTTTCTTTAGTTTAATATTTTCTTTATATATATATATATATATATATATATATATATATATATATATATAATGTGTATATATATATATATATATATATATATATATATATATATATATATTGTAATGATATAGGAATCACAAAGTTGTGGAGACCAGTAGCAGCAACTTGTAGGTTAAACAGGAACAAGCTTTTATTGAAAGGATCAGGAACCAACAATAATCTGGCAAGGTACATTTGACAGTGCCTTATATAGGCCAAGGACCAGACACCTGACCAGACACAGCTGAAGAGACTTAGGTACTGATAAAATTGCTAGCAGAGTCAAGCTTATAAGGTCTCAATGGAATTCACAAAAGGAAGGCTGGCGCAGTGGTAGGGAAGAGGTATAGCAGCCTGGGGACCAGGGTTCAAAACCCAGCAGAGTCAAATCCTCACATATATATATATATATGTGTGTGTGTGTATATATATATATATATATATATATATATATATATATGTGTGTATATTGATCTTACTTATCTATCTTATAAGAGATATACTTTCTTATGAGAGAAATTATATATCCGCATCAACTATTAGATTATATACAACATGTGAAATTCACTTTTGTATATTTCAACAATGTCCAACATTAGGGCTTCAGTGCAGCCCTTTGTAACTTTTTGTGTGCCCACTCTCTTCTTTAAACTGAACATGTGACTGTTCCAAAAATGTACTTTTTAACACTTTTATTGATGTGCAATGCCACCCCTGGTCTCCCTCTATCTCTGTTCCTCTATCATCCCACACTTCCCTCCAAACATATTTTAAATAATATTATAAATAATTGGTCATAATTAAAGGATTACCTATATTACATGTGTTGAGGAAATAAGGCAACGAGAAACAACTGGTCCAAAATAAAAAGAATATTGTTATTGTACAATTAAGCAGAATTACAAAACAGAGTATAATTCATCTTATGCATTCTACAATCAGATAAAACAGGTTTTATATACATTTTTGAAGATGTCGTAGTGACGTGGTTCAACCAATCCAAGTCTTCAGCACGTTCTTCAACCCTGAGTTTCCTTATCTTAAACTTGCAGCAATTGAGTGGCTTGTCGTCATCAATGAGACAATACATTTGTGTACGCAACAGAACAGATGAATTAGCAGAAAAACATTTTTTATAATTTCTTTTTTAAGCATCAATTTGATAATAAGCACAGGCCAAGACATTGCAGTTAATATTTTCTTTAACACTCTCACCCTTTTGATAATTTATTATCACACATATTTATTACCTTGTGTTTCTTGTTTGACTAACTAACAGCCTACCTAGCTGGAAGTGACCCAATAGACAGCCCGTATTTCACAAACTACACAGACAAGCAGCATAGACAGTGGGATTCTGGCATCCATTCCAGGCTGCCTACCTGGTGACCATTTCCTACAAGGATTCACACATCTTTATTGGTAACACACAAGCACAAGCATACAATCTCTATCTGAATGAATAACAGCAGTCAGAGATTGCACCCCACCACAGACCTAGGCTAAATCCTACACACTGAGTTTCCTTATTTGAAACCAATACAATGCCCAAACTGATGTGGTGCAACTTTGGATTCCCCTAGCAGAGATGATGTCGTCCACCTGGCTCACAAAAATGGCAAGAGGGTCTGCAGGATAGGCAGTTAGTCAAGCTAGGCTACCAGACTGTCATCTCTGTGGCTGTTGTATCATATCCTTAGGCAATGAGAATATCCGCCTTTTTGCTGCAACAAGAAACACAAATTAATAATAACTTCCATGCAATTAAGCACATTAAAATTAATCCTATCACCACCACTATGGGTTTTAAGACATTTTAAAGCATATTGTTAAACCAAGCACCAATAGATCCAATCCAGGATAAGGTATTTCCATCCTTCTTTAGATATATCTCTTGCTTGTTGTTGCAACTGTTTTACTTTGCTCATGTGTGCCTCTATGGGGTCATGGGAGTTCTCAATGTAGGTAAAGCATTCTGAGCCTATGATAGTACAAGTTCCCCCTTCTATAGCTAGCAGGTAATCAAGAGCCATTCTGTTCTGTATGGCAACTTTTCTGACTTTGTCTAACTCTTCATTTAGGGCATGGATAGAACTTATAGTTTCATTAATAATCCCATCCATGATACTAGCATATTTATTTATCTTATTTGCTAATTCGACTCCCCAACCTGTCCAAGAGGGGAACCACATCCAGGCTTTATCTGCAGATGAGAATAGTTCTTGTTTATACCTAGTTCCCCCTTGGTTTATTTCAAACAATTAGATATTTAAGTGTGGTCTAATGGCTGGTACAATTCTTCCTATGGCACAGTTACCCCATGCCCCCATGGGAAGCCATGAGTAGGCCTTATTGCCACAAATGTAATAGAGTCCTTGTCTCAAGACCCTGGGAATGATCTTACCATGATTTCCCAGCCACTTTTAAAACCATACCATATTGTGTTGCACATGACTTTGACAGCTCCACTAATCTTCGTCTGTTCGTTGAGGGCAAGAACACCTGGGGGCACACAAAGCTTTCAATGTTGGGCAAAAACAAAAGCTGTTACAACCCACATCTACCATATCACATGGTGTATCATTAGGTTCCATTTTAAATGTTAAGGTAGCATTTCTACAATCTGTTTTCCCCACATGTACTTTGGGTAAACTGGCAAAGTGACCTTTTATTTTTGCTATGTGAATCACGCACATGGGCCGCAGACACATTGTAGGTGGAGAAATTATATCAGCAATTTCTAAATATGTCCATTGATCTGATAGAGCATTATAAGTAGAGTTATCTACATCTATTTAAAGCTCATAACTATAATCTGTTAAATTAAAATCATTAATTGATATTGGTACACCAATTAAAGGGATGTGTGGTAGGAATATGGGAACATATTGAGCAGTTGGTAGCATTCAGCTGCTTGGCAGTTTGTTGATGTAGGTGCCAGATGGAATTTGTCTGCTTCCCGCCATCAACCTGTGCATGAAAGTATGAAACACAGAAAAACAAGCAGAGCAGTACATGCAGTTTTGACAGTTTGTGAATCATTTCTGTCCCCAGTGACCTCACCCTTTGAGCACAGATTGTTATCACTGACCTGGAAATCAACTAGCTTACAGTGGGAAGCGTGTATCCAGTTTGATTTCCCTTCCACCTTGACTGAGGTGGATCTGGTCAGTAATACCTGGTATGGGCCATCAAATCAGGGCTCTAAATGTCTCCTCACGTATCTCCTTATCACCACCCAGTCTCCATGGTGCAGGTGGTGAGTTCCGGTAGTTTCCTCTGGATCTGGTAATGAAGAGAAAAAGTTTCCATGAAATTTAGTCAGTTGCATTCGTAGCTGAACAACATAATCAGTTAAAGAAGCATACTGTCCATGTAATTCTTGTGGAAACAAAAGACCTGTCAGTGGTGGTCTGCCAAACAAAATCTCAAATGGCGAAAGGCCATGTTTTCCCTTTGGGGTGTGCCTCACTGCAGAAAGGGCTAATGGTAAGGCTTGTACCCAAGTGAGGTTCACCTGCTCACAGATTTTAGCTATTTTTTTTTTTTTTGTAAACATAATTTGCTCTGTCTCATTTCCCAGATAATTGTGGATGGTAAGGAGTATGTACTATAGATGCTGGTTAATCTGCAACCCTTTCATTATTTCTGCAAACACTTGCCCAGTAAAATGAGTACCTCGATCAGAATCTACTGTCTCAGGTAGACCATATCTGCACACAAATTCAGATATTAGCTTTTTAGCAGTCACACTTGCCGTTGCCTTGGCAATGGGCCAAGCCTCTACCCAGTAGAAGAACATATTCACATATACCAAAACATACTCATAGACACCACATTTGGGTAGCTGGATGCAGTCTATTTGCAATCTTTGGAAAGGGTAGTCAGACTTTACAAGATGTTTCATCTCTACCTTTGTTATTTCACCTGGATTGTATTTGGCACAGATCATGCATTTCTTACACCATTCAGTTGCAAATTGTGAGAAACCTGGCGCAAACCAAAATGTGTTGACTCTAGCAACCATTCCCCATTTGGAAATATAGGAAGGTAGATGAGATAAACTGGTTAGAACAGGATATAGAACTGGGGGTGCACACAATCGACCAACTTGCAACCAGCATTTTTCCACTTTTTCTGAGTCTGGGTATCTGTTTGGTTTTGGAGAGTCTTTAAGTCTTCCATTGTCAAATTATCCACAGTTTTAGAGGACTCTTGGAGAACCTTAAGAGCTGCCTCCTTGGCTACTTTATCTGCCCTGTTGTTACCCATAGTGATAGGATCTATTTCTCGCTGATGTGCCTGGCATTTCATAACAGCTAGGGCTTTAGGTAGCTTCACCTTTTGTAGCAAATCCTGCATATTTTATCACCTTTCCACTACAGGTCAGAAAGCCTCTATGTGCCAACAAAAAGCCAAAATCATGGAGGATTCCATAGTCAGTTTATATCTTCACTGTCTTCCCTTCTGCCAATTCACATGCCTTGGTCAGAGCAAGCAACTTAGCACTTTGTGCCGAGTGCATACCAGGATCAAGGGACTCAGAGTACAGAATGAAGGTGTCATCCACTACAGCAAAACCAGCGGCAAACCTATGAAAGGAAATTTCATATTTTGTTAGCCTGGCCGCAGAGAGGTGCTTGGTTGTCAGGCTGTGGAGGACTGCTTGTACAGCATGAGTAACCATAAGAAACAACTGATTCCCCAGGACAATCTCAGCTTTTTTTCAACTAATATTGCTGCTGCAGCTATTGATTTCACACATGCAGCTCCTGCTGAAATCACAGAATACAGTTTGGTACTAAAGTACCCCACTGGCTTCTGTTTCTCCCCATATGTCTGGGTGAGTACTCCTGAAGCCCGTCCTTCCTGTTCATGACAGAACAGGTAGAATGGCTTGATGTAGTTTGGGAGTGCCAGTGATGGGTTGCTAAGTATAGCAGCCTTTAACTGGTCCACAGCCTGTTGTCCCTCCTCAGACAGCTCTATGCGTCCCGTCTGAGTGGTCAGAGCGTATAAGGGAGCAGTGAGTTGAGACATGTTTGGTATCCATTGTTCGCAGTACCTGACCAATCCCAGAAAGGCTCTGATCTGTTTAGCATTCTGTGGGTATGGTCCCTTCTGTATCACAGAGAACCTATCCAAAGTGATGTGTTTAGAGTCCTGTGATATGCAGTGGCCTGTGAAAATGACTTTTTCCTGGCAGTACTGGAGCTTACTGGGGGAAACCTTGCATCCCTTAGTGCTCAAGTGGCAAAGTAGTGAAACAGTCACACTGGTGCACAGCTCTCTTGAATTGGCTGCCAGCAGGATATAATCAACATACTGCACAACAGTAACCCCAACGGATGCATGCCAGCTGTCTAGCACTTGCTTCATGATTTGACCAAATTCAGATGGCGAAGACACCATTCCCTGAGGCAACCTTGTCCAAGCAAACTGCTGTCCCTCAAAAGTGAAGAAAAAAGGTACTGAGAGTAAGGATGTACAGGGACACAAAAGAAAGCGTCTACCAAATCTCTCATACGAAACCAGGAGGCATTCAAAGGAATGTCTCCAGAATAGTGTGGGGATTTGAAACAAGTGATGAATCTTCTTGAATGATTTTACTTACTGACCGCAAATCATGGACCAGGCGGAACTGTCCTGGTCTCACAGGCTTAGCCACAGGATACAAGGGTGTATTTACAGGTGATTTTGTGGGAATCAGGATTCTCTGATTCACATTTTTTTTTATTTGATCTCTAACACCATTTAATTGTTTCATACTAAGGCGATTCTGAGGAATTCTGGGCAAAGGTCTGAGCTTAATGACCACTGGGTCTGCTTGTTTTATCAGACCCACTGGGGGGACATCCTTCAGGTCAGTCAGAATAGCCTGCTCTGGAAGGATGCACACTGCCATTAGGGGGATCAGACTCTCCAATGTGTTGTGGTCTTCTGATCCCACTAATGTAGTGACAATCGGTCCATCCTCTGTATATTGGATGTTCGCCTTTAGTTTCATCAGTGCATCTCTTCCAAACAAATTGCCGGGAACAGTGTCACTGAAGACAAAGGAGAGGGAGGTATCAACTGGACCTTTATTTACAGGAGTTTCTACACTCTCTCTCAGCATGATAGTTTTACCTGCTAGTCCTATAGCATTTGTCCAGAAATTTTCAAATTCAGGCTTCTGATATTTTGAGAACACTGCGGGTTGCTCCAGTGTCAACCGGGCATTCCACGGAAGGGTATGGCATGTCAGAGAGGGTCAGGTGAACAAAGGCATCACCCCCTCTGCTCTCAGAAATGACTGGTAGCACTGGAAACACTGCCCGTCAATTGCTCTCCTGTCTCCCCCGCTTTGGGACTCTGCAGTGCCCTGCAAAATGACCCAGTTTGTCACAGTTATAGCATTTTACTTTTCTGGGTTCCCCTCTATTTGTCCCTCTGAACTGCTTCTATTGAGGTTTCCCAGGGGCATTGACTAGCAATACCCTCTGAGCTCTCTTTTCCTGCACTTCCTCAATGTTACTTTGGATTGAGCTCGCTAGGCTCATTAGTACTGGGACTGACTTGTCTCTCTAATCCGAATGGGCAGAAACCAATTTGTCATGGAGTTCTTTATTCAGTCCACACACCAATGTGGTAGTGAGCATCTTACCCATACCTTGGTCTTCAAGATTACCTTCTACCTCTTCTACAGCCTGCCTAAATCTTTCAAAGTAGTCTTCCACTGGTTCTTTAGCCTTTTGTTGGATATTTGTCACCTGGACCCAAGACTTATTCTTGAGTTGATTGAGATATTCCAATGCCCTATGTGGGGATTAAGTGGCAAGGTAAGCTTAGTACAGATGGCAGCTGTGTCTATTTGACCTGCCACAACTCTTCTTATCTGTAGCAGATCCCTTCACTTGGGGTTGTAACTGACCATGATATTGTACAGCTCATTTAAAAAACCCATATGGATTGCTCCGCAGCTTAGGGACTGATTAGAGAAATCCCATCATTTCCCCAGGTGTTGATGGAACATGTTGGCAATGTGCCTGTCTGCCTGATCATTTGTGCCTGGAATAAACAGCTCTCTGACTGGGTAGGCTGAAGCTTGAGGTGATAAAAGTCCTTCAGCCATTTTGCTTACCTCCTCAGAGTTTATTTTGGGAGTGATTAGGAGTTCTCCTTCCACTTCACAAAATACTTTTCCTCCCCTCGGGCCACCTAGATCTTTCCACACGGGGAGAGGGGTCGCAAATGATGGGTTTTAACATTTATCGGAGGATCTGCAGGGGGTGGGAGACTCAATTCTCCAGCGGGGTACATCATGGATGGGCTAACAGAAGTTTTTTGTTTGCCCCTTTGGGAATCCCAAAATCCATTCCCTTAGTCAGCTTGCTCCACTTTTGTAGATGCCGGCTAACCCACCAGCCATATTTCTTATTCATACTCTCCTGTGGGGTAGGAGGACACTTTGGACGTCCTTTACTTGAGGGTGACAGTATCACCCTTGCTAAGATCATCTCCCATAACCCGGCTATGATGGAGGGGACTCTTACCATTCTCTCTTGATTCTTAGCTACACTGTGGCTTTGGCTGTCAGGGAAATTCCCACACTAAAATTCCCACACTATAAATCCCTACTTTTGATCTCTCCAAAGTCTCCAGCAGAACCAAATGATAAACAGCAGGAAGACTATCTCAAAAAGTATCTCACCTTTTATATCATCTAAGTCAAACCACACTAAGGTGCTTGACCTAACAGTCTGATTATTCATGGGAGACAAGTCTGCTACAGCTCTGGGACATGCCCTTTAGTATGGGAGAGTACAGGCTCAAACCAGCGGGACCAGAATAGTTTAGAGAAAAGAAACGAGAGGTGATCAAAGAAGGGGGTTCGCTCTCATTCTCTGGGAATAGTCCTGTACCCAATAGCAGCAGTGGGCTAATGTCCCAGGGACAAGCAAAGTGGGCAACCCAAAGACTTTGCACTTACAGACCAAGGCGCACTTAGTAAGAAAACCTGCATCAACCCACACTTAACCTTCAATGATTTTTGTCCCTTTGCTGTGTAGACTATGGTTAGTTACAATTTACTTGACAAACTCAGAGAGATAGAAAACATTTGTGTCTGAGGACTAGGGTCCTCTTACTTAGCACATCATTGCCCTCACTGGCTTTTTCCGTAGAGGTGCGTCTTGAGGCAGTACAATCATATGCCATAAAGGACCTCTTGAATACTGATACGGTGGGTTTTATGCACCAGTATCCACACTCACTCACACATTCATAACAAAAGATGTTAAAACATAAAACAGTTGTTTCAGGTTCTTGGAAGGTTGTAGTTATGACAGGGGACAGAGGGTTTAGGAATCAGAGGAAGGTAGAGCAATTGAGATACAAAGGTTCTCACCTATTAGAGGCACCAGTTGGTCTCCTGTCCTCAGTTTCCAGACCTGATTCCGTCCGCTGATCGCTTTCACCTCCCAGATGTTTTGGCACCAAAATCTGTTGAGGAAATAAGGCAACGTGAAACAACTGGTCCAAATTAAAAAGATTATTATTATTGTACAATGAAGTAGAATTACAAAACAGAGTGTAATTCAACTGGTGCATTCTACAATTGGATAAAACAGGGTTTATATACTTTTTTGAAGATGTCCCAGTGACTTGATTCAACCAATCCCAGTCTTCTGCACGTTCTGCAACCCTGAGTTTCCTTATCTTGAACTTGCAGCAATTGGGTGGCTGACGTCATCAATGAGACAACAAATTTGTGTATGCAAAAGAACAGATGAATTAGCAGAAAAACATTTTGTTTAATTTATTTTTTAAGCATTAATTTGATATTAAGCACAGGCCAAGACATGGCAGTTAATATTTTCTTTAACACCTATATTTACAAAATGTTTTTTAAGAAGCCTACTATTAAAAAATATGGGATCCAATGTTTATTATGTATTGTATGCAGTTATACTACAGTAGAAATGAACAATTTTCTAATTAAATGCTAGAAATGAGAGGGGATATTGAACTTGTAGAGGAAGTTTCTCTTGCTACAATGGAAAGTTTGCAGTACAGATTGGCAGTGCTTTCACATTAGTTTACAGGACACACCCTAATGAGATAGCAGCTGAAACAGACATCTCAGTCAAGACAATGGAGCAACATAATGAGATAAAAGATAAAAAATGGAAAAGGGCCTTTTTTTACTAAAAACATTTTAACTCTTATCAAGTTTAGTTATTATATTGTACTACATATGTACTTAAGAAAACTCAATCCTGTTTTGGTCAGTATGAAGACATGCAATTTAACCAGCTATTTTAAAGCACAAAGATAGCTAAAAGGGAAGGAGTCATTGCTGAGAAATAAACTCAAGGTTATCTGTTTATTAGGCAGGTGCTTTAATCAAATAAACCACAAAACTAGGCCAGTACAAAGTTGCTTTCAGAATGTCTGTAACATAAATACTAATTAATATAGTCTCAAATGTATAAACACTTGTAGAAATCAGGCTCCTTTCATTTCTGAAACCAACGCTCTATCTCTGTGTGGTACCAGCAACATTTGAGACCAGCTTTTAAATTCTTACATCATCACACTCAGAAATGCAATTTAAAGAAGTACTCTGAAATCACTGGTTAAAGTAAAAAAGTTTAAAACCTGACAATTGTTGAAAAGCAATGTTCTATAGTATCAATTATTAATTTTAACTTTTGTTTAAAAATCAATAAATCTGTTAAGGATTTTTAGACATATCTTTCATATATATACAGTTGTCGTAATTGCGAGTTTATCGGTAACACACACATAGCGCATGCCGCAGCCTGCATTGATCGGCAAAGCCGTTATTTGTGGGTCCAGTGATGACTGCCGAAGGCGCTCATCATGAGGCTCATAAATTTGAGGGAGGAAGAGGCCCACAATGTAGAGGGGGGAGAGGCTCCGAAAGGCATCTGAGTTAAGGGCTTGAAAAAACAATGGCGATGGTTAAACCCACAAGGTCTGCTTTGCTGGTCTCGCAGGTTTAACCGTCGCCATATTTTTTTCAAGCCTGTAACTCAGAATTCGTTCAGGGGCCACAAAAAGACGCCAAATGAATAGCAAATTAGCTTGCAACCTCACTTAGGGGCGTAGGGGGAGAGGCAGGGAGTTCGTATGTGAGGTTGCAAGCTAATTTGCTATTCACTTGGCATCTTTTGGCGGCCTCCAAACAGCTTCTGAGTTACAGGCTTGAAAAAAAAATTAAACTCGTAACTTTTGTCAAGGCCCTCACTTGGAAACCATTTGTGGGCTTTGGGAAATTGATCAATTTCCCCAAGCCCACAAATGTTTTAACACCCATAAATGGCAAAAGAAGCACAAGGAAGGGAGAAAGGGGAGAGTGGTGAAAGAGACACAGGGGAGGAAGGGAATGGGGGAAAGAGACACAGGGGTGAGAGAGGGGGTGAAAGAGACACAGGGGAGGGAGAGGGGGAAAAGAGACACAGGGAGGGAGAGGGGGAAAGAGACACATGGGAGGGAGGGAGAAGAGACATCGGAGAGGTAAAGGGAGGGACGAGACAAGGGGGAGGGAGAGGGGTGAAAGAGACACAGGGGTGAGAAATGGGGGAGAGTGGGGGAAAGAGACACAGGAGAGAGTGGGAGGAAAGAGGCACAGGTGTGAAAGAGGGGGGAAATAGACACGGGAGGGAGAGCAGGGTAAAGAGACACAATGGAAGAAGTGGGGAGTAAAGACACTGGATAGAGGGGCAAAGAGACACAGGGGAGGGAGGGGGAGAGACATGGGAGCAAGAGGGAGGAAATAGACACAGGGGAGGGGGAAGAGACACAGGGGAGGAGAGTGAGGGAAGAGACACATGGGAGGGAGGGGAAAAGAGACACAGGGAAATGAGAGGGGGAAGAGACACAGGGGTGAGAAATGGGGGAGAGGGGGGAAAAGAGACACAGGAGGGAGTTGGAGGAAAGAGACACAGGAGTGAGAGGGGGAGAAAGAGACACAGGGGAGGGAGAGCTGAACAAAGAAAAACAGGGAAGAGATAGTGGGCAAAGAGACACAGGGGAGAGAGAGAGGGGGTAAAAGACACAGGGGAGGGGGAAAAGAGACAAACAACAGATAGTACATAAACAGACAGAAAACACAATGTATAACACTATATCATGCCGTCATTTTTGACGGGCAAGTCGCTAGTCACATACTGTATATAGTTTGGGACCATGAACGCTGTTCTGAACGTTTACGATGTTGGGAGGTCGCAACAGCTCGCCGGCACACAACTTAGGCTACATGAGCGCCAAAGGTGCTCATCTGCGAAGACTCGAAAAGCGGGGCGAGCCATGTAGGCCGCACGACTTAGACTAGATGAGCGCCGAAGGCACTCATCTGCAAAGCCTGGCAAAGTGATGTGAGCAGTGTACAGCGCACGAATTAGGGCGTATGAGCGCCAAAGTCGCCAACCTTCAAAGTCTCGCAAAGCGAGAAAGGTTGTGTACAGTGCAGGACTAAGGCTGGATGAGCGCAGAAGAGCTCATCTGCGAAGCCTCGCGAAGCACGCGGGACTTAAGCTGCATTGTGAGGGGCGCAACTGCGAGCCAAACGCATAACTCTAAAAACCCTAAAAACAAAAACAAAAAAAATTAACAAATATAATAAAACACTCACAGACAGGACAGGGGGAGTGCAAGGAAGCCTGGAAGTGAGGTTACAAGCAATTTTGAGCAATATTTGGGGTTTTTTGTCAATCCAAAATTGGCTAAGCAAGGAAAAAAACGCATGAAAATGAGGATGAGCAAAGCCAGGCACGCAGGACTTTGAAAATAAAACAAAAGGCCTTTAGCACCTAACACGCAAACATTGAGCACACACACAGAGGACAAACACACAGGCAAGGGACAGGGGGTAGATGGTGGAAAGAGACACATGGCATTAAGCATCAAGCTTGCAGGGTAACAAAACCTGCAATGAGAGGACCGTACAGTAGGCTCATCGTGGGGCTCACGATGAGCACTGCGAGGGGGTTGAGGCTCCCACGTCAGCTGCAATGAGCTGAAGACTCATTGCAGGCCACAAATGAGGACCCTCGAAAAACAAGGGGCCGCATTTGCGGAGGTGGACATTAACTGCAATGCGGACCTTGCGAAGCGAGTGTCCGCATTTGCGGAGGTGGAGGCTCTACAGCGCTTCAAACTCGGTAAAAAACAACCCACAAATCAAGACTTTGACAAAAAAAAGAACCGCAGGACTTAGAAAAAAAAAAAACTGCGATGAGGTAAACTGCACTTAGAAAAAAAAATACAACCCGTGGGACAAAAAAATAATTACGAGGTTGCAATTATATGAAGTTAACAGCCGAAACGCGTTCATACAAAAACACAAAAAAATCGCTAAATAAAAACAAAACATAAAAAACAAATCACACACAGGGGGGGACAGCCAGGACATCTGGGAGTGAGGATGCAAAAAAATTAAAGTCGAATTTCAAATAAAATTACAAAAAAATTTAAATCGAATCGCCACTTGAAAATCAGCTAAGCAAGAAAAAAAATGGCGGCAGAGAAAAATGAAAACGAGGCTACATGACCCTGAAGCGCGAAAAAGACCAACAAGGATGTACGACCTTTAAAAACAAGAATTACGACACATGGAGCTTAGAAAAAAATTATATGAGGTAGCAAAAATACAAAGTTAACGGCGGAAACGTGCACATCGAAAAGCACAACAACAAAAAAATACAACACAAAACAAACATCACACACAGCATGGAGGGACAACCAGTTTAAGTCGCATTTAAAAAGTTTTGCCACTTGAAAATCGGCTACGCAACTGCCAGGCACGTACGACATTACAACGGAGGGAAAATGCTTGCGAGCCAAGTAACACATAGAAAAAAAAACGCCATTTTACTACACTAACTTGCAACTAATAACATTAGCATTCTAAAATGCTGCTTTACCCGGCTAAACAAACGGTTTGCCCTTGCGCACGCAGCCTATTTAAACTGCACACTTGCAACATTGCTGACAATTTCTCCTGAGATGATCAACAGTCCAACTGTACATTTTCAGATGCAGGAAAATACAAATAGATTGTTAGTTCTTCAGAATATTGCTGCATATCACTTATTATAATTGTCAAACTGCGACAGAGACAACAGACATCTACAAAGGTAAGTGGTCTTAATTATTCTATTTTAGGTTAGATTTAGGGTTTCTGTATGAAGATAGGATTTAATGTATGTTAGATAGGGGGTATTGTATTTTAGATAGGGGGTATAGTATCTTAGATAGAGGGTATTGTATTTAGATGGAGGGTATTGTATTTAAGATAGAGGGTATTTTATTTAGATAGAGGGGATTGTATTTTATTTGTTTTGTATTGTATTGCAATGTGATCTATATATTTTGTATGTATTTCCTTTTCAGGTGTGTAATACTTTTTTATTTTCTCTAGTGGGGGGGGTTGTAATGAAGCTTTTTTCTTTTTTGTAATGTAGCTTTTTTTATTATCTGTAAGGTAGCTTCTTTATTTTCTGTGACTTAGGTTTTATTATTTTTTGTGAGTTAGGTTTTATTATTTTCTGTAATTAGTGGGCTGGAGAGTTTAATAGGTGGTAGGTAGGTAGTGTAGGTATTAATAGGTTAGGGTAGAGGGGGGTTAGTTTAGATTTAATGGTTTATTGGGGGGATAGTACAGTGTAGTGTTTATACTTAGAAGGTATTCATAGAGTTAGACTTCTTTGATATATGGAGAACCATGAATCCAGAAGGGAAAGACTACACATACCATACTAAAAAATATAATGTATATTCAAGGATTGACTATTTCTTAGGAGATTCCTATATTTTATATGATACAGTAAAAATCAATATAGTTGCTAGTGCAGTTTCAGACAACTCTCCTATAGCCCTAGAAATAAAATCCATCTGAAAAACTAAAATAATTAGAAACTGGAGAATCGAACCCTTATTGCTTTCAGATAAAACCCAAGTAATGGAGATTAAAAACAGCATGAAGGAATTTTTAGATATAAATATAAATTCAGGATCCTCACCTTCTATACTGGTGTTCTATGAAAGCCTATGTAAGGCGGAATCTATTAAATATTCTATCAATTGATATTAAAAGTGGAGGTACCAGTCTGGCCCTGTTGAAAGACAGAGAAAGCGTTTGACAGTGTTAGCTGGGACTTCCTGAAATTGGTCTTGCAAAATTATGGTTTTGGAGACTTTGCCTTAAAAGCAATAAATGTGTTATATGATAACTCAAGGGATACCAACTATGAAAGATCTCTGGTACCAACTATGAAACTACATTTTTCCCAATTAGGAATGGGACAAGGCAGGGGTGTCCCCTGTCCCCCTGTTGTTTATTATGTATGTAGAACCACTATTGATAAAAATAAGAGAAACAAAAGAAATTGATGGAGTAAAAATTGGGAACAGTAAACAGTAAATAAAACAGTCATTTATGCAGATGATTTGATTCTATCTTTAACAAATCCTACTCATTCCTTGAAATACCTGGATAGGGTTTTAAGCGGGTTTGGAAGACTATCCTACATTAAATTTAACAGAGATAAGTCAGATGCTATTATGAGGGGTCTATCATTGATGGAAAAATCTCTCCTAAAGAATCTTTACAACTACAATTGGAGCTTGGGAGGAATAACGCACCTGGGTAAATACTTAGCATTTGGATCAAAAAAATAGTTTAAAAGAAAACCTTGAAAAAGTTCTTAAAAGTATACAAAAAAATATAGCAGATTGGAAACGAGTAAAGCTGTCCTAGATATATCAAGAGGAAATTGGAACATAACAAACCATAGAGTAACTTAATATTGGTTAAAATGTCCTATATTTCTTCTGTTCTTCCAGAATTGATATGTATACACTGCCATATTCTCTAGTTTTAAGCGCTTGATTTTCTTTCTTTTTTCTCTCTCATTATATCATTTTTGCTGGAAATCCTGTATCTGATGTCCGGTATGAATGAATTGTATGTTGTATTTTTGTATTGTATGTGTATATGTCATTTATATGTTTAAAGAATACAAATATTTAAAGAATAAGTACAGGTAGTAAAGAGATTAAATGATGTTTTCCACAGAGCTACATAACTAATTAGCGGCTTGGTAGGAGGTTGACAATAAACATTTTGTTGTTCTTCGTAGCACTTCTTATTGGTGTGATATCACTGCTGTCACACTCAGGGTTTGTGCCCTTGTATCCGGCACCACAATGGAGTACTCAGGAGCCCTTTTTAAAATATCAGCAGTTGTATTTATTTGAGTACAGCAAAACAACATAAATGGTGCAAAACAAAATCCTAGCTTCAAATAGAAGCACTGACTTACTCTTGGCTTCAGTTCCCTCACTATCCAAGATAAAGTCCAACACAAAAAAAAATCCAAACAAGAGCTTGCTGGATATCAAGTCTCCCTTGTAGCAGGGGATTTCCACAGCCGACTCTGGTATATTGTGAAACACGAAAAGTTTGACATAGACTGGCCTTTTATAAGGCCAATCTGAATGTCAACCTAACAAAAAGACTTGTTCTGTAAATTTAAAAAAATAAATCAGATTAGGAGATTTAGCACAAAAGAAACCAGTTGGGGGGATACCGAGCAGAGTACACCATCTACAGCCCACTGGGAGACAAACTCATCTATTCCCCCAGTGGACAGTGCCCGGAACATGGCCTCCGGTGACAATGAAACGTCACAGAATGGACAAGTGGAGGGAGAGTCCGTGAAATAAGCCAAGTACTCTCCCGTGCTCAGTGCACCATGGAGCACTCTCCAACTCAAGTCCCCGGTGGGTCGAGGAACTAAAGTAGAATAAAGCTACCTCCACCGAGGCCTCTTGCCCTCGTCAGCTGGGAGGACCCGCCTCCAGATGGTATTGGGACGGGTAACAAGGGAAAGGAAGTGCACTGTATGGAGCAC
The DNA here is from genome assembly GCA_027410445.1 of Discoglossus pictus. Taxonomy (NCBI): domain Eukaryota; kingdom Metazoa; phylum Chordata; class Amphibia; order Anura; family Alytidae; genus Discoglossus; species Discoglossus pictus. Next base: position 34,146,286 of record CM050175.1, read on the forward strand.
GAGAGAATACAAGCTCTTCCTCGGCATGCCATGAAAGCATGCCGAGGGTATGTCCCTCAACCTCGAGAGGTTGGGGACAGGAGGAGCCTGAGGGGAAACACAGGGCTTGTGACCAATGCAAAAAGCCGGAGCAGGGGTGTTAGAAGGTGCATGTGGCACTTCGGCTTGCAAAGCCCCGTGAAGGAAGGTGCAAGAGTCGGGGGAGATGGCATTCTTAATCTCCTGGAGCAAGCGCCTCTGGACTTTGGGTGCCATATATCCCAAACGGAGCGCAAGTTCCTGAGGTGACACCCAATCGGACCACTCGTAGTCCAGAAGATCCCCGACTCGTGTCAACCATGCCTGACTAAGGCGGCGGATGATACCGGGGGACTGTAACAACGGAGCCCCTACTGCTGGATTATATAATAGGGGCTCCGTAAATATTTCATCCACCAAAGACACGCCTTGCCTGGTCACAGAGACCATGCTCCAGGCCTTGAGGGTTTCCTGGTAGTATGCCGCCAACTCCAAGAGGTCTCTTCCAAACCCCTCGGGCCTGATAAGAAATAATTGCCGGTCATACCCCAGGTTGCGCAACTGGCGATAAAAGCTGGACGCCAGTGCGCACCACTGCGGAGAGGGATCTGCATATAGGTATCTCTGCAGGTACTGAAGGCGGAAGGTGGACAACTGGGAGCGCACACATAACACTCCCTGCCCACCCTTCACCAAAGGCAGACTTGCCACACCCGCAGAGACCTAATGCTTTCCAATCCAGAGGAAATCTGACAAACTCCTCTGGATGTTGCTGACAAACTGGGGGGTCGGACTCAGACAGATCAGCCGGTGCCAGATCTGAGATGCCACCAGCTGATTTATCACTCCATTTTTGCTAGACCCCTCCATCGTCCCAGACGAGAGAGGAAACTGTCCTCTAGCTCCCTCCAGTTGTCTGGGACGGAAGCGTCCGCAGCGGACAGGTAGACGCCCAGATATTTCATGACATCTGCCTCCCACGAGATGTTACGGAATGTGGGAGGCAAAGAGTCCACCTGTATAGAACCCTCTATAAGGCCTGTGCATTTGGACTAGTTGATCTGAGCAGAGGAGGCAGCTGAATATATCTCCTGGCACTCTTTTGCCAGCTCAAGATCAACTGGGTCCAGGGCCACGAGGAGCACCTCATCAGCATAGGCTGAAAGGACGATCCGCATGTCTGGCACCCTAAGCACCAGCCCTGTGAGCCTTTTCCTCAACAGGCAGAGGAAATGCTCGATGGCCAGTGCATATAACTGTCCAGACAAGGGACATCCCTGATGTACCCCTCATCCAAATACCAAAGGTGCTGTTAGGGACCAATTGATTTTAAGTAAACACTCTGCAGATGCATACAGCGTTGTTATATAGCTCACAAATTGTGGGCCAAAGCCGTACGCCCGCAGAGTGGCTATGAGGTAACCATGGTCCACCCAGTCAAATGCCTTCTCTTGATCTAGGGAGAGAAAGGCGAGTGACAGACCAGTCCTGCGATAGTATTGCAGGAGATCCCGGGACAGAAAGATACTGTCAAAGCTAGTCCGGCCCGGGATCGCATAGGACTGGTCAGGGTGAACCAATTCTGCCAGCACAGATCAAAGCCTACGCAAGATGGCTTCCGCTACTATCTTATAATCTGTGCTGAGCAGTGAGACCGGTCGCCTGTTCTAATAAGGTGAAGATCCCCCTTTTTGGGCAGCAGGGCAAGTAATGCCCTGCGACAAGACAGGGGCATCTCCCCGGTCTCCAGGGCTTCCCCAAGGACCAGATGGAAATCAGGTCCCGGAGACTCCCAGAAAAATTGGAAAAACTCTACAGTCAGACCGACCAGTCCTGGAGATTTCTCACAGGACATGGCACGGAGGGCTTCAGAGAGCTCTTGAAAAGATATTGGCATATCAAGCTGCTCCCTTACACCCTCACTGACTGTGGGGAGCCCCTCCCATAGCACCCTGCAGGCATCTGGAGAAATAGGATCCGGAGAATAAAGATCTTTATAAAAAAAACGGGCTCTGTCCCGGATACTCTCCGGATCTGTAAGGGGGCACCGTCTTCATCTAGAAGACAGGTGATGTGTCTACTATTGCCCCCCTTTTTCTCCAGTGATTAGAAAAGGCGCGAGCCGCAGTCTAGATCTTTAAGAAAGCCTAAGCAGCTACGCACATATGCCCCCCTGGCCTGGTGTTGTTCCAGGTCACGGAGGACACCTTTCCTCTCTACATACTCGCTCTGCAGGGATTGGTCCCTACAAGTGAACAGCCTCCTCTCTACATGTAGCACCTCCCCCCGGAGTGACTCCAGCTCAGCTTCGTGCTGCCCACTCGCACCCATGGGATATTCCTGACACAGAAGTCGCAAATGAACCTTGCCTACGTCCCACCACTGTTTTAACGTGGCAAAGTCCCCCTTGCAACCCCTCCAGTCCGTCCAAAACTCTCGGATCAATGTCACGAGCCCCTGGTCTTTCAACAAAGTATTGTTGAAGTGCCAATAGGTGGCTTTTGGCGCTATTGGTGTTAGCGCCACTGTCACAGACACACAGTTGTGGTCTGTGAAAGGAGCTAGCCTAATGGCACAAGAACGGGCTCGTGACATATAGTGACTAGATATATATAGTCTATTGAGCCGGGAGTGGGCCACCAGACCGGCTCTAACCCTGATGTAGGTGAAGCCATCTGATGCCCCTGGGTTCTGTTCTCGGCAGACATCCTCTAAGGAGAAGCGGGTGATGAGCTCCCGCATGGCTGACGCAGAAGAAGGGTAGGGCTCTGGACCATTTCGGTCCAGAGCATCGAGGGTACAGTTAAAATCCCCCCCGAGAACCAAACACTCATCTGCGTCAACCGTCTCCAAAAAGTTTGACAGTCTGGCGAAGAACCTCACTCTCTGGGACCCTCTAGCAGGGGCATATACATTAACTAAGTTAATTACGCTACCCTGCTCTCGGACCCGGAGGTGGATTAGACGGCCTGGGATAACATCTTTCACAAGCAGCAGCTCTGGCTGAAAAGACTCTGAGAACAGGGTCACCACTCCACACGACGCCGATGTGAAGTGGCTTAAGAAGACCCTGCCTCTCCACTCCAGTTGCCACGAGGCCTCAGCCTCTGGAGTGGTATGAGTTTCCTGCATTAAACTCACAGAGTACCCTCTCTGATGTAAAAAGGAGAGTACCTGGAACCTGCGGAAACTGTCTTGACAGCCGTTGGTATTAAGCGTGCTGATGTGCAAACCCATTACTGCGTGTCAGGAATTGTGCGTTCCTCAGTCTCTTGAGACTGCTGATAGGCCACGCACATTTTATAGAAATTCCGGGCGCGATAATGCTCCGCAGTCCCAGAATTCTTGGCCCTATTGCTGACCTCTACATATTGCTGGAGAGAGTGGATAATAAACGACATATTACTCCACTTTCTCAAGGCCAGCTGCACCTTCCTTTTCTTTTGCCCATGAAGGGTACTTACAAGGAATTGATTTAATTCCTTGACAGGGATAACCCACTTAGAATCTCATGTCCCCTCTTGTGGATCACCCCTGGGCTCCTCTTGGCTGAGGGCTTTTACCCCATCCTCCCCGGCTGGGGTCAGTTTCCTCAGCTTCATTCTAAGGGAACTCCTCTTGGATGATATAGAAGGAGTCCCTTTAGCACCCTTCACGCTAAATAGTGGACCCTGAGATTGCTGTTGCACCCCTGCAGCTTCAGGGGTGCATTCAGGGGTAGCTGGCTGCACAGCAATGGCTGGCATGGCTTCCTTAGTGGAAGCCTTGGAGGCTTTATATGCCTCCTCTGCCATTTCCACCGCTGCTTGTTCAGCTTGGATTGCACTGATGTTAGGGTCAGTGGAAAGCTGAGGAGGGTTGACAGGCTCCCCCGTGATGTTTACAGGAAAACCTGCCTTATCACCCTCCCCCATATCCACTTCCCCTGGTGCCACATCCCCCCTGACAGACAAATCTATCAGGTCCTGAATGGGGATAAGGCAGCCTGGGGCTCTAACAAAGCCCGAGGTATGTCACTGGAGTGTGATACCGGAGAAGGAGACAGACTGGTGCCTCCGAAGCTCAGCACTTCAGGGACACTGACCACCCATTCAGCAGGGGCTTTACTGGGGCCCCCCTCATAGGCCAGAGGCAGAACCTGATCTTTCTTTTCCACCCCTGACTCACTTGGGAGACCCTCTTGCCCCTGCTTTTCCTCCAGACCCTTATCCACATTATCCCCTTTTAGGTCTGGAGGGAGAGTTGTGTGGTCTGGCACCGGCTGGCTGAGTATAATAACCGGGCCAGACAATGCCACCGGATGAAGAGAAGATGTTTTACTCCTCTTTCTGCTTTTGGAGGGAGGTGTTCCAAAATAGAGCACCTCCCACTTTTCATCTACCTCCCTGTTGATCTTATGTGTCCTCTTCCTGGGGACGTCACTCCTGGAAGAGGAGCTGTCACCAACTGCCTCCCCTGCAGAGGGGTTATTATCCCTCTGCTTATACTGTGCCCCCACACTAACTGATGTTTTTATTTTGGGGGCAGAAAGGGACTTTGGGGAAACAGCCGTGACACTGGAAGGAGCGGTGACATTCTTCCCCTTCTTCCCTGTGTCTGCAGTTTTGCTGGAGACCTTAGACATAGATGGCTTTTGTGGGGAAGAAGGGGGCTTGGAGGCCGTGGTGGTGGTATGAGGAGCGGCCTCCTTACCTGAGCTCTCTGGGGGGCTATGACCCTTGAGGTCCCCGCTGTTATGGGCTCAGCGGGGATGGGTGCTATACTATTGGAGGTGCCATTTGCTGGGGCTGTGACAGTATGTTTAACATTAGGGCAATTTCTACGTGTTTGTCCCAGCCCCTTGCAAAGATAACATTGCACCTCCGCAGTGCTGTAAAATATTCTGTACAGCACCCCCTCAAATGTAACCCCAAAAGACCCCTCAATGTTCTCTTTGCCCCTGGGCAGGCACATTAGCACCTGCCTCTTGAAAGAGAGCACGTGTTTTTTAGTGCTCTCTCTCTGCACCCCAGGGGAAGTTTTATAATTGGTGTTTTTATTTCCCCTAGGGCTTGCAGGTGGGGGCGCAGGAGGGAGTCTGGTAGGAAGGGGGGCACATTTGAGAGTGTAACTTTAGTGCCCAACCCTTCCAGGGGTTCAATTGGGACATATAATCCCCCCACTGTGATGCCCCTCTTTATAAGTTTGTGAGCAGCGTACTGGTAAAGAAGACAGCTTTCCCGTACATTTTGCTGGCTGCTACTATAACAGAGGGGCTGATGACATTAGCTGCAGTACGCAGATAGATTTCAATACTATAAACCCCAGACATCTGACACTTAACCCCATGCTTCCTAGTGATCTGCCCCTCAGCCCCAGCGATGGTATTGCTGGGGCCAGCAGAAAACACCTGTGACCAGGTATTAGTCACAGGGGTAGCTCTGCTGGCAGAAGGTGTTTTTTCACCAGGAGCTGGGGTTGTCTTCTCTGTCTGGGGCCTATGCTGTGCAGTGCTGCAGCTTGGATTTTCATGGGCCATTATTCCCCCTTTTGGCCTCTGAGGCTTCTTAGGTACCCTATCCCTCATGTTTAAATCTGTTTTTGTTTGTTTACTTATTTTATTAATTTTTTTTTTTTTTTTTTTAAGGAAAAAGTGCAAAAAAAAAAAAATAATTTGAGGGAGAGAGACTTTTGCTATTATCTTGCAGTGGAAGGGTTAAATGCTGCCGGATTGCAGCTAACACAGAAAACACAGAGGCTGTCTGCAAAGAGAGTTTCTTTCCCTAAATTTCTTTCTAGATTTTTTTCCTTTCTATCTTCCTACCTTTCCCTCTCTTTGCAAACGTTTTATCTTATTAGCCCTCTGTGTTTCTGTGTAAGGTCTTAAAAAACTTTTAAATATTTTCCCCTCCACTGCCCACAAAGATGTTCTTGTCCTCTCTCCACAAAACACAAAACCTAACACCAAAGAAACAAACTAAACAAAACCTGGAAACTTTAAAAATAATGTAAACTAAAAGCTCCAGGAGTGAAGGTGCAGTGCTAGGGGAGGGGTGTGGCAAAGTATCCAGGAGACCGCTCACTCTCCTGGGATAAAGAGCTGAGCCTGTCTCCCAGAAAACTGAAAATTAAATTAAACTAACTAAACCACAACAAAAACTCCTAAAAATTAATAGCACCGTGCACAGAGTGCTTTTAAACAAAAAGGTGAAAAAGAAAATGGAATTTTGAGGGATCAAGGCCCTAAAAGCCTTCTTTTGAGAGTTCAGGGATACACACAACATGCTCTCTGGAGCCCCTGTCCAGCTCAGACTGAGCTCTCTGTCTCAGCTGGGTGCTAATCAGACCTTTAAAGGTGGAACCCAGCTGGGCCTGCTTGATTAGCCTGCTGTGTTAATCCTGTCATCCCCTAGTGGACACAGGGCTCTGTCCAGTCTCTCTCTCTCTCTCACACATATACTCCATCAATGACTCTGTTACATTGGGTATAGAAAATAATGGCTTTTTTTTTGTTAAAAAGCATACAGGCCCCAATGAGAATATAGTTTTACAAAATATGTTATATATATCTCTATTCCTCTTCAAGCTACTCACTGTGGATTTTTCAATAACACCTGTTAAAGTAGTAGGTGTAGCTTTACAAAACAGGCTTTTCACATTTCATTCTTCTATAAAACTTATCGTCTTTCTTTTGGCTTTTAGTAATAAACCCGTTTTTATTCCTTTCTCGTTAATAGGAATAATTCATTATACACTAAAACAAAACTATATAAAATAGCTGTTTTTCTAATAATCTTAAACTCCTCGAGTTTTATTGTAGTGATCTTTTCAATGTACAATGTTTCAAGGTGAGAAACGTGCCATAGTTGTCTTGTGTGTGTGTGTGTATCTTAAATTTTCCTAATATGATGGTTGCTGTACTAGTAATAGTAGAAGTATGAAGTAGTAGTTAGTAGTAGTAGTAGGTTATTAGTATGCAACCTGTCATTTTTTTGTCCCTAATAGACATAATTAAAGATTCATGATTGTTGTAGTAGTAGAAGTAAGTAGCAATAGTTAGCAGTAGTAGGCTGTTAGTATGCAAGCTGTTATTCTTTTGTGTTTAATATACAGGTATACCCCACTTAGCGCTACCCCGCTTATCGCTGATTCGCTATAGGGCTGTTTTGGCCGCCTATTCCCCGCATAGCGATATACCCCTCTATAGCAATGTTTTTAGAGCCGTGATCCTCCCTTAGCGCTCTGCTTCGCTAGAATGCTTTTTTTACCCTCGTGGGACCCTGTTTAATGCTTTAAAATAGCTTCACAGCATTATGAGGGTCACCATTTTATGGAGAGAGAAAGAGAGAGACAGAGAGAGCTGGAATTAGTGGGAAAAAAGTTACAGAAGACCCCCAAATCCTGCCTAAAGCAGCCTGGGGCAACATACAGTACACTTTCTTTTATCATAATGTGATTTTTATTGTTACTGTAATTGTAATTGTAAAACCTACATTTAATGTTTTTTTTTATTTTTGGGAAAGTCGTTGGTGTTGGAGGGAAAGATTGCCACAAGGGCCCCCGAAACCCAACCTTCTGCATCCAGTAGTGAGGTACGGTACAATTTTTTTTTATTGTTCCCTTGTTTCTCATATTGTGATTGTTCATTGTTAATTGTCTAATCAAATCTACATTAATTGTATTTTTGTACTGTTTTACAGATGTCTAAGACCAGGGAAAATCAGGCCAAGCTAAAGAGACAGAACATCCCACTGGTTGTGAAGATGCAGGTGCTGGACCGATTGAATGAAAGAAGGCACTAAGTGCACATTGGAGTGGACCTTAAACTGGCAACCTCCACCATCGGCACTATTTTGAAGAATAAGGAGAAGATCAAATCGTCAGCTACTATTTGCACTGCATCCTCCGCCCCAAAAAAATAACGCGATTCAGATGCTATGACTTGGAGGAGATGGAGAAGAGGCTGTCCATCTGGATTGAAGATGAGATGGAGTGCAACATGCCCCTGAGCAAGGCCATAATTATGGAGAAGGCCAGGAGCATCTATGCCCATATCCAGGCACAAACACAAGATGAGAAGAGAGCTTCGCAGCCAGTCAGGTTTGGTTAGACCACTTCAGGAAGAGGAACAACCTGTGTAAAAAAAAGATCACTGGGGAAGCGGCAAAATTGAGGGAAATTGTGGAGAGAGGCAGTTACACTCCAGATCTGGTGTTTAACATGGATGAGCCCGGCCTCTTCTGGAAGAGGATGCCAAGCGCACCTTTATCTCTTGTGACCAGAGGAGAGCACCGTGCTTGAAGGCGGCTAAGGACTTGAACGCCAGCTGTGACTTTAAGATAAAGCCATTGCTGGTGTACCACTCCCAGACTCCAAGAGCTATGAAGGGCATACCCAAGTCCAGTTTGCCGGTCATCTGGCTATCCAACAAGAAGGCCTGGATTACCCTGGACATATTTAAGAAGTGGTTAACTGAGCATTTCTGCCCATCAGTGAAGCTCTATCGTAGGCACAAAGGCATTGAGCCAAAAACACTCCCCTTGATGGACCATGCTTCTAGCCATCATACCAACTTGGCTGAGATGGACTGCTGCATCCTGGAAGAAGTGGTATTCCTGCTGACACAACTTCGCTGATTCAGCTGATGGACCAGGGGCTGATAGCCACCTTCAAGGCCTACTATCTCCGCCGCACATTCCACCAGCTCATCGACCAGACGGTCAGCCAGGACAAGCAATCGATGTTGGATTTCTGGAAGAAATACAACATCATGCAGGTGTTAACAAACATCAATATGTCGAGCGTTGCAATCAGGATATTGCTCAACTTCACAGTTACAGGAATTTATTAAGAGCCTCAACACCAATAATTTAGGCCTTTTTTTAACATCAGAATCTAGTTATGAGTCTATTAAATTTTTAGACTTACAAATATACAAAACACAAGATGGTATTGTGGGTACAAAGACCTACAGGAAACCGATGGCTACTAATAGCTTGCTCCATGCAAAAAGCAGTCCCCCAAAGGCCCTAATTGAAGGTATACCTATTGGCCAATATTTAAGAATAAAAAGAAATTGTTCCAATGACACAGATTTTGAGAAAGAATCCCAAGATTTACAATCTCGCTTTTTGGAGAGAGGCTATTCAAAAAATACCTTAAAAAAGGCCTACCAAAGAGCTAAAAGCACTAAGAGAGAAGATCTGCTAAAAGATAAAAAAAGAGAATCAGAAAACTCTGTCAGGTGCATTGGAACGTTTAATAATAAATGGCATGAGGTTAAAAATATCTTTAACAAACATTGGGGTATTTTATTGGATGATAAAGATCTTAAACCATTTTTACCTACTAATGCAGCCATTACCAGTAGAAGATCTAGAAACCTGAGAGATTACTTGTCAAGAAGTCATTTGGATACAGAAAAGAGCCAATCATGGCTACACAAAACAAAAGGTTGCTTCAAATGTCATTCATGCAAAGCATGTCAATATGTCTAACCTACCAAAACTTTTCTCTCAGAAAAAAAAACATATAAAATAAAGCACCTTATTACATGTAAAACAGAGGGTGTTATATATTTAATTACATGTTTGTGTGGAGCCAGATACGTAGGAAAAACCTGTAGGGAATTCAGAAGACGAATTCTTGAGCACATTTATAGTGTCAAGAAAGAATATGATACCCAAATAGCCATGCATGTTAATAACAAACATAAAGGCGACACTAAAGTTCTGACATTTACTGCTATAGATCATGTTGAAAAAATAAGGAGAGGTGATATAGACACTGAGTTATTAAAGAAAGAAGCTAAGTGGATTTATCTACTGGGCACTAAAAAACCTAAGGGCCTGAATGAAGGCTTCACCTTCACTCCTTATATCTAAAAAATACTCTAGTATCCATTATCCAAGAAAATGTCATTTTTTATTTATTTTTTCTGTAGCACTTTTATAAGGAGGCCTTATCATCTAGGCCTTATATTAAGCAAGTTAAGCATGATGGGATATATTAATAACACCTTAATATATGTTTACAATATAGAAAATTGTTAGTCAAGGACTGATCCCATATATAATTGTTGGTAATAGATGGGCTCCATATATCTATTATACTTATCATATGGAATGATAAAGCCATGCATAGTCTTCATGAAATTAATTCCCAATATAAATTGCCCATATGTAATATTGAATACATTTTTAATAATGGAGGCATTTAGAAGTCTAATAATGCATTGGTGTTTTATATATTAAGTATAAATATAAGTGCACAAGGTTTCATTGTTATATTCCTCTATTACTAATATGTAGTATCCATGTACTCAACAATTTAATTAAATATATACATTTTCCCTTATGCTATATTTCAGGATTTCACACATCTCTGAGTTTACTTCTATATGAAGAGATGACTATTGAGTTTTTAAATTGTGTATAGATATATTGGATCACAATTTTGTTTTAATTTCTTATTGCCATTACTGTGCCTGCCTTTAAAAAGGCCTGAAGGGAAGGCAGGCGTAACCCTTGATGAAATTCAAGAAACGTGCGTCGGGAGCACGTAGGAGCGCCGTCGCAAGTCTATGACGTCATCATTTTGCGTCTAGACCGCGGCGTGACTACAGAGAGTCAGTGTTTCCAGTTTCAGGCCCATAGCTTAAAGCCCCTTCCCTGCTTATATCTACGCTATTTAGTTAGTTTAGTAGCTTTAGGGAGACATTTGCAATAGATTGAAGCAATATCCTGATTGCAATGCTCAAATTTGGGAATCTGGGATATTTGGGACATTTGGAATATTACTTTACTAGAGACAAGCAATATGGAAGCATTTATTTCCCAATAGTTATTACTCTAGTCCATAATCCCATGCCATTAACCATTCCCATAAGAACATTGTTTTCTGTTTATGATCAGCATTTAGCTGCCAAATAGATCTGTTTGCACCTTATAGGTTACCATATAAATTATTTCTTTACCTGTTTTCACTCACATATAGTTATATATTTTACTATATGTGTCATAGCACTTGGCACTTTATTATTATATAGCACTTTATTTTACACACTAGTCACTTTATTTTGTGACTATATCAGCAAATAGCACTTTATATGGTTTACCTCAAGTGGCATTTTCCACAATTGTGGGATTTAATTACAGAAAACCTTATATATTAGTAATCTCTCTGCTACCTACGTTTATATATTTTAAGTGGATTTTAACTATCATTAAAAGTTAAGTTTTATCATTTAGTTCATTCTCTTCTTCTAAGATTAGGATTTTCAGGAGTGCCCTACAAAAGGATCTTTCCTTTTTCTTTGTACCATAAGTTTTTGAGATACAGTTAAAAAAAGTTGTTCCCCTATCCCTATCTTCCCCATGTTAAACTGCCCCATTAGCACTGTTTTGCTTAACACTCATAGTGGTTGGAACCTATCTACAGTGTTAAGCGGGGTATTCCTGTACATAATTCATGATATATTCCAACAAAACTATCTCAGATCTTGTAACAGGGGTGTAGAGTAGTGATGTCGCAAACATAAAATTTTCGGTTCGCGAACCGCCGCAAATGTTCGCGAACCGGCGAACATCGGCGAACCGCCATAGACTTCAATGGGCAGGCGAATTTTAAAACCCAAGGGACGCTTTCTGGCCACAATAGGGGTGGGAAAGTTGTTTCAACGGGACTAACACCTGGACTGTGGCATGCCGGAGGGGGATCCATGGCAAAACTCCCATGGAAAATTACATAGTTGATGCAGAGTCTGGTTTTAAGCCATAAAGGGCATAAATTACCTAACATTCCTAAATTGTTTGGAATAACGTGCTTTAAAACATCAGGTATGATGTTGTATCGATCAGGTAGTGTAAGGGTTAGGCCCGCTTCACAGTGACAGACCAAACTCCCCGTTTAACGCACCGCAAACAACCACAAACAGTCCATTTGCACAACCGCAAACTCCCCATTTGCACAAGGTTGGATACCAAGCTAGCCATGTCCCGTTCCTTGTCCTCACTGATGTCATTGAAGGTCTCTTCCTCCACCCAGCCACGTACAACACCAAGGGTCCCCGAAAGGTGACAACAAGCCCCCTGGGACGCCTGCTGTGTTTGGTCTTCCACCTCCTCAAAGCCACCTTCCTCCTCTGACTCCTCTTCTTCAGACTCCTCTCACTGCATTGCCTCTCTCTGCATTATTATAAGGTGTGTTAAGTAGTACTACTCTTATCAGTTTAAAACCTGTTACAGCACATATCAGGGGGCGTGTATAAGGCCTGGATTTTTAGAACCAGGAGATGGAAAAAGATGCTTTGTTGGTCGTATCACTTCAATTTTGGGGCACGGCACGTGCAGTCAAAGGTGCCACCAGATGGGAGTGGCGTGTTTGTAAGTACTACTCTTATCAGTTTAATACTTGTTACGTCACCTATCAGGGGGCGTGTATAAGGCCTGGATTTTTAGAACCAGAAGATGGAAAAAGATGCTTTGTTGGTCGTATCACTTCAATTTTGGGGCACGGCACGTGCAGTCAAAGGTGCCACCAGATGGGAGTGGCGTGTTTGTAAGTACTACTCTTATCAGTTTAATACTTGTTACGTCACCTATCAGGGGGCGTGTATAAGGCCTGGATTTTTAGAACCAGGAGATGGAAAAAGATGCTTTGTTGGTCGTATCACTTCAATTTTGGGGCACGGCACGTGCAGTCAAAGGTGCCACCAGATAGGAGTGGCGTGTTTGTAAGTACTACTCTTATCAGTATAATACTTGTTACGTCACCTATCAGGGGGCGTGTATAAGGCCTGTATTTTTAGAACCAGGAGATGGAAAAAGATGCTTTGTTGGTCGTATCACTTCAATTTTGGGGCACTTTGTGACATTAGCTTCTAACACTCAAACATGTCCTTTACAGGCACCTGACTATGGGCAGAAGAGCAGGAACAGCTCAAGGCGAGAGACGGAGTGGCGGATGGTTGAGAGGGGGCAAGGAGGACAGCAGTGGTTGATGTGGCTTATGATGCTGCTCCAGGAGGAGGATGGCGGCTTTGAGTTTGTGTGCTGCTTGTACTCATGTGTTGGTCTGGAGTCACCCAAACATTAGGTCTCAACCTGTAGAGGATAAGGGAACCAGGCTACTCTAGACCTCATTCATCATTACAGGTTTTGACAGATCGGTACTATGCGTGCAAGCTACTGTGACAACAGATATGAGTGGCACTGTGCACTTGCAGAAGTTGGTAGAGTAGACGCTGTAGGTCTGACACACACGCTTGCAGACAACTAACTGCTATGCAATCTATTACAGTACAATTTTGTTTGTTTGTTTTAAATGTACACTACTGTTACACCACATATGAGTGGTGTGTTAAGTAATACTACTCCTATCAGTTTAATCCCTGTTATGTGCCTTTTTTTTGGGTTTGGTTGTTGAAGCCACAGTGCAGCACCAGAGGCCAGAAAAATTAGGCATGTACACATGCCTGAAAAATTTGGTAATGTTGATCTTGCAGCGAGCAGAGAAGAAAGTAGGCCTGATTCAACGCCCCATCCCTGCATATCCACACTCAGAGATTGAGGGGGCGACCCTTACAAGGCCACGGGACGGAGATATAAAGGGGGGCCATCCCAAATAAGCACACAAGCGGGGACAAAGGTAGTGAAGGGGACTTAGAGGCCCATGGACTGACGGTCACCATCTTGGCAGGAAAAGGGCCCAGCAATTAAGCCAAACTGACCCAGCACAGGCAGCTACTTGAGTCAAATGCTGTACAATTATACCTTAATAAAGCTGAAACAGTAGACTACCTGATGGCCAAACCTCCTTTAGCCCCAATGCTATCCAAGAAACATTTCAAAACTTTATCTGACTGGGGGTCTATAGAGTGACATTAGTACTGACCTTTATATGACTGGGGGTCTATAGAGGGACATTAGTACTGACCTTTATATGACTGGGGGTCTATAGAGGGACATTAGTACTGACCTTTATATGGCTGGGGGTCTATAGAGGGACATTAGTACTGACCTTTATATGACTAGGGGTCTATAGGTGACATTAGTAATGACCTTTATCTGACTGGGGGTCTATAGAGGGACATTAGTACTGACCTTTATCTGACTGGGGGTCTATAGAGGGACATTAGTACTGACTTTTATCTGTCTGGGGGTCTATAGGTGACATTAGTCCTGACCTTCTGCTGCAGTATTATTACTCCCAGTACTCCCAGGCTTGCTACTATTAGATATAATAACCTCAGTTTTGTTTCCTTATCTGTTGGTAACATCAAAATATGATTATTAAATATTTCATATTTGTTTGTTTTTTCTCCCAAAGTGAACCCCTTTGTGTGTGTCCCACAGATGTGGCGTTTCCGCTCTGCGTATGTTGGATTTATACCGCTCAAAAAGTATGAAAAGAGCTCCCCCCCCACCTTGAAGCCCATTAATGACATCATCAGTAAATTGTATGTAACAGATTCCAGTGTTTACTTTTATTATCTTGATCTTTATATATTTACTAGCAACTTGCCCGTCAAAAAATGGCGGCAATAAGACTGTAAGGCAGGTAATTGTGATTGGACGAGACATTCATTTTGTTGGCGGTCGGAGATCCTTCGGCGCTCATTGCGAGGCTGTTGGTTGTATTTTATTTCTGATAGGCGCTTTTGCTGTTATTCTTTGGTCCGCGGTGATGTGTTTTTTGCGCTTATTGCAAGGCTTTGTGTGCTATGAGTAGCGTTGGCGCTCGTTGTGAGGCGCGCAGTGAATGGCGTTTATGTTTAATGTGATAATGTTTTTTTGTGTATATGTATTTTTGTATGCTAATGAAATAATTACTAAATGAATATACTTTACCTATTTGTAAGTAATATATGCAGGAAGCATTGTGCTGAAGAGCTGACAATCTGTTTTCATGTTCCTGCAGCATACAATGTAGGTTTTCTGTGCTGTGGAGCTGCTGTGTACGTGTCAGCAATGTGCGCAGTGTGTAGTGTAAATAGGCTGCGTGCGCGAGGGGAAGCCGTTAGGGTAGCTGGGTACTTCCACATTGTGTAAGTTAGTGTTGTAAAATGGCGGGGAATGTGTATGTGGTACGCGGGTGTGGATGATTTAGCGTCCTTGTTAATAGTGTATCTTTACCTCGTACGGCTTTTTAGGAAAATCTGTATGTGTTTCGCGTGTTTAGGGTCCTGTAGCCTCGTTTTCTTTTTTTCAACGGCCATTTTTTCTCTCACTTTGGGTGATTTTCGGGTGTCTAAACTCAGTAATTTGGACTTAAATGTAGGTGTAACTTCACTTGCAGAGGTCCTCGGTGCCCGCCTTGCTGTGGGTAAGCTTTTTATGTGCTTGTTGTGTGTATCTATTGTGTTTTTAATGTTTTTAAGTGCGCGCGGTTCGGGCGTTAAGGTCGTATTTTTGTGAGCTTGTAGTGTTTTTTTTTCTAAGTCCCGTATTTTTGGATGGTAAGTCCGTAAATTTGATGGTGTAAGTCACGCCTGCGGCTCATTGCAGCCGACGTGGGAGCCTTCGGCGCTCCTTGCCAGCAACTCTGGCCATCGCTTCGCAAGCCCGCAGCGTTAGCAACAACCCGTCTGCTCACAACTATATATGTGATATCTGCAACGTCTTCCCCAGTTGGCACTTGTAAATCGGCTAAGCGACAAAAAAAATGGCGTCCGGAAAAAATGAAAACGAGGCTACACGACCCCAAACCGCGCAAAACATCGCCAGCCATGTACGACTTTTACCTAGGAACAGACGAGGTACAAAATACACTATTAGAAATAATGGAAACTGCTGGCGAGCCGCGTAACACATACACAATCGCCGCCATTTTACAACACTAACTTGCAACTAATAACATTACAAATCTAAAATGGCGCGTTACACGACTATACAAACGGTTTCCCCTCGTGCACTGTGCACATTGCTGACACTTACACCTCAGGTCACCAACAGTCCAAAACTGATTGTTAGCTCTTCAGGATATTGATCACTGGATATATTAATTACAAATAGGTAAAGTATTTTAGTAATTAATTAATTCATTATTATAAAAAAAAATATCTATAAAAAAAATACGCTTAATAGCATATTTTACACTGCCGTTACTTTACATACATTAATGCTTCGCACTTCCTAATACATTTGTTCATTCACAATAGTTATTATCGTGCATTCATTTAATAAGTATTAATTAGTAATGGAAAATAAAAATGTAGACTTTACACTACACTAAAATGTTTTACTTTTTACTCTGCAGTTATATATCTGGATTACTGCTCATTGGCTGCCAGCGATAGCACTCTCAAAGCAGTTACAAATCTAAATCACTTTATTATGCTCTGAGACCTGAATACATTTTTTAATTTACACTGCACAAAAAAATTATATATTTAACACTGTACTTATATATCTGTCTTTGCGATGAGCGCCGAAGATTGATCGTTGCAAAGCACGAAACATGAAGGACACGAGGGAAGAGGCTCACAATGAGCGCCGAAGGTCCTCAGAGTACAAAAAGCATCACATTGTGTGGCAAACAGCATTGCCATGGCTTCAAACTTTATTGCCCCGTCATTTGTGCCAGGCAAGTCGCTAGTGATATAATATAACATAATGCAATACAATATTATACAGTACACATGGGTGTTGAAACGGGGGGGGGAAGGGGTAACCCCCCCCCCACACACACACACACAGATTTCTTATCGTATGTATGTATGCGTATAGAAGCTAACAGGGGAGGGGAGAGGGGGAGGAAACACAGGGGAGAGGGAGAGGAAGACACAGGAGAGGGGAGAGGGGGAGGAAGACACAGTGGAGAGGGGGAGGAAGACACAGGGCAGAGGGGGGAAGAGAAACAGGGTAGGGGAGAGGTGAGGGGAAGAGACACATGGGTGGGGGGAGAGACACAGGAGAGAGTGGGGGGTAGAGACACAGGGGAGAGGGGGGAAGAGACTAATGGGAGGGAGTGGTGAGGAGACACTGGGGAGAGGAAAGGGGGTAAAGACACAGAGGAGGGGGGAAGAAACACAGGGGAAGGGAGAGGGGGTAGAGACACAGGGGAGAGGGGGTAGAGACACAGGGGAGAAGGGGGAAGAGACACAGAGGAGGGGGGAGAGACATAGGGGAGAGGGAAGGGGGGAAAGACATAGGGGAGGGGGGAAAGAAACACGGGAAGGGAGAGGGGGTAGAGACACAGGGGAGGGGGGAGTGACACAGGGAAGAGGGAAAGGGGAAAAGACACAGGAGAGGGGGGAAAGAAACACTGGAGAAGGGAGAGGGGTAGAGACACAGGGAAGGGTGGGAGAGACACAGGGGAGAGGGGGGGAGAGAGACACATGGGAGTGAGTGGGGGGGAGACACAGGGGAGGGGGGGGAGAGACACATGGGGGGGAGTGGGGGGAAGACACAGGGGAGGTTTTGTGATTTATTATTATTCTTATTATTATTACTATATAATGTGTAGATGTACCGGCTGGGCATGCTCTTGTGCATTATTATTATTATTATTAGTAGTAGTATATAATGTGTATATGTACCGGCTGGGCATGCTCTTGTGCATTATTATTATTATTATTATTACTATATAATGTGTAGATGTACCGGCTGGGCATGCTCTTGTGTATTATTATTATTATTACTATATAATGTGTAGATGTACTGGCTGGGCATGCTCTTGTGCATTATTATTATTATTAGTAGTATTTTACTAATACTAATAATAATAATGCACAAGAGCATGCCCAGCCGGTACATCTACACATTATATAATAATAATAATAATAATAATATTAATGCACAAGAGCATGCCCAGCTGGTACATCTACACATTATACAGTAGTAATATTAATAATAATAATAAGGCACAAGAGTCCTTCAGCACTGCACTGGACACTGAATAAACTTGCCTAGCTATGGTTTTCCCTATTGATGCAGTATCACCTACACTCTCCCTCCTCTCAGTAAGTCTGCAAGTTAGTTATGATTCCAAAATGGCTGCTGTCCATGAGGTTAAAGGGTCTGGAAGGGAGTGTATACTGCTGATTGGCTGGAATGTGTCTGCTGACTGTGACATGCAGGGTCAAAGTTTGCTCAATGATAAAGTATTGGGGGCGGGGATTCAGTTCAATAAACCTGCAGGCCTAGAAGAAGTGTGCCCGCTGCTTTCAGAAAAGATTGCAACTGCTATAACACCAGCCTTGATGAGAGAACTGTCTATAACCTCACTATAAAGCATATTATTGTCCCCAAAGAGAATTTCAAACAAAGCAAAAGTTTGTCTCAGAGGTTTTGTGCTCAGAAGCAGATCCCTGACTCTGAACTCTCAGCAAGCAGACACTGACCCCAGGTGGACAATAGAGAAACTACACATTGACCCACAGAAGTGTATAGGTCTGACAGTGTATGACTACAAGCCTGAGGGGAGGTGAAGACACACCAGACCGTCTGTACTCCTCAACAAGACCCCCTCTTTACAAAACAGAATCAACATAATCTGAGATGTAAGAGTTCCTAAAAGCCCACCTCAAAGGGACACTGGCATAAGGAAAAGTGACGACAACATACGCCATAGGATATGGCTGGAGTGGCCACTCGCAAGAGCACTAAGAGTATACAATCTTATTACGCTCCAAAGGTCTCTCTATCTTCTAAGCAAAAAGGGTCAGTAAAAACTCCCACCCCAACAGCCATGGAACACTCAGCCCCAAGCAATGTCCCGTAATGTCCCGGAGTCGGTGACTGATCTCCATTTATATTTGCTAGAGCTGTATGAACTCCTCCTACCAGACATGAACAATACCGTCTAGACCGGGTGCACAGAGCACTGGGTGGCCGGTCCACGATGCCAGATCATCCCAGAGACATTATTGCCCGCTTCCACTATTATACAACAAAATACCTTTTTATGAGAGCCTCTAGAGCAGGAATCCCGGCCATTGATGGGCAGCAGCCCAGCATATTCTCGGATATTTCTCAACTTACGCTAGCCAAAAGGAGGAAGATGAGACCTGGACAGTGTTCTCTCACATGGGTGGAAATACTCTTGGGGCTTCCCGTTTCGACTGTCCTTTGCAAGAGATGGCAAATTTTTCCACATAAAATCCCTGGAGGAAGGAATCAACCTGCTATCCTCATGGGACATTCAGCTGCCAGAGGCCGCCAAAGACCCATCAGGCACCCTCCCAGTATGAGAAAGAAGCCGAGACTCCAAGTTCCGACATAGAACCCCGAACCTTCTGACCGGCAGACCTCCAGACAGAGGGACCAACAGACACAGAGAGGCTTCAAACCTCTAAGACCGTTTTGTTTCTTCATTGTACAGTATATATTATCTTGTCTAACACCTTTTTTGTTACTCTGTTTTACACTTAAGACAACTGCTTAGAATTTCCTAGTTAATGCTAGCTACAGACAAGAGTTGTCACACTCTTATAAAAAGATTTATGTGACTCATAGTGTCCCTTATGGGCTTTTCACCTTTGTTAAGTTCACACGAAGGGCGAATCCACTCAGTGTTCCCTTGTAACACTACTGGATTCACCAAGTGGTTAAGGAAGCCAGAAGTTGCTCTCCTGTAGGTAGTTTTTTTTTTCCCTACCACCAAAGTTACTTAGTTAAGTGCTGTTAATTTACAACAGCTGCTATTCACTTTTACCTAGCATAGGTGAGTCTAGACTGTCCGAACATTAGTCTAGATTTACTTAGAGAGCTAGAAGTTCCTTCCTTTTCCTTTCTTATTTATTTTTCCTAATTTTACTTATTCCTCTCTTTCCCTTGCTCCTCCCCTTTTAAGATAATGTTCTAACGATAACTTAAAGACTCTTAAGAGATAAGATCAACAACATATCAGCTACTAGCCAGACCGTACAAGTAAAATCTTTTCTGTATAGGACTAGAGATCAGCAAGCTTTAAGTTAGGATAGCTAACGCCAGCTCTCACTATCTAACGTACCATTTTTCGCTGTGCTCCAATCCCCGCAGGAGGTAGGTCCATTTGGATCTGGGAAGGCTCCGGTGTGGTCCCAGCAGGAGGTCCACAGTCCTAAGGAAGCTCCCAAGGAAAGTTCAGCATCTAACCCCACACCTGGGCGGTGCCTGAGCCTGAGGCTACGGTGAGTCATGAGCATTAACATCATTACACACAACACTCAAGGCTTAAACGAACCAGTTAAGAGAGGTATAGCCCTGAAAGACTACACAAGACTGGGGGCAGACGTAATAATGCTGCAGGAAACACACTTTAAGAAAGCAGCGGTCCCAAAGTACTGGGGGAAGGCATTTAAACAAACCTTTCACTCGACAGCGAGTGAAAAGAAAAGAGGGGTGTCAATCCTATTTCACAATAAACGTAACTTTCGCCATTTTCACACAAAGACGCTGAAGAGAGATACCTAGCAGTCCACGGCACTATCCAGGAACACAAAGTTTCTTTCCTCAATCTGTATGCCCCAAACACTGACCAAGCAAAATTTTTCCATAAGATATCTAATCTCATTACAAGCTGGGAAATCTCAATCTGGATAATAGGAGGGGATATGAATGCCGTCCTAGATCCGAGTAAAGATAGATCACCTCCCCCTGCGCCATATTCCACCCCCACTGCAACCAAGGCATTTAAATCAATCTTAAGTTCTAACTGCTTGGTAGACTCATGGAGAATAATGAACCCGCTAGACAGGGAATATACCTTCTACTCCGCAAGACACCAATCTCCCTCATGCATAGATTACCTCCTAATCCAACAACATATGACAAACAGCCTAACGACAGCCTCCATTCACTCTATCTACTGGTCGGACCACGAGCTGGTTAAAATTGCCCTTTCGGGCATAGCACCAAAAGATCGGTCTCCCAACTGGTCCCTTAATCCTCACCTCTTAAATGACGTAGAAATGAACAAAAAAATAAACAAAGCAATTATTGAGTACTTCAAATTAAACACGGAGGGAGAAGTAGACAAAGCAGGAGTATGGGCAGCACATAAAGCGGTGATCAGGGGAATCTGCATACAGCTAGGGGCGGCAGCCAAGAAAGCAGACCGAGCTCAGATTTCAAAATTGAATTTAGAGATTTCGGATTTACAAGCAAAGTTCGCTAAACATAACAATGTACAAATCTATACCAAAATTCTTGGGCTCAAACAGAAATTAAACAAGGTAATGAGAAAAAAAATGGTATCCATTCTGCAAAGGACGCAAGCTAAATTCTTCCGCTGCACAAATAAACCAGACAGTATGCTAGCCAGGTGACTTAAGGCACAGAGAGCTGACACATATATACCTAAAATCACCAACGCGGCAAATAACCCCGTATTCAAACCAGATCTCATAGCTGGAACGTTCCAAAAGTTTTACACAGAACTATACACTGCCCCGACCCACTCTGGGACCCAACCTCACAAGAAACGTATAGAGGAATTTCTCGCCTCTATCAACCTCCCCCAAATTAAAGCAAATGAAGCTGAAGCCCTAGCACGCCCCATCTCCTCTGAAGAAAAAAAAAAACAATTAACGACTCCAAAGCGCATGGGGCCCCTGGCCCAGATGGATTCACAAACTATTACTATAAACACTGTATGGTATCCTTACAACCTCACGTCCAGAGGTTATTTAACAGGTTTTTAGCAGGTGAACAAATGAGACCAGAATTCCAGGAAGCAAACATTATAGTCATCCCCAAGGAGGGAAGGGCCGTACCCAATGCAGTAGTTATAGGCCTATATCCCTGATTAACACAGACGTTAAACTATATTCAAAAATCATAGCAAACAGAGTTGCCCCACTTCTGCCTGATGTGATCCATCCGGACCAGGTAGGCTTCATTGCGGGGAGGGAAGCTCCCGATAATACAAGGAGAATAATACATTTAATTGACATGGCCCACAAAGTAAAAGTGCCTTTAATGTTGGTATCATTAGACGCAGAAAAGGCATTCGACCGTATAGACTGGCCCTTCATGGAGGCGAAGCTCTTAAAAATGGGACTAGGAGAGGGATTCTTAAAAGGGGTCATGGCCCTATATAAATCCCCAAAAGCGTTTATTTCCTATCAAGGATTTAGATCCCTCCCGATCTTCAGAGGTACAAGACAGGGGTGTCCTCTATCTCCTCTACTGTTTGCACTTTGCATAGAACCCTTAGCTGCAGCCATTAGGGACCACCCCAGTGTTAGAGAGTTGCAAGTGGGTAGAAAAGAATACAAAATAAGTCTCTTTGCTGATGATATCATGACTACGTTATCTGATCCATTAATCAGCCTCCCTAATCTTATGCAGCTCCTTGCGAAATTTGGCCAGATATCGGACTTCAAAATCAATGCAAACAAGAGTATAGCTCTCAATATCACCTTACCTGAAGTGCTAGTAGAATCCATAAAACACAATTTCCCCATCAAGTGGGCTCCCACATTTATAACATACCTGGGCATCAATATCCCAAAGTCACTAAATCAAATATATGAGGTTAATTTCCCACGTCTACTCAAAAGAATAAAAACAGACATAACCAACTGGTCCTCTCTTAATATTTCCTAGTTAGGGAGGATTAATGCAGTTAAAATGAATGTCATCCCCAAAATCCTATACCTATTCAGAACGATTCCGACACTGATTAATGTTAAGGAAATTAAATTAATACAAAAAACTCTGAATAACTTTACATGGCGTAACAAAAAACCCAGAATTAATAAAGCCACGCTGACCGCCCCAAAACAAAAAGGTGGGTTGGGGTTCCCAGATTTACTTAGATTTTACAGAGTTGCAAGATTAGCACAAATGACGAATTGGCATAAAAAAGAGAACTACCCTGTTTGGGTGGAAATTGAGAGACATGTTTTGGGAGATCACCATCTAATCCTTCCCCAAATCTTATGGTTGAGCCTACACCACAAATTACAACTTGATAAGCTGTCATCCTGTATAGACAACTCCATAAAGATCTGGCGAGAGAGTAACAGGAAATCCAACCTCTTGAAAGAAGGTTCAGGATTGACACCCCTCTGGTCCCCACACAAAGACTATCGCTTTGACAGACTAACCCAAATGAGCTGGTGGATAGACAATAAACTAACGGTGGTAGCGGACATGTGAGACATAAATAGAGAATTCCCCTTACCAATTTCCGTTAACGCGATCAATGCACCCCCCAAAGAATGGCTCAATCTGATAGGGGTTAACGAGGTGCTCACACACACAAATAAGTAAAATAGTCTTAGGGACAGATCGGTAACTGAACAATGCTTCCTCAACAACCCTGGGGGGAAAGGTAACATTTCCACCTTCTACAAAATACTCTCTGACACCAATACTCCCGCTAAACTCCACTACCAAATAGCTTGGGAAACAGACTTACAGGTTACGTTAGAAGACAAGGAATGGGGTAAGATATTAAAACAAGCAAACAATGTCTCTCTCAACATAACACTTAAGGAGAACGCCTATAAAACAATAATGAGGTGGTACCTCACTCCGACTAGGCTGCACCGTGCAAATCCGGCATACCCCGCCAGGTGCCCTAGAGGGTGCCCCAATAAAGGCACCATGCTACACATGCTCTGGGAATGCCCCAAAATTCTCCAAACATGGGATTTTACCTATGAAACCTTAGAAAAACTATGGGGGACACGTCTAGTGCAGAACCCAAGCGAAGCCCTACTGGGTCTTCCGATCAGGGGTCTTTCAAAAAATGAGCAGTTCTTGACCAGTCAGGTGTTTCTAGCAGCCAGATGTGTTATCGCAAAACACTGGAAAGCCACTTCTCCATCGAACACTGAGGTGAGGCAAAAAATAGGATACATACAAAACATGACCTCACTATCGGCCGAAGTAGAAGGGAAATACGGACGCTGGGCCTCCTGCTGGGACATCTGTACGCGGCGGGATCCTCTCGGAGGTTAGTTCTATTTCTATAACTCTCACTCATCTATTAGTAAAGGCACAAATTCTGCACAAAACGACACAAAGGGCCGCTAGGGTAGGACCCGTCTAGGTCCTCAGGTACTGTTTCTAGGCTGGTCCAAGTTTGAATGTTACGAATGCTATGTTTTGAAATCTAGTTGTAAGGGAACTCTGAAACAAACTTCTCGACTGTTTGCAATTTGTATTACTTCAAACGTTATATGTTTATTTATGTTATGTTTTTTTCAATTTTATAAACAAAAAAAAGGAAAAATTGAATTAAAAAAAAAAAAAAAAAAAAGATTATCAGGGGTTAATGAACAATCAATGACATCTGATTAGAAAGAGATATTACTTTTGTTTGGTGGATGGATCAGAGAAGCTGATGATAGTTAAAACTTAAACGCTTAAACGATAAACAATCTGGAGGTTTATTAGAAGAAAATATAATATTTTAGTAAGTTTTATTCATAAAGTACTTGGAATTAGCTAAAGATATAAATGATACAATTTACATTTTATATGGAAACACCATACCACTTAAGTAGTATTATAATGACTCAAAAACATTCAGGCCCCAGCGATAATTGAACTCGAGACCCTTGGTTTACAAGACAAGTGCTCTAAACATCGAGCTATGGAGCCTTTGATACATTCAGTTTTTCTTACAGTTTTCTCATAGGATTGTCGCTGTAGTGATATTACTACTTACAGTATAGTAGTAGTTGTAGTTTTACAAGCTATAGAACAAATATCACCATTGCTCTTCAAGATACTCACATTTCATTCTTCTATATCACTTGTTATCTTCCTTATATTGGCAATTAGTATGGAACCTGTTTTTATTATTTTCTTGTTAATAGTCAAAATTAATTATACATTGGAACAAAACTATTAAAAACAGCTGGCTTTCAAATCATTTTCTCAATATCTTGCTGCATGTTTCATGTAATAATTGGGGGAAAAAACAAAGAAGAAAAAAAGGAAAAACAAAATCTAAGTTTAGATAATATTGGGGAAATTATTTTCAGCAAAACAATTGCTATTAATTTATTTAAAAAAAACTGCAGTCTTTGAATGACTTATCTCAAAATAATGATTACATCCTAAGAATTCTCACTCTTATGTAGGTTTAGATATTTGTAGTAATATAATTTTAGGTGAACCAAGGATTTTTGGCTGCTTTTTTTAGCCACTAACCACCAACAAGTTTTGTTGTAGTTACCTTTTCAAGGTACAAGGTTTCAAGGTGAGCTGTTATACTTATAATGTCTTTGGTGTATCTTATATTTTGCTAATATGATTGTTGTATTCATATCACTACTTATAGTAGTAGTTGTTATCTTACAAACTATGGAACACATATCACCATTGCTCTTCAAAAAATCAAATTGTATTCTTCTAGAACACTTGTTATCTTCATTTTTTGGCTATTAGTATGGAACCTATTTTTATTATTTTCTCATTATTAGTCAAAATTAATTTTGCATTGGAACAAAACTATTTAAAATAGCTGTCTTTCTAAACATTTTACCCTTTAGAGACCTGACTCTTATTCCCAATCAGCACCTAACTTGTTGCATTTCATATTTTGTGAACACTCCAATTAATTAAGGACAAAAAGTCCTAAATCATTGACCTTGCAATCCCATGGCACAATTCTCACTGTCTAGCTGCATGTTTGATAAAATAATTGGGAAAAACAAAAAAAAGAAAACAGGAAAAACAAAATCTAAGTTTAGATGATTTTAGCAACATTTTAATAGGCAAAAAATTACTATCAATTTATGAAAAAAAAGTGCACATAGCCTTGCACCTGGATGACTGATCTCAAAACAATAATTAATGACCCTCCAATAAGTAAACAAATAACAACAAATTCTCTATCATAGCTTGTTTTTAGTCATGGTTCCCAAGGGGAATCCACACAGTCTGAAGCTGAGGGTTCCTCAACAAAAGGGGAACTTTTCCATCCTATGGACTCTCACTTTAAGGTAGGTTTAGATATTTGTATTAATGACCTTTTGGAGGTGAAGCAAGGAATGTTGTGTTTTATTTTTAACCACTGATCACCAACAAGTTTTTTGTAGTGACTTTCTCAAGATACAAGGTGAGCTATGGTGCCTTTAATGTATCTTACCAAGGATTATTGGCTATTTTTTTTTAACTACTGACCACCAACAAGCTTAGTTGAAGTGACCTTCTCAAGGTACAAGGTTTCAAGTTTTCAAGTTGAGCTATGGTACCTATAACGTCTTAGGTGTATCTCATATATTTGTCTAATATGGTAGTAATAGTAGTAGTAGTAGGCTGTTAGTATGCAACCTGTTATTCTTTTGCCTCTAATAGGCATAATTCATGATATATTGCAACAAAACAATCTCAAAGCTTGTAATGGGTGTATAGCATATTTCCACAAGTTTGTAAGATAATGAATGTATTTCTTTAATTTAAATTGACACAGTGGAGGTTTGAAATCTTATAAGACACTATGGAATAATGTATCTATTCAGCCTACTGGCTCTATGGTATTTGATTATGCTCAGATTTCGTTCAGTTGTGGTTTTACACAGAAAACCATTCATCAAACGTATCAGGGGTTAATGAATAATTATCAATGACCACAATTAGAAACAGATATCACTCTTTGTTTTGTGGATGGATCAGAGAAACTGATGATAGTTAAAACTTAAAAGCTTAAACAATAAAGAATTTGGAGGTTTATTAGAAGAAAATATAATATTTTAGTAAGTTCTTGAATAAAAAGATCACCATTGAGAAAGGCCAAGACTTGTCCGAAACGCGTCTGGTAGGATCCAATTTGATCTTTGTATCTTTTATTATAATTATATTATTTATTTTATTGTTGCTGCTGTTTTACCTATTTTCACCATATTGGTCCTATTTTTCCCTGATGTTAGAAGCCATAGATGGGTCTTAATTAGATCCACCATTATAAGATTAGAGCAAACATTATATGAATTGTCATTTGTGCTGACCCTGAACTGATACCCATTGCAATACTTGAGCAATTCTTGCGGTGCTGATAATGTGTCAAATTCTTGCAAAAGCATGGTGGCTCTACAATCAGTGTTATGTGCTCTACCTGTATTTCCAGTTTTTCTTTCCTTCAGGTACAAATAACAACTGATGTCTGACTAGCTGGTATTTAGTCACAAGATGAGCATCTTATGTGAGGCTTGCTAACCTCAATAATAGATGTCTCAGTCTGGGGAGTGAGGTCTGGATCTGTGCGTGGACACTGAAGCACTAAGACAGTTTCAATTATTTGTTTTCTATCTTTAATTGTAAAAATATCCCTGTAACAATTGATATATTGGATATTGGACTATTGAGACACTGAACATCGAGCCGCCTGGATTAAAAACACTAAGCGACATAAGGACGACCGGACAATATCTGTGACATCTCATATATAACGTTAATTGATATCATATTGAATGTGAGTGTAATGGTTTTAATTATTTCTTATAATAAACCTTGATGTACACACTTTACGAGTGGTTTTGCTTTGCGCTTGTCCCTCCCACCCTCTTCTTGTTTTTTTGGCTTTTGGAGTACTTTGTGGACAGTACTTGTCTGGAGGAAGCAGCATCACAACCAGGATTGAATTTATTGGATGACACACTTTAATTACACTTGGGACTATTCTGGAGACAACCGGGAAGAAGAAAGGACACTATTTGGAGAACTATATCATTCCAAAGTGAGATGATTTGCATTTCATTTCCATCACTTTCCCGCATAGTGGTTTTATTTGGTGTCACGATTGAATAACCTCAGAGTAATATCCACTTTGCTTTTCTCTACTATACCAATCTCTGCTTGAGCCAACTTTATATATTGAATTGCACCATCCTCTTTATATCGCTTGTGGTGCGCTATAGACATAGCAATCAACCCTTTTGGGAAGTTGCTATTACTTATTTGTTTACATACCTTCTGTATCACCAAAGCTATGGAGTCAGCTGGCACACTTATCACTCTATAATACATATTATTTCACTCAATATGAATAACCTGCATCTATGGACTGCTTTTTCAAATGTAATTATCCTTGCTATAGATGCACACATTTTACATTTTATACAATACACTTGTTTTTAGTATATACAGTACTTAACTGGATCTTGATGTATGTGCACCATTAAATAACAATATATACATAAGTGACATAGATACATTGTTGTACCTATATTGTTTAAGGATTTTGTTTACTTGTCCTAGGAATATTTTTCATATATTTTTAAATATTTTACACAATTGCACATACGTTATGTTTATTTTGATAATCTAATATATTTGTATCATTACAGTGCTGAGTTTTACATATTTTTTTATTAATTTCTATGAATATTTGTGTATTTAATATATGTTATTGGTATTACTATTATGTTATTTTTCTGTGTAAAAGTTTTTTTTTAAAGTGGTAGAGTTACACACAGTTTAATTTAAGCATGCCTGTGATAAGCATATAGCTATCCTTAAGCTTAATTAAGCCAATCTTTTAGGTAGACAGAGTGGAAAGACTAGAGGCCTTTATTGGTTCTT
The DNA here is from genome assembly GCA_027410445.1 of Discoglossus pictus. Taxonomy (NCBI): domain Eukaryota; kingdom Metazoa; phylum Chordata; class Amphibia; order Anura; family Alytidae; genus Discoglossus; species Discoglossus pictus. The sequence goes on from CM050175.1 coordinate 34,174,749, forward strand.
ATCTACCAAATCTATATTTGTATGTTTCTAACTACAGTTACAATTTATCTTTCCCTTGTTTATGTTGCATCCTTCTGGCCAAGGATTATTTGTTCAGTTTCTTTTGAAACAGTATCCTGTTGCTATATTTGTGTTTTACGCCCTGTAGATCTTTCCTGGTGTGTTCTGTGGGTTTGTTTGTTTGCTCTCGACTTTGCCACACTCGTCTGTGGAACGTCAATGGTTTTATGTTTTGTGATGACACTGTACTACTCATAGTAAGTGGGATGATGGGCGTGAGGAATTATAATGTTAGTGCTTTAATCTTTACACAATATTTTATATCTGTAAAAACAAACCTGTGTTCTATCTTAGATATCAATAAAAACATTTTTTAAAGAAATAATACTCATATGTAAAATTTTCCTGCTCAGTATGCAAATACAAAAAATATTTAATTGGTATTAAATATTTATAATTCATCACTTTCAAAGTCAAAAATATAAATGTATGATTATTTAAAATTATTGCATTAGCATATTAAAAGTTAGAGTAGTTATAGTGTATTCTTGCAAGGAAAAAACATTTTTTATTATGTCCCTTTAAGTTGGGACGGTGTAAAAGCAGGAACGGAACTGAATGGAACAGGCCGGAACAGGCCATTTATAAAAGCAACCAATGACAATATCACTGGGATGTTTTAGATAATAGTGAGAACAATATAAAAGAACCAAAACCAATTTGATATAATACTTTATTAACTCTTTAAAAAACAAAAAATCAAACAGAACAGGCAAAAACAGGCTGGAATGCACACTTTATAAAGGGAATTCATGCTAAAATCATTAGGATGTGTTAAATATAATTGAGAACTATATTTAAGAGCCAAACCCCATCTGATAGTAAGCTTAATTAACCCTTTAACATGCCAGAATACAATATTTAGCAAAAATTACACGGAACTGCAACTTTACAGAGGGTCAAAAATAACAAATTCACCACATAAACATAACTAGGTTCCCATCAGGTAATAAACCTTCATAAATTCCACAGAAACTAATTTCAAATACCCGTTCCGGGCAGAATACTATATTTAGCAAAATTACCCGGAACAGCAACTTTTCAAAGGGTCAGTAATACGAAATTCAACAAATAGACATAACTAGGTGGGATTTGTGTAATAACATTTGTAAATTTCACACAAACTAATTTAAAGTACCCGTTCCGGGCCAGAATACAATGATTTGCAAAATGACCCGAAACGCCAACTTTCCAGAGGGTCAAAAATACTAAATTCCCCAAATACACAGAACTAGGTGGGATTCATGTAATAACCTTCATAAATTACACATAAACTTATTTCAAGTACTTGTTCCAGGCCAGAATACTAAAGAACTGCAATAGCTTCTCTCTCCCTCCCCTGTGTCTTTCTTCTTCCTCTGCCTCTAGAAGTCTTGCGTGCCTCGCAATTAGCGACGCATGCGCCTTTTTCAAAGTCTTGCAGGCCTCACAATGAGCGCCTAAGCCCTAAGGGCTTCGGCCTCGTTGTGAGCCTTTTTTTTTACGTCTCTTTTTTCCTCGCTTAGCCTATTTCAGACCTCTCAAAAACGCGAATTAAACGTCAATTTAGATTGCAACCTCACTTACAGCTTCCCCCACTGTGCTGTGTGTGAGGTTGTAAGTAATTTTTTTTATTAATTGGTGTCTTTTGGCGGTCTTGTGACGGCTTTCAAGTTACAGGCATAAAATCATTTGGACGTTAAAGCCATAATTTTTTCAAACTCTTGCATGCCTCGAGATGAGCTTCAAAGGCCTAGGTTTTTTGGTGCTCATCATGGGCCTTGCAATGAGCGCCTTTGATGCTCATTGACAGTCTTTTTCAAAGTCTTGCGGGCCTCGCCTTGAGCGCCTTTGGATCTCATCGCAAGTGCCGCAATGAGCGCCCGTCAAACCTGTAACTGTTCTGGGTCTTTTTGCAAAATATAGTATTCTGAGTTTGTGTGGAAATTCTGAAGGCTATTACATGAATCCCTCCTTGTTATGTGTATTTGGTGAATTTGGTATTTTTGACCCTCTGGAAAGTCGCCGTTCCGGGTCATTATGCAAAATATTGTATTTTGGCCCGGAAAAGGTACTTGAAATTAATTTCTGTGGAATTTTTTTATGTTATTAAATGAATCCCACCTAGTTATGTGTATTTGGTGAATTTGGTATTTTGGACCCTGTAAAAAGTGGCCATTCCGGATCATTTTGCGAAATATTGTATTGTGACCCGGAAAGGGTACTTGAAATTAGTATCTCTGTAATTTATGAAGGTTATTACATGAATCTCACCCAGCATGTTAAAGGGTTAATTAAGCTTACTATCAGATGGGGTTTGGCTCTTAAATATAGTTCTCAATTATATTTAACTCATCCCAATGATTTTAGCATGAATTCCCTTTATAATGTGGGCGTTCCAGCCTGATATTGCCTGTTCCGTTTGATATTTTCTTTTTTTAAATGTTAATATAGTATTATATTGAATTGGTTTTGGTTCTTATATATTGTTCTCAATATTATCTAACACATCCCAGGGATGTTGTCATTGATTTTTTGTATAAATGGCCTGTTCCGGCCCATTCCGTTCCTGCTTTTACACCGTCCCCTTTAAATTTTGCAAGTTGTAATCATATATTATTTTACAATATTAAAGAAACTGCTGCCACCTAGTGGATAATATAATACATGAAGCGTTTTAAAGCAAAAAATAAAAGCTTGCATTTTATAGTCGAGATGCTAGGTCAGGGATGGGCAAGTTAGGTCTTGGAGAACAGCAGTAGATGCCAGTAAATAAGGATTTCCATGATGTGAACAGATGAATCATCCTAAAACAATGAGGCATTTACCCACCTATGTACAACTGATGATGATTCATTCCCTGTCAGGGCGCAACTCTGCCGTACCAACATTGGCTAACTTGTTCCAAAATAAGTCCTTTATTTATTTTTATGCATTTGATTTTACAGTTAATATGAGAGTAAATCTCCATAAAACCAGCGGTGTATTTCAAAAAAGAGATCCAAAAGACCATTAAGATTTGTTCAATTGGATCCATAGTTCAGTGGTTCGAGCACTGGTCTTGTAAACCAGGGGTTGTGAGTTCAAAACATGCTAGGACCTGCTAATATTTTGAGGCCATATACTATTTATCGTACATTTATGATGATCGGGGGATCTACATAGATGACTGAACAACATTAATTGATTTAAAATCCCATTAATATAAATAACATACATATTTCTACTTAGTAACTGCATACATCTATCTATTCAATTACTGATTAATATTTTTTTTAAAGTCTCATGTATAAACTGCATTATCAGTATAAGTAAAATAAACTAGTGTGGCTGAGACTTGGAGATAATGAGAGGATGTGCTCGAGAATGCTAGTAATATTGTCCATTACTAGCCGCTTCATTAAAATCAATCATTTAAGTAAACTCTCCATCTAAAAAATGTTATGGAATAATAATATTGTTTAAAATCTTTATGATAAATGGTCATTGATGACCTTTGACAACCTGAAGGTTAAATATGGTTTTCCAGAAAAAATATTGGCTAAAATATAATTATTTGAAGTTAGCATTAAAATTAGACAATTATAAAAGTATACATTTGAAAGACCATAAAAAAATAGAACAAAATTGTTTTCTAAATGATGAGAAACATTCCATATCCAAATGTTCTAACTTGATTCCAACAAATAGTGAATTAAGGAAAACCAATAGGATGAAAAGTTGAGAAAGAGAATTAGGTCAAAATTGGTATCTAACTCAATAGTTTAATGCTTTTTCTTTAATACATGCTTCTACTAATTGCCTTTTATATAGAGAAATGTATTTTAAAATTATTCAGAAGTGGCATTTTGTTCCAGCTAAATTAGCTAAAATAAATCCAAATCATTCAGATAAATGTTGAAGAGATTGTGGTTCTAAAAGTAATTATGTACATGTCTGTTTGGAGTGTGCTAAAATATAGCATTTTTGGGATAAGTGCCTAAGCAAGATTTCAGATATCATTAAGAGCATCTGTGTCAAAACTCCAGATATCATTTTATTCCATATGTTTTCAGAAGAAATTACATTTCAACTAAATTTTTGTTTTCTTGTGTATTATTAGTTGCAAGATGTTTTATAGTTAGAAAAAAGAAACCTGATTTTCTACCTTCATGGAATGAGATTAAAAATCATGTAGAAAGAAATTGTGAATCGTGAATTCGAAATAGAATAAACAAAATGGCAAATATGATATAATTATTTTAATAACAATTCATTGTACGTAATTTTTATCTCTGTTCATTTCTATCAATTTATAGTGGATAATTGTAGTTTTTGTTTCTTCTATTGTATTGCTATAATGACCATGTGTGAATACTGTATTTGTAAAACGTTTGTATTTTGAAAATAAAAAAGTTAAATATATTTAGACTTGAGAACTACATCATATGCTTAAAATATGTAAGTTTAGACTATATATTCTATATATTTTAAATATTCTTTTTATTTTCACAAAAATTAATAAACATGTTGGCACTTTATAAATAAAGCAAAGTAGTAACAACAGCAGCAATAACAAATATCAACATACTTTAAGTCACTTTTTTCCCCTCGATTTTATATTTCATAATTTCTCCATTTGCCGTGTTACAGCGGAGGCAACTTTCAGGTAGGGGGCCATAAATTTGCCGAATAGGTGGCAGAATGGGTAAGGCGATGGACTGCTAATCCATTGTACTCTGCACGCGTGTGTTTGAATCACAGCCTCGTCATATGTTTTTTTTTTTTTTTCTGTTGCCCAGTGTTTTATATGATTAGCATTTAAAATAGTATATAAAAAAGATTTGCCAAATTATGTTAATTATTATGTCATATTATTTTATATACTTTGTCCATATGTGTTGGAATGTGTTATTGAGAACAATTTTAATTAGAGCAATTTTCTTCTCTAACATACTGTGGGGAAAGTAATTGTAGTTGGCTTGTAACCTATGTCATCTTTCACCAGTAACTAATAACACAAACTGAAAAATAAGGTAATAACTTCCTTTGGAAACTAGAATTTAATAATAACTTATTGAAAATACATAAAGTAAAATTGAAGGAACTGAGGAACTGCAGGAAAGCTAATATATATATATATATATATATATATATATATATATATATATATTTATATTTATAATTTCATACATCTTATATACTTTTTGTTAGAAGAGTTCCATTAAAAGTCCTTAGCTCTCCTATTAATTATCTCAGTGGCAAGGAAAAAGGATCTATATTTAAATTTATTAGATGTATAATTTAGGATTAATATTTAAAACAATATTCAAAAATGATTCAGCCATTTATCTTCTAATTATGTAATATGTATACATCATTTTTATATACTTAGTTAGCTCTTGCCCAGTATACAAAGTAATTAGTTTACATAGTTACATAGTAATTGAGTAATTGAAGACTTTTAGCCCATCAAGTTAAACTTTTTAAGATCTCCTCTGATCTGCAATTTGCGGATTAGTTGATAATTGATCCAGAGGAAGGCAAACAAAAAAAAAAACAGTGAAACTTTGTCTCAAAAGGGAAAAGCAATGAATTCCTTCCTGACCCCAGATACTGGCGATCGAATTTCTCCCCGGATCAATACTCCCTCTCTAATTAACCAGGAAGACCTTGAATGCCCTTTTTAATTAAACATATATCCAATCCCTTTTTAAAAGTTATCTATTGAATCTGCTGTCACCACCTCCCTTGGTAGAGAATTCCACAGATTAACCACCCTTACTGTGAAGAAACCTTTTCTTTGTTTAAGGTGGAATCTTTTTCGTTCTAACCTCAAAGGATGTCCTCTTGTCAGTTGAAAACCTCTTTGCACAAAAAGCTCCCTTGACAAATGTTTATACTGAACCTGGATGCATTTATATAGGGTAATCATATACCCTCTTAGACGCCCCTTTTCTAGAGAAAATAAGTTTAATTTAGATAGTCTTTCTTCATAACTTAGCCCCTCCATTCCCCTTATTAGTTTTGTAGCCCTTCTCTTTACTGTTTCCAGTTTTAAAATGTCCTTTTTATACCCTTCTTAATACATGCTAATAGTTTATTTGCCTTTGCAGCTGCTGCTTGGCATTGAGAACTGTTACATAGGTGGTTGTCCACAACACTCCCAAATCCCTTTCAATATCAGATAGCCCTAGATTTGCTTAATTAATTGCATGGTTATTTTTTCTTCCCAGATGCATAATCTTACATTTATTCGTATTAAATCTCATCTGCCTTTTATTTGCCCATTTCACTAATTTATGCAAATTACTTTGGAGGGAAAGTACGTCATTTTCTGATTTAATTACCTTGCACAACTTTGTGTCATCCGCAAAAATGGAGACACTACTTTCCAATCCTACTTCTAAGTCGTAAATAAATATGTTAAAAAGGAGAGGACCTAATACTGAGCCCTGAGGAACCCCACTTACCACATTAATCCAATCCGGGTATGTTCCATTTACAACAACACTTTGTTTCCTGTCTTTTAGCCAGCTCTCAATCCATGTGCATATATTTACTGCGATTCCTGTATCCCTTAGTTTGCACAATAGTCTACCATGACACACTGTATTAAAAGCCTTTGCAAAATCTAAAAAGACTACAACCACTGAGTTGCCCTGCCTACTAACCTCCTCATAGAAACTAATTAGGTTTGTTTGACACAACCTATCCCTCATAAATCCATGTTGACTCCTACTTATAATGCTGTTTGAATAGACATACTTTTGTATATTATCCCTTATTAACCCTTCAAAAAGCGTTCCCACTACAGAAGTGAGCCTTACAGGTCTGTAATTCCCCGGGTTTGCTCTTGCCCCCTTCTTAAATATAGGTATCACCTCTGCTTTTCTCCAGTCATCTGGTAGTGACCCAGTGTTGAGTGAATCTTGAAAAATTAGATATAATGGTTTGGCTACTACAGAACCCAGTTCCCTCAGTACCCTTGGATGTATTCCATCAGGACCCGGGGCTTTATTGACATTTATGTCTTCCAACCTCTTTTGGATTTCTTCCTGCGTTAACCAGTTATTTGGTGAAGGTAGTGTAGCCCCATTATGGTGCAGTGTCCCAACCACTACTACCTCCCTTGTATATACAGAAGAAAATAACCTATTTAGCTCATCTGCCTTTTCCTGGTCACTAAATGTCAGACGGCCTGTCTCACATTGTAATGTTCCTATAGCTTCCTTCCTCACCTTCTTCCCATTTATATACCTAAAAAATAATTTAGGATTAGTCTTACTCTCTTTTGAAACTAATTTTTCATTTTTATTTTCTATTTTAGCCAGTCTGATAGCCCTTTTGCAAGCCTTGTTGATTTCCTTGTACTCACGTAAAGCAATCTCTGTCCCCTAGTTTTTGTATAATTTAAATGCCTGTTTTTTACTCCATATCTTGATCTTTAAATCATTGTTAAGCCACGTTGGATGTAATTTACTCCTCTTACTTTTATTCCCACACAGTATATGCCGATGTATATGTATATTTAGTAAGGATTTAAATGTTGTCCATTTACGTTCAGTATTTTTACCTGCCAGTTCTCTGCCCCAGTCAATACTTTGCACCGCTGCCCTTAGACCGTTAAAATCTGCCCTTTTAAAATTAAGAGTTTTTGTTGGCCCCTTACAGTTTTGTTTTTTAATTCAATCTCAAATGAGACTGTGTTGTGATCACTTTTTTCCAAAGGTTGCCCTATTTCAACATTTGATAACATATCAATATTATTTGCAATGACTAAATCCAAGATGGCCTCATTTCTAGTAGGCTCTTGTATAACCTGGGCCAGATAATGATCCCTGAGTGTACTCGTGCCCATACTGCTGGTCTCATTCATCCAGTTTATTTCAGGGTAGTTAAAAACACCCATTATTAAAACTTGTCAATGCTTAGCTGCATTTCCAATATGTAACTATAATTGTATTTCCTCACTTTCAATTATATTTGGGGCTTTATAGCATACTCCAACCAATATTATTTTGGAATTTGCTGCTCCGCTATTTAACCCTACCCACAAACATTCAACATTACCGCTAGTTCCAGCATAAATATCTTTTCTGACTATAGGCTTAAATTCAGGCTTAACATACAGACAAATCCCTCCTCCTCTTTTACCACTGCCCCTATCTTTCATAAATAGGTTATAACCATCCAGATTAACAGTCCAGTCATGAGATTCATCTCACCATGTCTCGGTAAGGCCTATTAAATCCCATTTTTCATTAATTGCCAATAATTCTAGCTCTCCCATTTTTCCTGGCAAGCTTCTGGCATTAGTAAGCATACATCTTATGTTATGAGTTTGTAGTTTTGAGGTGACTGCCTCTGTACTTGAATTACCTAGTAATACCTCCCTATTGACTATACTAACCCTCCCCCATCTCCTCCCCCATGTGTAGTTAATTCATCCCTTATCCCCTCTACACTTTCTACCCCATTACTACTATCTAGTCCCTCCCCCACACCTATTAGTTTAAAAACTCCCCCAGCCGTTCTACCATCCTTTCCCCTAGCACAAAACCTTCCTCATCACTACGGTGCAATCCATCCCTGCTATAGAGATTGTACCAAAGTGAGAAGTCAGCTTAGTGCTCTAAAAACCCCAAACCCTCCTTAGTGCACCACATCTTTAGGCACGCATTAACCTGCCTAAACCTCCCTAGGCTCCTTCTGTCTCCCTGGGCTAGCACATGGCACTGGTAGTATCTCAGAAAATACTACCTTGGAGGTCCTTGCCTTCAGCTTATTCCCTAATTCTCTAAAATATTTTTTTAGGACACTCCATCTTCCCCTAACTTTGTCATTGGTACCAATATGTACCAAGACTGCCGGTTCATTTCAAGCCCCTCCCAATAATTCATTTACCCGATTCACAACATGCTGAACCCCAGCAGCCGGGAGACAGCAAACTGGGATCTGGGTGACAAATCACGCTGTCTACCTTCCTAATAATAGAGTCCCCTGCCATCAAAACATGTCTGTTGCTCTGCCTAAACTGCCCTCCCACTCCTCCAGTAAAAAAACAAATAAATACTACAATTTGACCCTTTTCTTTGAACTTCCTCCTGTAAACAGTCACACGCTAGGCCCAAACGTATATGCAATTTTAACCCAGGTAAAAACACTCCCCTCTCACACAGGGAATAACACAGTTTACTTGTCTGATAAAATCAGATGCAGTCACATTCAAGGCCTAAACTTCCTGTATATACAAGTTTAACCCAGGCAAAAAAACACTCCCCTCTCACCTGTAGTTGATGTCTTCTGAAAAAGTATATACATGTAAGTAACCTTTGACATAGGGTTCATTGTGGTTAGGATTCGGCACTCACAGCTGCAACCTCAGTGACACAACCCTGAAGTTGAGTAGGGTTGGGCCTGGTAAGTATTTGGATGGGAGACCACCTATGAATGCCAGGAACTGTGTGCTGTGGCCTACTGGAGAACAAACTGGCTGCTTACTCCAGTAAATCTGTCTTGAATACCAAGTGGATTGATATGGTGTGTTATTATTATTATCCTTTATTTATGATGAGCCAATAAATTCAGTAGCGCTATACAGGGGTTAAGTACAAATCAAGAACAATTTTAAACAGTGCAAAGGATGGAGGGCCCTGTTGTTGAGCTTTCAATCAGACATACACAGTGCTTTTCGTAAAGCACCTATCGAGATTGAAAACTCACAGACTTACATTCTGAAGGGTGTGGGTGGTGTACAGGAGAGTGATAGATTAATAGAGCATGTAAAGGATGAAGATGATAGGCTTCTTTGAATAGATGCATTTTTAAAGAGATTTTGAAGGATTTTAGACATGAGGATAATCTAATGGTGCGAGGCAAGGAGTTTCAAATTATAGGGGTAGCACGAGAAAGTCTTGTAGGTGGGATTGAAAGGAGGTGACGAGAGAGGAGGAGAGAAGGTCATTAGCAGAGCGAAGAGGGCGGGTGGGTTTTTTTTTTGAATGAGAGCAGAGATGCAGGAGGGTGCACTATTGTTGAGGGCTCTATATGTTAGGGTCATGATTTTGACATTTTAGAGACTATGGGAAGCAACATTAATTTAAGCAGGTTATTACATGAATCCCACCTAGTTATGTGTATCTGGCGAATTTGGTATTTTTGACCCTCTGGAAAGTCACTGTTCCGGGTCATTTTTGCTAAATATCATATTCTAGCAGGTTAAATGGTTAATTAAGCATACTATCAGATAGGGTTTGGCTCTGAAATATAGTTCTCAGTTATATTTAATACATCCCAATGACTTTAGCATTAATTCCCTTTATAAAGTGTGCGTTCCGACATGATTTTTCCTGTTCCGTATTATATTGAATTGGTTAGGGATCTCATATATTGTTCACAATATTAACAAACACATGTCAGGGATATTGTTGTTGATTTCTTGTATAAATGGCCTGTTCCGGCCCGTTCTGTTCAGTCCCGTTCCGGCTTTTAAACCGTCCCCTTTAAGTTTTGCAAGGTGTAAACATATATTATTTTACGATAGTAAAGAAACTGCTGCCACCTAGTGGATAGTATAATCCATGACGTGTTTTAAAGCAAAAAAACAAAAGCTTGCATTTTATAGTCGAGATACTAGGTCAGGGATGGGCTAGTTAGGTCTTGGAGAACAGCAGTAGATGCCAGTAAAAAAGGATTTCCATGATGTGAACAGATGAATCAACCTAAATCAATGAGGCATTTACCCACCTATGCAAAACTGATGATTATTCAAATCCCTGTCTGGGTACTTTACTGACCCAACATTGGTTGCAAAATAAGTATTTTATTTATTTTTATGCATATGATTTTACAGTTAAAATGAGAGCAAATATCAATTAAACCAGGAGTGTATTTGAAAAAAAAAGATCTAAAAGACTTCCCAACATGATAATATGCAATCAGGTGGCTCCATAGCTCAATGGTAATAGCACTGGGATTGTAAACCAGGGGTCACAAGTTCAATTCTTGCTGTGGCCTGCTAATATTTTGAGGCCATATAATATTTATGATGATCGAGGGATCTACATAGATGACTGAATGACATTAATTGATTTAAAATCCCATTAATATACATTATAACATGCATATTTCCACTTAGTAAGCGCATACAGCTATTCAATTACTGATTAATATTTAAAAAACAAATCTCATGTATAAACTGTATTATCAGTATAAGTAAAATAAACTAGTGTGGCTGAGACTTGGAGATAATGAGAGGACATGCTCGAGAATGCTAGTAATATTGTCCATTACTAGCTGCTTCATTAAAATCAATCATTTAAGTAAACTCTCCATCTAAAAAAAATGTATGGAATAATAATATTGTTTAATATCTTTATGACAAATGGTCATTGATGACCTTTGACAACCTGAAGGTTATATATGGTTATCCAGAAAAATATTGGCTAAAATATAATTATTTGAAGTTAGCATTAAAATTAGACAATTATAAAAGTATACATTTGAAAGATCTTAAGAAATTAGAACAAATTTGTTTTCTAAATGATGAGAAACATTCCATATCCAAATGTTCTAACTTGACTCCAACAAATAGTGAATTAAGGAAAACAATTGGATGGAAAGTTGAGAAAGAGAATTAGGTCAAAATTGGTATCTAACTCAATAGTTTGATGCTTTTTCTTTAATACATGCTTCTACTAATTGCCTTTTATATAGAGAAATGTATTTTAAAATTATTCAGAAGTGGCATTTTGTTCCAGCTAAATTAGCTAAAATAAATCCAAATCATTCAGATAAATGTTGGAGAGATTGTGGTTCTAACTGTACTTATGTACATGTGTGTTGGGAGTGTGCTAAAATATAGCATTGTTGGGATAAGTGCCTAAGCAAGATTTCAGATATCATTAAGAGCATTTGTGTCAAAACTCCAGATATAATTTTATTCCATATGTTTTCAGAAGAAATTACATTTCAACTAAATGTTTGTTTTCTTGTGTATTATTAGTTGCAAGATGTTTAATAGTTAGAAAAAAGAAACCTGATTTTCTACCATCATGGAATGAGATTAAAAATCATGTAGAAAGAAATTGTGAATCAGAAATAGAATTTCATGTCTTGGACAAAATTAACAAAAAAGATAAACAAAATGGTAATTATGATATAATTATTTTTAATAACAAAAATTAATTTTACATAATTTGTATCTCTGACTTGAGAACTACATCATATGCTTAAAATATTTAATTTTAGACTATATATTCTATATTGTCTTATTTTTTTAATAAAATTATAAATATTGTCACAAAAAATAATAAACATGTTGGCACTTTATAAATAAAGCAAAGTAGTAACAACAGCAACAATAACAAATATCAACATACTTTAAGTCACTTTTTTCCCTCAATTTTATTAAAATATTTTATCTTTTCTCCATTTGCCGTGTTACAGTGGAGGCATCTTTCAGGTAAGAGAGAAAAAGCCAGCTGACGAGGTGGCCGAGTGGTTAAGGCGATGGACTGCTAATCCATTGTGCTCTGCACGCGTGGGTTCGAATCCCATCCTCGTCGTATCTTTTTTTTCTGTTGCCCAGTGTTTCTTATATGATTAGCATTTAAAAAAGTATATAAAAAAGATTTGGCAATTTATGCTAATTATTATCTCATATTATTTTTATATACTTTGTCCATATGTGTTAATGAGAACAATTTTAATTAGAGCAATTTTCTTGTGTACCACACTGTGGGGAAAGTAATTGTACTTGGCTTGTAACCTATGTCATCTTTCACCAGTAACTAATAACAGAAACTGAAAAATAAGGTAATAACTTCCTTTAAAAACTATAATTTAATAATAGCTTATTGAAGCGACATACAGTAAAAGTGAAGGAACCGCAGGAAAGCTAATATATATATATATATATATATATATATATATATATATATATATATATATATTTATATATATATATATATATTTATCTTTATATATATATATATATATATATATATATATATATATATATAATAAATAAAAAGTACATCTGTGTTCACATCCGAATGTCTAAAGCAAGTTAAAATATATATATATATATATTTATCTTTATATATATATATATATATATATATATATATATATATATATTTATAATTTCTTACATCTTATATACTTTTTGTTTGAAGAGTTGCATTAAAAGTTCTTAGCTCTCCTATATATATGTATTAGATGTATTATTTATGATTAATATTTAAAACAGTATTCAAAAATGATTCAGCCATTTATCTTCTACTTATGTAATATTTATACATCATTGTTATATACTTAGTTAGCTCTTGCCCAGTATACAAAGTAAATGTAGTTGATGTCTTCTGAAATAGTATATACACATAAGTAACCTTTGACATAGGGTTCACTGGTGGTTAGGATTCGTCGCTCACAGCTGCGACCTGGATGACACAACCCTGAAGTTGAGCAGGGTTGGGCCTGGTAAGTACTTGGATGGGAGACCACCTATGAATACCAGGAACTGTGTGCTGTATCCTACTGGAGAACAAACTGGCTGCTTACTCCAGTAAATCTGCCTTGAATACCAAGTGGATTGGTATGGTGTGTTATTATTATCCTATATTTATGACGCGCCAACAAATTCCGTTGCGCTATACAGGGGTTAAGTACAAGTCAAGATCAATTTCAAACAGTGCAAAAGATGGAGGGCCCTGTTGTTGAGCTTTCAATCAGACATACACAGTGCTTTTTGTGAAGCACCTATCGAGATTGAAAACTCACAGACTTACATTATAAGGGTGTGGGTGGTGTACAAGAGAGTGTTAGATTAATAGAGCATGTAAAGGCCGAAGATGATAGGCTTCTTTGAATAGATGCGTTTTTAAAGAGATTTTGAAGAAATTTAGGCATGAGGATAATCTAGTGGTGCGAGGCAAGGAGTTCCAAATTATAGGGGTAGCACGAGAAAAGTCTTGTAGGTGGGAGTGAGAGGAGGTAACGAGAGAGGAGGAGAGAAGAAGGTCATTAGCAGAGTGAAGAGGGCGGGTGAAGGTGTATTTTGGGATGAGAGCAGAGATTTAGGAGAGTGCACTATTGAGGAGGGCTCTATATGTTAGGGTCATGATTTTGACATTTATTCTAGAGACTATGGGAAGCCAGTGGAGTGCCTGTTGAGGTCAATGAGGTTGCAGAGAGTCAGACACGACTGAATGACACAAACACAGACAATATTTGACATAAAAGTCCTGAATTTGAGCCAACCGGTAATTTCGACACATGAAAGTGTCTTTCTCAAAGGCAGGGCTCATATGAGAAAAATGCTTTGAAATGGTCATTAGGCTTAAATTGAAGGCTTTTATGTAGTGAAGAGCTGTATGGGTAATGAAATGTACCTTATGGGTTTCTCTAGCGCAACGTGTGTGAACACACTTCGTTAGCGCACATGACCGCGTTGTCTTTAGCCCCATCTAGTGGCAGAAAAATACAGTACATGAGTCCAGCAGCACCCATACACACAGCTCACTGCAGCCCCTCGCCATGATTTTACAGACAGATAGATAGATGACACTGAAGGGCAGAGGAGGAGCTGGGAATCTTGTGCATGCACAGTTACACTGGGGGGTGGGGTGGTTGTAGGAGATCAGAAGGTGGGACCTAAGGGTGGGGGGTTTGGGGGGGCACATCATGTGTGCTGAGACCGCTCTCCTGGACAAGATAAGCTGGGCATCCCAACAGCAAAGAGAATATGGTGGGAGCGACTGAGCAAGAGGGGGAAGAGATGGAGAAAGGGGAGAGGGATAAGGGGGGCAGAGAGACGCTTGGGGAGGGGGACAGGCATGGGGGGAGAGAGAGGAAAAGGAGAATATTGAGGGAGAGATTGAACAAGAGGGGGTAGAGAGACAAGGGACAAAGAGACAGCTGGGGAGAGGGACAGGCATTGGGGGGGCGAAAGGGGGACCTGGGTTGGCTAGGAGATCAGAATATGGGACCTGGGGGGGCGCTAGGAGATCAGAATGGGGGACCTTGGATGAGGGGGCTAGGAGATCATAATGGTGGACCTTGGGGGGGTTTAAAAGATTCTGACTGAGCTGGGCATTGCCTGAAAAGGTGTTTAAGTGATTGACATTACTACCTCTATGTCTGTTGTGCTTTCCATATGTGGGTTTAATTTTGCTTTTCTTTTAACCCCACCCCCCATTTCTTTCAATATGTCTAAATATTGCATCACCTCTATCTTTTGTACCTTTTAATGCAGCTATGTTGTAGTGTAATCTAAGAAACTCTTGGGGTGATGGGAAATGTTCGGTGCAGAAGGAGCCTCAATATGCACAATGGAATTGTGTGTTTGCAATGTTCAGTCATGTCCAACTCTCTGTGATCTAACAGACTGCAACACACCATGGTTATCCACTTGGTTTTCATGGCAGAGATAGTGGAGTGGGTTGCCAGTTCCTTCTCGATCAGGCCACAGCATACAGCTCCTTGTATTCCTAGATGGTCTCCTATCCAAGTACTAACCACTGGACAACCAAGGAACCTACAATGGTATTAGAGAAGCTAAAGCTGCCAGAGATTTCAACAGCACACATTAAATGCTTATTAGTTTACAATGATACAACATTCTATGAAAAAAGTAGTCAGATCATCTGTGAAAAGAAAATGGAGCCATACGACAAACTATAATTGCTTATAAAAGTACAAAATGTGTGGGGTAGCTGTTCAGTAATCTTGATGAGTAATCAGAGTATTGCAGTTTATAGTAATACCTGTTTTATTGAACAACCATTTTACTCTAACTAAAATATTTGTCTAATGAAAAAGGTATTACTGTATACTGCAATACTGCTACCCTACTCTTCATAATTATAAACAACTAGCGACTTGCCCGTCAAAAATGAGGGCAATAACATTTTAAGGCAATGTGTGTCTCTGACACTCTTAACCTTTTAGTTATCTACAAAAAAAGTACAACAATTATAGTAAAAGTGTTTATTTTTTTAACATGCAACTTGTAGTTCAACAACTGGTAAACCATTATTTTCTAACAATATTAACTTTTTTAATTGACAGCGATGCATGAATAATATAAAAATGGGTCAAGTTTGTATGAATCAGTAGTGTAAACCATTACATATTGCTTTTTAACATGCACCTTGTAGTTCAATGACTGGTAAACTTGTTTTAACAATATTAACATTTGTAAATTGTTAACTATGCAGGAGTAATAAAACAACTGATCAACTTTGTATGAATGCGTATTGTAAATCATTACATAATGCTTTGTAACCTGCAACTTGTAGTTCAACTACTGTTAAACCACATAGGTATTAAATCCAGAGAAAGGCAAACAGAAAACCCCCTAGTGAAACTTATCCAATTGTGTCAATTCCTTCCTTACCCCATTAACTGGCGATCAGATTAGTCCCTGGATCAATACTCTCTATTTCATGATACATTTCAATGTAGCAAGAAATAATCATCCTCAGACTGACAATTTATTTACTTAATTATATACAAAAAAACATTTTTCCAAACCTTGCAAAATACAAATTTAACAGTGCAAACATTAATGTAATGTAATAACTAGAGATGTCGCGAATAGTTCGCCGGTGGACTGTTCCCGGCGAACATAGCATGTTCTCGCTTGCGGCGAACTGCGAACATATGCGATGTTCGATCCGCCCCCTATACTTTATCATTGAGCAAACTTTGACCCTGCAACTCACAGTCAGCAGACACATTCCAGCCAATCAGCATCATACCCTGCCTTCCAGACCCTTCTAACTCATGGACAGCAGCCATTTAGGAATCATAACTAACTTGCAGTCTTACTGAGAGGAGGCTGAGTGTAGGAGATACTGCATGAATAGGGAAAACCATAGCTAGGCTAGGCTACTGTACACAGTGTGCAATACAGTCCTGAAGGACTCTTTTGATCTCTGCTGCAAGGACACCCCTGTGTCTCTTCCCCCCCTTATCATCATCCTCCCCTCACCTTAGCACCCAACCCTAACACCCCTCACACTTATCCATAAAACCCATCAACCTAACAATTAACCCTAACACCACTCACACTTATCCCTAAGACCTAACACCCCTCACACTTATTCCTAACATGCCTCACCCTAACACCCCTTACACTTATCCTTAACACCCCTCACCCTAACACCTAACCCTAACACCCCTCACACTTATCCCTAACATCCCTCACCCTAACACCTAATTCTAACACCCCTCACGCTTATCCCTAGCACCTAACCCTAACATCCCTCACCCTAACACCTAACCCTAACACACCTCACACTTATCCCTAACACCCCTTACACTAACAGCCCTCACACTTATCCCTAACACCCCTAAAACTAACACCTAACCCTAACACCCCTCACACTTATCCCTAACATCCCTCACCCTAACACCTAATTCTAACACCCCTCACGCTTATCCCTAGCACCTAACCCTAACATCCCTCACCCTAACACCTAACCCTAACACACCTCACACTTATCCCTAACACCCCTTACACTAACAGCCCTCACACTTATCCCTAACACCCCTAAAACTAACACCTAACCCTAACACCCCTCACACTTATCCCTAACACCCCTTACCCTAATCCTAACACCCCTCACACTTATCCCTAACACCTAACCCTAACATCCCTCACCCTAACACCTAACCCTAACACCCCTTACACTTATCCCTAACACCTAACCCTAACACCCCTCACACTTATCCCTAAAAACCCTTTACCCTAACCCTAACACCCCTCACACTTATCCCTAACAACCCTTACCCTAACATCCCTCACCCTAACACCTAACCCTAACACCCCTCACACTTAACCCTAACACCCCTTACCCTAACCCTAACACCCCTCACACTTATCCCTACCAACTAACCCTAACATCCCTCAGCCTAACACCTAACCCTAACACCCCTTACACTTATCCCTAACACCCCTCACCCTAACACCTAACCCTAACACCCCTCACACTTATCCCTAACACCCCTTACCCTAACCCTAACACCCCTCACACTTATCCCTAACACCCCTCACCCTAACCCTAACACCCCCCACACTTATCCCTAACAACCCTTACCCTAACCCTAACACCCCTCACACTTATCCCTAACACCTAACCCTAACAGCCCTCACACTAACACCTAACCCTAACACCCCTCACACTTATCCCTAACACCCCTTACCCTAACCCTAACACCCCTCACACTTATCCCTAACACCTAACCCTAACATCCCTCACCCTAACACCTAACCCTAACACCCCTCACACTTAACCCTAACACCCCTCACACTTATCCCTAACACCCCTCACCCTAACACCTAACCCTAACACCCCTCACACTTATCCCTAACACCCCTTACCCTAACCCTAACACCCCTCACACTTATCCCTAACACCTAACCCTAACACCTAACCCTAACACCCCTTACACTTATCCCTAACACCCCTTACCCTAACCCTAACACCCCTCACACTTATCCCTAACACCCCTCACCCTAACACCTAACCCTAACACCCCTCACACTTATCCCTAACACCCCTTACCCTAACCCTAACACCCCTCACACTTATCCCTAACACCTAACCCTAACATCCCTCACCCTAACACCTAACCCTAATACCCCTCACACTGATCCCTAACACCCCTTACCCTAACCCTAACACCCCTCACACTTATCCCTAACACCTAACCCTAACATCCCTCACCCTAACACCTAACCCTAACACCCCTTACACTTATCCCTAACACCCCTCACCCTAACACCTAACCCTAACACCCCTCACACTTATCCCTAACACCCCTTACCCTAACCCTAACACCCCTCCAACTTATCCCTAACACCTAACCCTAACATCCCTCACCCTAACACCTAACCCTAACACCCCTCACACTTATCCCTAACACCCCTTACACTAACACCCCTCACACTTAGCCCTAACACCCCTAACCCTAACACCTAACCCTATCACCCCCCACACTTATCCCTAACACCCCTTACCTTAACCCTAACACCCCTTACACTTATCCCTAACACCCCTCACCCTAACACCTAACCCTAACACCCCTCACACTTATCCCTAACACCCCTCACCCTAACCCTAACACCCCCCACACTTATCCCTAACAACCCTTACCCTAACCCTAACACCCCTCACACTTATCCCTAACACCTAACCCTAACAGCCCTCACCCTAACACCTAACCCTAACACCCCTCACACTTATCCCTAACACCCCTTACACTAACACCCCTCACACTTATCCCTAACACCCCTCACCCTAACACCTAACCCTAACACCCCTCACACTTATCCCTAACACCCCTCACCCTAACCCTAACACCCCCCACACTTATCCCTAACAACCCTTACCCTAACCCTAACACCCCTCACACTTATCCCTAACACCTAACCCTAACACCCCTCACACTTATCCCTAACACCCCTTACCCTAACCCTAACACCCCTCACACTTATCCCTAACACCTAACCCTAACATCCCTCACCCTAACACCTAACCCTAACACCCCTTACACTTATCCCTAAAACCCCTCACCCTAACACCTAACCCTAACACCCCTCACACTTATCCCTAACACCCCTTACCCTAACCCTAACACCCCACACACTTATCCCTAACACCTAACCCTAACATCCCTCACCCTAACACCTAACCGTAACACCCCTCACACTTATCCCTAACACCCCTTACACTTACACCCTTCACACTTATCCCTAACACCCCTCACCCTAACACCTAACCCTAACACCCCTCACACTTATCCCTAACACCCCTTACCCTAACCCTAACACCCCTCACACTTATCCCTAACACCCCGCACCCTAACACCTAACCCTAACACCCCTTAAACTTATCCCAAACACCCCTCACCCTAACATCTAACCCTAACACCCCTCACACTTATCCCTAACACCCCTTACACTAACACCCCTCACACTTATCCCTAACACCCCTCACTGTAACACCTAACCCTAATACCCCCTCACACTTATCACTAACAGCCCTTATCCTAATACCTAACCCTAACATCCCTTACCCTAACACCCATCGCACTTATCCCTAACACCCCTCACCCTAACACCTAACCCTAACACCCCTCACACTTATCCCTAACACCCCTTACCCTAACCCTAACACCCCTCACACTTATCCCTAACACCTAACCCTAACATCCCTCACCCTAACACCCCCCACACTTATCCCTAACACCCCTCACCCTAACACCTCACCCTAATACCCCCTTACACTTATCCCTAAAAGCCCTTACCCTAACACCTAACCCTAATACCCCCTTACACATATCCCTAACACCTAACCCTAACAGCCCTCACCCTAACACCTAACCCTAACACCCCTCACACTTATCCCTAAAACCCCTCACCCTAACACCTAACCCTAACACCCCTCACACTTATCCCTAACACCCCTTACCCTAACACCCCTCACACTTATCCCTAACACCCCTTACACTAACACCCCTCACACTTATCCCTAACACCCCTCACCCTAACACCTAACCCTAACACCCCTCACACTTATCCCTAACACCCCTTACCCTAACCCTAACACCCCTCACACTTATCCCTAACACCCAGCACCCTAACACCTAACCCTAACACCCCTTACACTTATCCCAAACACCCCTCACCCTAACATCTAACCCTAACACCCCTCACACTTATCCCTAACACCCCTTACACTAACACCCCTCACACTTATCCCTAACACCCCTCACCGTAACACCTAACCCTAATACCCCCTCACACTTATCACTAACAGCCCTTATCCTAATACCTAACCCTAACATCCCTTACCCTAACACCCATCGCACTTATCCCTAACACCCCTCACCCTAACACCTAACCCTAACACCCCTCACACTTATCCCTAACACCCCTTACCCTAACCCTAACACCCCTCACACTTATCCCTAACACCTAACCCTAACATCCCTCACCTTAACACCCCCCACACTTATCCCTAACACCCCTCACCCTAACACCTCACCCTAATACCCCCTTACACTTATCCCTAAAAGCCCTTACCCTAACACCTAACCCTAATACCCCCTTACACATATCCCTAACAGCCCTTACCCTAACACCTAACCCTAACATCCCTTACCCTAACACCCATCACACTTATCCCTAACACCCCTTACCCTAACCCTAACACCCATCAACCTACCACCTAACCCTAATGTTCTCACACTTATCCCTAAGACCTAACACCCCTCACACTTATTCCTAACATGCCTCACCCTAACACCCCTCACACTTATCCCTAACACCCCTCTTCTTAACACCCCTCACACTTAGCCCTAACACCCCTCACCCTAACACCTAACCCCCTCACCCTTATCCCTAACACCCCTTACCCTAACACCACTCACACTTATCCCTGTGTCTCTTCCCCCCTTATCATCAAGGGAGGTGGGAGGATGATGAGGGAGTGGGGAAGAGACACAGGGGAGGATGATGAGGGATGGGGGAAACAGACACAGGGGAGGATGATGAGGGAGGGGGTAAAAAGATACAGGGGAGGGTGATGAGGAAGGGGGGAAAGAGACACAGGGGAGGATGATGAGGGAGGGGGGAAGAGACACAGGGGAAGATGATGAGGGAGGGGGAAAAGAGACACAGGGGAGGATGATGAGGGAGGGGGGAAAAGAGACACAGGGGAGGATGATGATGGAGGTAGGAAGAGATACAGGGGAGGATGATGGAGGGGGAAAGAGATACAGGGGAGGATGATGAGGGAGGTGGGAGGATGATGAGGGAGGGGGATGTTAGGTTATTTATGCCCTTTATGGATTAAAACCAGACTCTGCATCAACTATGTAATTTTCCGTGGGAGTTTTGACATGGATCCCCCTCCGGCATGCCACAGTCCAGGTGTTAGTCCCCTTAAAACAACTTTTCCATCATTATTGTCTCCAGAAAGAGTCCCTGTGGGTTTTAAAATCCGTCTGCCCATTGAAGTCTATGGCGGTTCGCCGGGTTCGCCGGTTCGCGAACATTTACGGCGGTTTGCGTTCGCAGTTCGCGAACAGAAAATTTTATGTTCGCGACATCACTAGTAATAACATTTAAAGTTGATTTTTATGAAAAAGCATTGTTCTTGAATATTGAATCCAGAAGAAGGTAAACAGAAAACCCCCCATTGCAACTTAGCCAATTGTGTCAAGGGGGGGGGGGGGGGATAATTCCTTCCTGACCCAAGCAACTGGCAATTGGATCACTCCCTGGATCAATACTCAGTATTTAATTATACATTTAAATTTTCCAAGAAATGTTCATCCTTCTACTAACATGAAACCTTAATTACATGCAATTAAACAACTTTTCACACCTTGTAAAATACAATTGTAACATTACAAACAGTAACTTAATATAATAACATTTAAACTGTAATTGTCAGAAAATACAATGTAACTGTTTTGTGGTTCCAATCCTGCCAAAAGGCCACTTCCAAGACACTCTTTATTGTAATTGTTTTTCCCTCTGTTTTTTGTTATTTTTGTAGTTCTTGAAAATGGGAATTAGAGTTTCCTATGTGAAATAGTGGTCTCTAAAAGGAGCCTGAGTGACATCAAATGTCGTCCTCAAAATAAAACCACTGTTCTCTATGTTTACAGAACCACATAGTAGACAATGTTTTTTGTCAAAATTTGGCCATCATCTAATAAATCACCCTGACTTTGGTTTTCTTCAATATGAACTTTAATTTCCTCTGGATTGTTGCATCTGGAAAATGCAAAATAGAATTGTCCATGGGCTAATACAGGTTCCTTTAAAAAAATTACCCACAGACTTAAAAGTTTGTCTTTGTGATTTATTAATGGTCATGGCAAATGACGTGATAATGGTTAATTGTCTCCTTTGAAAGGCAAACCACTCTCACTTGGAGCCAAATCAATTCTTGGTATAAAAACTTGCTCACCTTTATGGGTACCATTCATAATTTCTGCATGTATGAAATGTTCTCTTAAATCCTGCACAATTAATCTGGTCCCATTACAAATTCCTTTTTTGGGATTCATATTTCTCAGTAGCATGGCAATTGCTCCTTTTTTAAGTTGCAAAATATGTGGTGGCATTCCAGAGGGAGTTAAAGAATTGATAAATTCCATAGTAAAGTTCGATTCACTGTCTTTGTCATCAACCAGAACCGAATCTGCACAATAATAATAATTTGCGGGTACATTGATTAATTTTAAAATTTCGTTATTTAGATTCAAGTTAATATCACTTGTTTTTAATGTCTGAGTAATCCTCGTTATTGATCGTATTGAGAAAGATTGCTGATATTAGTGATTCTTTGCAAATCATTTGTGATGGAATTTCAACAGTATCATCAGGTAGAATAGTTATTTTTAGATATTTTCCTTCTCCAATTTGAATTAGCCAATCATTTAATTGATTTTGGCCTTCAGATTTCTTATTTAGTTCTAATTTCAGGTGTGTAAATATTTTCCACAGTTTACTTGTCTTTATACATGTTTCGACGATGTCAGTCCTATTTCCATGTGGCACAACAGGTAATGTTTGCCTGAAATCTCCTCCTAACATTACTTTTCCCCCAAATGGCAAATCATTATCCATAACTTTTTTAATAATCGATCAATACATTCCAAGGCATGACCTGACATCATTGTTGCCTCATCTATTATAATTAATTTACTTCATTTTTTATTTTTTGGCTTGTAATGAATTCATTTGAATATCCGACACTAATGTTTCTATAATGGGAACTGGCAGTTTAAATCCACTATGCACAGTTCTGCCACCTTCTAACAAAAGTGGGGCAATTCCAGTTGCTGCAAATGGCAGTGCTATTTGACCCTGTGCTCGAATGTGACTCATCAATAAATTATAGAAATACATTTTTCCTGAACCACCAGGGCCGTCTAGATAGAAATAACGTTCTTTGGGCATGTCATCATCTATTGCATTTGTGATGGCGTTAAATGCTTGCAATTGTAATTTTTTCTTGTGTTTTTTTGGTACTCAATCTCAGTGTTATACTCTTCAAATTTAATTTCATCTATAAGTCCTGGATCAGGCAGCTTAAAATTTGCACTATTTAATCCATGACAAACACAGATTTCTTGAATTTGCATTAATGCTTTTAATAGCGCAATGTTCTCATAACGTTTTAAAAAGCCTTTGCACATATTTAATTTAAATGTGTGCCCACAAAGCTAATGCATTAGATACAGTGCAAAGATGCAAATGAATGCAAATTGTTCTCTCATTTGGCATTTGACATAGTGATGCTACTGAATCTCGACATCTCTCCCATTCCTTATCATCTGCCAGGAAGTTTTGATGTCTTGCAGCTAATTGGAAAGTATCATAAACTATGTCATTCACTGTGCATAAATGTTCATAGCTTTTTGCACTGGGAACATGTAAAAGTCATCTTAAACTGAAACATTCAATGTCTCTTGGACTAAATGTATAAATTCTGGCAATACATTTCTTAGTATCTTTTTATTGTTGTAGCGATTGGCCAATAACGAATGCATAGTGATTTGGAAACTCATTGTATAAAAATTGTCTGGCCTCAGTGTCCTGGCAACTTAAATAAAACTAATCAGTAAGTGTTGTTGCTCTATGTTCATTTTTGTCTAAGGCATTTCTTTCATTCCTTGCAGTAAAGGAAACAAATTGACTTTGTGGCAAATGTACAGCTAATCGATACACAGCATGTGACCAATTATGCATCTCAAATTTCAGAAGACGCCACATTGCTTCTGGAGCACTGACATAGTGAGCATCTAAATAATATGAAAGTTCATCATGTAAAATTGGATTGTCTTGTTCATTTTGTGCACCTTGCACAACAACAGTTGCTACATCCATCATATCCTTTTTACATATATTTATACACATATTTGATAGATTTATGTGTGCATTGTACTTCATCAGCAAATGTGGATTGTATGGAACTACATATCAATTATCGACCTTTTGACCCCGAATAATAGCAGTTTGTCCTTCTCTACTTTTATACAAAGGGTATCCATCAGAATTAGCATAAGTTTGCATTTGAAATTGGTTCGGGAACTCTTTTGTATATTTTTTATTTTCCATTCATGGTGAATTTGGATTAATATCTCCACATGGACCATGAATCATTCCTATTTGTTACAATGTCATACAGTTTTGAATATTTGTCTGGATGTGGCAGTTCAGCAGTAATTACTGAATCCACTCTGTCTGCCATATTCAATTTATATTTTACTTGCAGGATTAAAAGTAGGTGTGCATGTGGCAGGCCTTGTTTCTGAAATTCAATGTATAAACAAAAGCCACACATTTCCCAAATAAGTGTCCTTTAGTTATATCATGTATTAATGAATTTAGTTTTATTTTGAATACTCTAGCCCCTAAATCTGGTCTATCAGAAGTATTTGGGCCAAGTTTCAAATTTTCCTTGATCCCTGGCCATTGTGGATTACATGTGAATGTAATGAATAAATCTGGTTTACCAAATTTAGTCACAATAGCCATGGCATCATTGTATCTTTCTTGCATATTGCGAGGAGATCCTTGGAAAGAGGCTGGCAAAATGATTGCTCTTCCAGCTGGAATGTCTCTTTTTGCAGCCAATTTAGCGACATAATTCATCAATCCACAGTATTGTTCTACACAAACCTTGTTTTTATTATTTGCTTCGTCTTGTAGATATGAATCAATAATTCATTGTTGTGTGAGTCTTCCCCCGCATAAAATAGGATGAAAATGATCACGAATAGCAGTTTGAGCCACTTTATATTCCAGCATAGAAATATTGTTTCTAACTCGACCTTTACTATTGGGATAACTTTGCAATTGTAATTTTGGTTGCCATCCTGGCTCACCCTTTGGAAAGAAAATGGGATATGTCATTGGATCCAAATTACTACTTAATATATTTATATTTATAAAAGGTTGCTCTTGATTACGTGGATATATTATAATATCCTGCTTAAATGGTGGTTCACCATCATCATTTTTAAAGACCATGGCAACTTCATTTGCTGTAGGTAAATTGATTTATTTGCGCTTGTGCCAGTTGTTCTTTCTCAACCTCTGCTAAATTTTTGTATGCTTGACTATATGGGTTGTTGGCCATAATGTTATCCAGCTGTTCAAAGACTATGTGTAAGCATTGTTTATTTTCAGGAAGCGTCATTTGTTGTTCAACAGCTTCCATTGTATCAACGACATATGACTGTGCAAATTCCCTTTGCTCTCTTGCTTGTGGGTGTAAATGTGAAGTCCGGTGGTAAATTCGTCCTTGTACTTTAAAACAGTAAGGACCATACCCTGGGACATTTTCTGCTAATGTTGCACACATTGAAGCAAAGTAAATTGCACTGTTATAAGACCTAATGTTTTTTTTTTTTTAAATTGCTATAATTTGGAAATGTTGGATCACTCATACTTTTTAAATATTCTGGAAATGTGTTTCTTTCTGGAAGTCTTACCTTTCCTTTTTGACAGCAACTAATAAACTCTCCATCAGTTGGTCTTTTTTTCAGAAAATTATAGGCCCCACAAAACTGACCACATTGAGCAATCCACAATAATGAGTGTCTACTGTTAGTGCTGTACATAAAGGACTATCCTGAGCTTCCTGAACATAGATATCACTACCACTTTTTATATCAACACTTGTGTCATGAGGCAATATTAGGTCATTAGTAGTGATGTCGCGAACATCAAATTTTGGGTTCGCGAACCCAAACTTTACCAAATGTTCGCGAACGGAAGAACATCGGCAAACCGCCATATACTTCAATGGGCAGGCGAATTTCAGAACCTACAGGGACTCTTTCTGGCCACAATAGTGATGGGAAAGTTGTTTCAAGGGGACTAACACCTGGACTGTGGCATGCCGGAGGGGATCCATGGCAAAACTCCCTTTTCAAGTTCAGGGTACGTTGCCTCAGAAAACTGGGCATTATTCTACGGCAAAAGGGAATCACAGCACCACGACCACGATGGCCCCTGCTTGGTGGCCTGCCTCTGCCTGTCATTTTTTTTACGATTAGTGGTACTATGCGTGCAAGCTACTGTGACACCAGATATGAGTGTCACTGTGCACCGGCAAAAGTTGGCAGAGTAGATGCCTACAGGCGTGCCTCACACACACGCCTGTAGGCAGGCAACTGATATTCAATCGATTACTGAAAAAAAAGGGTTGTTTTATGTCACTGTACACTACGGTTGCACCAGATATGACGTATCACTGTGCACTGGCAAAAGTTGGCAGAGTAGATGCAATAGGCTTCGCACACACGCCTGTAGGCAGGCAACTGATATTCAATCGATTACAGTCAAAAAAGTGTTGTTTTATGTCACTGAGCACAATATAAGCTGTGAGCCTGACACAGGCAGGCAACTGAAATTAGATTACAGTAAAAAAAATGGTTGTTTTCAATGTATGTTACAGCACCAGGTATGAGTAGTGAAAATAAGCACAATATAAGCTGTTAGGTGTTAGCCTGTCACACACACACGCTGGCAGGCAGGCATAGATTACACAAAAAAATTATAAAATAAAATAAATGATGTTCAAAGTTTCCTCAATGATAAAGTATAGGGGGCGAACCGAAAAGCGCATGTGTTCGCCGTTCGCGGTGGACGCGAACATGCGAAAATAGCCGCGAATAGTTCTCAGGCGAACTGTTCGGGTCATCACTAGTCATTAGGCAATGTTTCTCAGACATATTTTTGTTTACTTTTTTTTTTCTTTGAAGCTCCATCATACTCAGTTTGTCCTTTTTGACTCATTTTTCTTTTATTGGCAAATCTCTGTCAGTCTTCTTCTCTTAATATTTTTGAAACCTCAGGCGACTGTACATCTCTCCACCTTTGCTTCCATTCCCCTGCCATTCTTGTTTTCTGTTCTTTTTGCGTTGTCCGCCATTGTAATCTGTAATCTGTAATTGTAAATACAGGCGTTTTAGTTTCAATTGTAATGTTTTCTTAAATAGCAAACAATGGCAATCATAACATTACTAAGATTTATTTTTTACTTACCTGAAGTATTGTGACCAGGATGGCCGTGTAGAGCTGTGCTTTCTTGAGTTAGAAACAGATACCTTCTGGTGAGGCAGCAAACATGTTTATTATGAAATAACAAAAACAAACAGGAGCAGTAACTCTGCTTAAATAACGAAAATAAACATCTACATATACGGACTGACTGTGACACAGGAATGCCCTGACTATACCTGTGCAGCTTACCTGCAACAGGGACAAAAAAAGATTACACCCCGGTGTCTTCAGGACGGAGCTCCCACTTAATTGTACTCGGGAAGGAGTAATTTCGTAAGAATAGAGCCACCTAGTGGCATGGACAAAGACAGTCTTTTAATCCTTATAATTTGTCACCTTGTGGCCAGGTTACAAATAGTCTCTGGTTATTGAAAGATTGCCACCTTGTGGCCAGGCTACAAATAGTCTCCGACTATTGCTATATTGCCACCTTGTGGCCAGGATACAAACAGTCTCTTGTATATCGGTAGTCTTTTCCACGTTTCTACATCAGTAGCCGCGGATGAAGCTTAGGGCCCGCCCGTCTCTCCCGTATGCTTCACCCCAGGGACCCTTTGATACAGCAGTATTAAATTATTGCCGATGTACCGGTCAAACACTCAGCAACTTCCCTGGGGCATAATCAGTCTGGTACCTTCAAACAGGGCCTCTGTCAGTTCCACACTCAGCAACTTCCCTGAGGCATAATCAGTCTGGTACCTTCAAACAGGGCCTCTGTCAGTTCCACACTCAGCAACTTCCCTGAGGCATAATCAGTCTGGTACCTTCAAACAGGGCCTCTGTCAGTTCCACACTCAGCAACTTCCCTGAGGCATAATCAGTCTGGTACCTTTCAGCTCCAAAAAACCGCAGGATCTCACTCACCACATTGCTTCTCCAAACGATTCACCTTGGTCATCCCCGCAGCAATTCAGGCAGCTGTCAGTCCTCTCAACTAGCTGTAATTTACATCCAGGATTTCCACAATTAGCCTGCAGGGCTGGCTTTGCTCCAACAGCAGCTTTACTTTGTTATCTGTGTGAGCAAACTTTCACACAAGCTTCTCTTATAGCAGTCCAAACAGCTAACAACGTTCTCTCGTTAGCTGCAACTCCCAGACTCCTCACTGACATAGACCTTGTCTCTTTTAGGCTACTCTGCCAGGGAATCCTCCTCAGTCTGTCATTCACTTACTTGGTGCTTTTGTAGCTTCACCTCCTGACGGTGTAATTGCTCTGACCGCTCCATTAGTCCAACGACTTCAAGACAGCACACACTTCTTTCTGTCATCCAAATCTGGCAGCAGCAGTAAAACAAGATTTCCTCCAGGTTTGTTTTCCAAAGTTTAAACGGTAGGTCCACACAGGATCACTCAGCAAGCTCCACTCTTGCGGCTTGCTCTGGCTGCTAGCAGCAGCCATACACAACTTAGGCCAGAGAGTAATCAGCCACCATTTTCCATGTCTGCTTTCCAGGCTTTAAAGAGAAACTGCACCAATTAGTAGGTCTTCAGGAGTTAACTCCGTCACTCCTGTCAAGAACTCTTTACTGTTCGTTACTTGGCACCATCCTCTAGGGGGCAAACGATCACAGTATTAATAGATAAAGTTCTTTTCCACTTTGTGATGTTCTTGTAGAAGTGGCCTTTTTTTCTTCATATCTGTAAGATACAATTTATTTTTTTATTATACATATTGTTTTTAACTGTCATCAATGCAAAACCTAAGTAGCTGTAATGAAAGAGTAAAATTATCTAAAGGCATTTGTAATTATTTTATTGAATTAATTCATTAATCAATCAATCTCGGATGTTTAATTGGCATACATGAAAACATAAATAGCTAAGTATTGATAAATAAGGTCAGTGTAAAATATATATTTTTTTTATAATTAATTAATACTAGTGATGTCCCGGAGAGTTCGCCGGAGAACTATTCGCAGCGATTTTCGCATGTTCGCTTTCCCAACGAACGGAGAACACATGCGCTTTTCGGTCCGCCCCCTATTCTTTATCATTGAGGAAACTTTGACCCTGCACCTTACAGTCAGCAGACACATTCCAGCCAATCAGCAGCATACACTCCCTTCCAGGGCCTTCCATCTGAAGGACAGCCTCCATTTTAGAATCATCTGAAGCTACATTCGTTGAGAGAGGACATATATTCTACCTGCTGCTGATTTAATAGGGAAATAGATAGCCAGGCTGTGTATTTAGCTTTCACTACACACCTGAAAGACTCATTTGATATCTGCTGCAAGGACAACAACCCAAAAAGCCCTTTTTAGGGCTAGAACATCATTTATTTTATTTTATTATTTTTTTCTGTGTAATCTAATTGCATATGCCTGCCTGCTAGCGTGTGTGTGAGGCCTATTGCATCTACTCTGCCAACTTTTGCCAGTGCACAGTGACACTCATATCTGGTGCAACTGTAGTGTACAGTGACATAAAACAACCCTTTTTTGACTGTAATCGATTGAATATCAGTTGCCTGCCTACAGGCGTGTGTGTGAGGCCTATTGCATCTACTCTGCCAACTTTTGCCAGTGCACAGTGACACTCATATCTGGTGCAACCGTAGTGTACAGTGACATAAAACAACCCTTTTTTGACTGTAATCGATTGAATATCAGTTGCCTGCCTACAGGCGTGTGTGTGAGGCCTATTGCATCTACTCTGCCAACTTTTGCCAGTGCACAGTGACACTCATATCTGGTGCAACCGTAGTGTACAGTGACATAAAACAACACTTTTTTGACTGTAATCGATTGAATATCAGTTGCCTGCCTACAGGTGTGTGTGTGAGGCCTATTGCATCTACTCTGCCAACTTTTGCCAGTGCACAGTGACACTCATATCTGGTGCAACCGTAGTGTACAGTGACATAAAACAACCCTTTTTTGACTGTAATCGATTGAATATCAGTTGCCTGCCTACAGGCGTGTGTGTGAAGCCTATTGCATCTACTCTGCCAACTTTTGCCAGTGCACAGTGACACTCATATCTGGTGTCACAGTAGCTTGCACGCATAGTACCACTAATCGTAAAAAAAATGACAGGCAGAGGCAGGCCACTGTGATTCCCTTTGGCCCTAGAATAATGCCTAGTTTTCAGAGGCAACGTACCCTGAACTTGAAAAGTTCTGAGGACATGGTTGACTGGCTAACACAGGACACCCAATCTTCTAAAGCTTCCGCTCAGAACCTAGACGCACCATCCTCCTCCAGCTTAGCTTCTGGCACCTCTCCAGTTACCACTCCACCGCCTGCCACCACCACCAACACTAGCAACACAGCCACTTCACTTGATCCGTCAGCAGAGTTATTTACACATCCGTTGGAAGAAATGAGTGATGCACAAACATTAGTGCCAGAGGATGTAGATAACAGGGACATGTCCCAGTCAGGCAGCATTACACACATGGACGTACGGTCTGATGATGATGATGATGTTGTACCCGGTGCTGCTTCCTTTGTTGAGTTGTCAGATACAAGTGAAGCGGTTGATGATGATGATGCGTCCATGGATGTCACGTGGGTGCCCGCTATAAGAGAAGAAGAACAGGAGGAAAGTTCAGATAGGGAGACAGAGAGGAGGAGGAGATGAGTTGGAAGCAGCGGGAGGTCGTCGAAAGTAGCTAGTGGCACAGTCAGACAGCATGCATCGGCACCCGGGATCAGCCAGACAGCACGCCAGTCAGGTGTCTGTTTGAGCATAAGAAGCCAATGTCACAAAGTCACCCCCTTGCCCGACAACTGACAGCTGGCTTGTCTGAACTCTTAGCCCGCCAGCTTTTACCATACAAGCTGGTGGAGTCTGAGGTGTTCAAAAAAATTGTAGCTATTGGGACACCGCAGTGGAAGGTATCCGGCCGAAATTTCTTTGCACAAAAGGCTATCCCCAACCTGTACTCGATTGTGCAAAAGGAAGTAATGGCATCTCTGGCACACAGTGTTGGGGCAAGGGCCTATCTGACCACGGATACCTGGTCTGCAAAGCATGGTCAGGGCAGGTATACCACCTACACTGCGCATTGGGTAAACCTGGTGAAGGCTGCCAAGCATGGAATACGTGGCTCTGCAGAGGAGTTGGTGACACTGCCACGACTTGCAGGCAGGCCTGCTGCCACCTCCTCTACTCCTCCTACTCCATCCTCTTCCATAACTTCCTTGGCTGAGTCCTCTTCTGCTGCTGCTTTGTCTTGCTCCACATCAACGGCACTCCCCCAGCTCCACAGGTACTATTCCACATCCCGGATACAACAGTGTCACGCCGTCTTGGGGTTGACTTCCCTGAAAGCAGAGAGTCACACCGGACAAGCACTCCTGTCCGCCCTGAATGCACAAGTGGATCAGTGGCTGACTCCGCACCAACTGGAGATCGGCAAAGTGGTTTGTGACAACGGAAGAAATTTTTTGGCGGCATTGAATTTGGGCAAGTTGACACATGTGCCGTGCATGGCACATGTGTGTAATCTGATTGTACAACGCTTTGTGCATAAGCACCCAGGCTTACAGGATGTCCTGAAGCCGACCAGGAAGGTGTGTGACCATTTCAGGCGTTCCTACACGGCCATGGCGCACTTTACAGATATCCAGCGGCGAAACAATATGCCAGCGAGGCGCTTGATTTTAGACAGCCCGACACGTTGGAATTCAACACTCCTAATGTTCGACCGCCTGCTCCAAGAAAAGGCCATTAACGAGTATTTGTATGACCGGGGTGCTAGGACAGCCTCTGCGGAGCTGGTGATTTTTTTGCCACGTTACTGGACGCTCATGCGCAATGCCTGTAGGCTTATGCGTCCTTTTGAAGAGGTGACAAACCTGGTCAGTCGCACCCAGGGTACCATCAGCGACATCATACCATTTGTTTTATTCCTGGAGCGTGCCCTGCAAAGAGTGCTGGATCAGGCCGTAGATGAGCGTGAAGAGGAAGAGTTGTGGTCACCATCACCACCAGAAACAGCCTTATCTGCATCGCTTGCTGGACCTGCGGCAACGCTGGAAGAGGATTGTGAGGAAGAGGAGTCAGAGGAGGAATGTGGCTTTGAGGAGGAGGAGGAAGACCAACCACAACAGGCATCCCAGGGTGCTCGTTGTCACCTATCTGGTACCCGTGGTGTTGTACGTGGCTGGGCGGGAAGAACATACCTTCAGTGAGATCACTGAGGACGAGGACATGACTAGCTCGGCATCCAACCTTGTGCAAATGGGGTCTTTCATGCTGTCGTGCCTGTTGAGGGACCCTCGTATAAAAAGGATGAAGGAGAACGACCTGTACTGGGTTTCCACGCTACTATACCCCTGGTATAAGCAGAAAGTGCCTGAAATGTTACCGAATTACCACAAGTCGGAAAGGATGCAGCACTTCCAAAATAAATTAAAAAGTATGCTTTACACAGCGTTTAAGGGTGATGTCACAGCACAACGGCAATCTAACAGCGGAAGAGGTGAACATAATCCTCCTCCTCCCACGACCACGCCGGCAAGGAGAGGACGCTTTACAGACGTATTGTTGATGGAGGACATGCAGAGCTTTTTAAGTCCTATGCATCGCCACAGCCCTTTGGGGTCCACCCTCAGAGAACGACTCGAGGTCAGGTAACAGACTACCTCGCCATAACTACAGATATCGACACTATGAGGAGCTAGGAACCCCTTGTCTACTGGGTGTGCATGCTTGCCCTGTGGCCTGAGCTATCCCAATTTGCCATAGAACTTCTGTCCTGCCCCGCTTCAAGTGCCCTGTCAGAAAGGACCTTCAGTGCAGCAGGAGGTTTTGTCACTGGTAAGAGAAGTCGCTTAGGTCTAAAAAGTCTAGATTACCTCACCTTTATTAAGATGAATGAGGGATGGATCCCGAAGGGACTGACAGTGGGCGATACATTCAATTAAAAAAGGCCTGATAGATGAGCTGCCTTGAGCTAATAATGGTCCACACGCTGCTGTATTTTATCCCTGAATGCCGGATGACTTGCGTGACATATCCGCCACCAACTAGGGTTCAAGACGTAATGTTTTAGGGCACTTTCTGCCTGGCAAACTAACATCAATTTTTTGGGTCGCGGCAACAATACCTAATTTTTGCATTTAAATTATTTTATTGTCAGAAGGCGTACAGCATGTAATGAAAAATAAAGCATTTTTGAACAGTCTTGCATAACAGTTGTGCAAAAATACATATTTACAATAAAGACATTTTGTGAAAGTTAGCTGGCTATTCCTTCTTATTTTTACTTTAGGTTAATAATTTTTCTTATTTTTTACTGTGATTGCAATTTAAGAGATACCTAAAACATGGTAAAACAGACAATAGTAAAGAGTATATCTGCACGAAACACCAAAGTCCTATTAGCTATCATCCCTCCAGCAGTATTAGCTTATTATTTACAATATCTAACCTGGGCAATCACCCTTGGGTTACCCTAGGGCAGGCTTCAGTAAGCGACCTCTCCTTTCCTGGGATGATTTTGCTGTTGGTTGCTTCTGAAGGGTCTCCAGGGCTCCCCCACTCTGGTACTTCCCCCAGTGTTGCTTCAACCAGTAACAAATGTTTTATATTTGTAAAGCAACCCAATGATCCCCCTTGATAGAGGTTTATCTTTACAAATTTTGGAGAACCAATTTAAGACCGGTGTCCCCTGTTTCTGGGTCAGGGAGTGTGTGAAATGCCTCAGCCTACAGTAATTGTAATGTTCTGACAGCGGTAGCTCATGCTTGTCCCTCAGTTCCTCATAAGTGAGCATCTGGCTCTTTACTAACCAGTATCCCAGTCTATCTAGTTTCCTTGACCACCACCAGTATTGTGATGTTGTGCTCATGTGTTTCGGGGCCTGAGGGTGGTCAAGAATTGGGGTCATTTGGGTGGATCCAGGGAACATTTATCCAGTATGATAGTGAGTGTCTGATTAGGGGGGTTGGCAAGTTTTTAAGGCTCTGAGGCAATTCTGATAGCCAAGCCACCTTGTCCCAGGTTAAGGGCCTTAAAGTTTGGTTCTCTAAATACACACAGGCCGGTTGATGACATACAGAATGTGCTATTGGGAGGAAAGATAGGTGACGTAAGAGGTATTAAACTGATAGGAATAAATAGTACAACTTGATACACCACTCCTATCTGGTGGCACATTACATTGCACTCGCAGTGCCCCAAATTTGAAGTGGGAGGACCGACCAAGCATCTTTTTCCATCTCCCTGTTCCAAAAGTCCATGCTATATACACGTCCCCTGATAGGAGACGTAACAGGTATTAAACTTATAGGAATGAATAGTACAACTTAATAAACCCCTCCTATCTGGTGGCACCTTAGATTGCACGCGTAGTGCCCCAAATTTGAAGTGGGAGGACCGACCAAGCATCTTTTTCATCTCCCTGTTCCAAAAATCCATGCCATATACACGTCCCCTGATAGGTGACGTAACAGGTATTAAACTGATAGGAATGAATAGTACAACTTAATACACCACTTCTATCTGGTGGCACATTACATTGTACGTGCAGTGCCCCAGATTCGAAGTAGGAGGTCCGACCAAGCATCTTTTTCCATCTCCCTGTTCCAAAAATCCATGCCATATACACGTCCCCTAATAGTGGACGTAACAGGGATTAAACTGATAGGAATAGTACTACTTAACAGTACACACCTTATAAAAACGCAGTCAGAGGCAACGCAGAGAGAGGAGTCTGAAGAAGAGGAGTCAGAGGAGGAAGGTGGCTTTGAGGAGGTGGAAGACCAAACACAGCAGGCGTCCCAGGGGGCTTGTTGTCACCTTTCGGGGACCCTTGGTGGCTGGGTGGAGGAAGAGACCTTCAATGACATCAGTGAGGACAAGGAATGGGACATGGCTAGCTTGGTATCCAACCTTGTGCAAATGGGGAGTTTGCGGTTGTGCAAAGGGACTGTTTGCGGTTGTTTGCGGTGCATTAAAGGGGAGATTGGTCTGTTACTGTGAAGCGGGTGTAACCCTTACACTACCTGATTGATACAACATCATACCTGATGTTTTAAAGCATGTTATTCCAAACAATTTAGGAATGTTAGGTGATTTATGCCCTTTATGGCTTAAAACCAGACTCTGCATCAACTATGTAATCTTCCGTGGGAGTTTTGCCATGGATCCCCCTCTGGCATGCCACAGTCCAGGTGTTAGTCCCCTTGAAACAACTTTCCCATCACTATTGTGGCCAGAAAGAGTCCCTGTGGGTTTTAAAACGGCATCATTGAAATGTAAATTTCATATCCAAACACAAAGAGCTATGAGCAAACTGTCTAATGACCTGAAAAGGATTTTTAATTATTGGATTCAATTAATTACTTAATTAATCAATGTGTGATGTTTAATTGGTATACAATAAAAGGTAAATAGCTAAGCATCTATGTATGAATAAATAAGGTCATTGTACAAACTTTTTTTTTAATTAGTATTTACTAATTAATTAATTAATTATTATATGTTAATTAATGAATCAATAACTGTGATTAATGCAAAACAAAAATACTTAATCATGTTTTCCTAAAGAAAG
The DNA here is from genome assembly GCA_027410445.1 of Discoglossus pictus. Lineage (NCBI taxonomy): Eukaryota > Metazoa > Chordata > Amphibia > Anura > Alytidae > Discoglossus > Discoglossus pictus. The sequence goes on from CM050175.1 coordinate 34,211,379, forward strand.
GCATCATAAAATCATATACCTGTAATGGTGATGTAATTGCAGATGAAATGCTGCAAAGCTCACTGTCTGTGTTTATGCAGGTCCAGTGTTCAGAGATGAGCAAACTCTAAAATGACATGAAAAGCATTTTTAATGTTTGCATTGAATTAATTAATCACTGAAAGTATGATTATTAATTGGCAAACATGCAAAACGTAAGGCCTAAGCATTGATAAGAAATGTAGCAGGTGTCAGAGCATAATAAACTGATTTAAATATTTAACTGCTTGGACGGTCCTATCACTGTCAGGCAATGAGCATTCATACAGATATATAAGTACAGTGTAAAATATAGTATTTATTTAGTGCAGTGTAAAATAGACATTTTTTGCAGGTCTCAGAGCATAATAACGTTATTTAAATATTTAACTGTTTGAGAGTCCTATCACTGTCAGGCAATGAGCAATACTACAGATATATAAGTACATTGTAAAATATATATTTTTTGTAGTGCAGTGTAAAATAGAATGTTTTTGCAGGTCTAAGAGCATAATAAAGTGTTTTAAATATTTAACTGCTTTGAGTGTGCTATCCCTGTCAGCCAATGAGCAATACTACAGATATATAAGTGCATTTTAACAGATAAAAAAATCGTAGTGCAGTGTAAATGTGTTTTTTTTTTGTAAATAGTAATCAATAAAATAATTGTCGTTCATAAGAAATTAATAAATTAATAAATGTATAGAAAAGAGCTAAGCATAATACAGATATAGAAATGCAGTGTAAAATATATATTTGTTGTAGTGCAGTATAAAATATACATTTTTTGTAATTAGTAAATAATTAATTATTTGACGGTAATAATAAATTATTAAATGTATTAGAAAGAGCTAAGCATAATAAAGATATATAAAAGCAGTTTAAAATATATATTTTTTTTAAAGGAAGTGGAAAATATCCTTTTTTTTAAATTAGTAATTAATAAATTAATATACGTGAATAATTAATTCATCAATGAAACAATGTATTTGAAAGTGCCCATGAGTAAGCTCGAAATAGGGCGAAACAGACCGTTAGGGATGATCTTTTTGATGTGTAAGTACTCTATTGTATATTTTGGGGAGAATGTGTGTTTTGTAACTACAGGTTTGTTACTACCATTTTGTAACTACTGCTGTGAATTGCTTGTGTGCACTCATGATATACAGTGGTTTATGGCAATATAGGGATAAGCGTTTAGCTGCCCTAAACTTGATCCTCATTTTATACTCCCCATTTATTGCTTATTTAGCATTAAAAACGTTACAACACATCTTTTTGTTTTGTTTTTTTAACTTTTATAGAGCTGTCACAATTTACAACTACCCGGGGATTAGCAAAGTAATTTGCCATATGAGGGAAGTTGCATTGGGATTTGTATGAAGAAATTTTGGGGAACATATTTGTCCTCACAGTGGGGTTGATTCCTTGTTGGAACTACCGGTACAGATAGAGGCGTAAATACCCACATACGGGATACCTATAGTTACTACTTTTTTCAGTTATCCCAATATTATTTCTATTGGACAGACTTTATATGAGTTTTTACAGTCTGTTTTTGTCCATTTCTGCACCTTTTCCTACTTACTAATAGTATTATTTTGTATTTGAAAGAGTGAAGCATTTATGTGCTGATAAAGTAAAGGCAATATAATATATGAGATTTAGCAAATATTGTTTTATTAATAATTAATTCATTCATTCATTAATTATTATACTTTACCTATTTATAAGTAATATCCAGCAATCAATATCCTAAAGTGCTAACAATCTCTTTGGATTTTCCGGCAGCAGAAAATATCCAGTCAGACTGTTCATCACCTGAGGAGAAAGTGTCAGCAATGTGCCAAGTGTGCAGTATATATAGGCTGCGTGCACAAGGCAAAACTGTTTGTTTAGGTGGGAAAACCGCCATTTCAGATTCGTAATGTTATTATTTGCAAGTTAGTGTTGTAAAATGGCGGCAATTTTCTATGTGTTACTTACCTCGCGAGCTTTTTCTGTCCGTCGTAATGGTATATTTTGTAACTTGTACGTTCCTGGCTAACTTGTACGTGCCTGGCTGTGACCTGCGCGCTCCCGTCTCTTTCATTTTTTTCGTCCACCATTTCTTTTATTGCTTAGACGATTTTACAGTGCTGAAACTCTGCAAATTTGGCTTAAATTTGCGTGCAACCTCACTCCCAGGCGTCCTGGCGTTTCCCCGGTGCTGTGTGTTTTTATTTAGTTTTTATTTTGTTTTTGTTTTTTGATTTCCGTGGTTCGTCCGTTACATTTTTTTTTTTTTCGCGGTCAGATTTTTTTGCCCCTGAGATTCCGAGGTTGAATTTTTTTTATTAAGTCACGCATTCCATAACTGCTTGCAGTCTAATGGCCTCATTCAATTGTGATTTGGCCAATTGAATAGGGCTCTAAATAAGCACATAACATAATTTTTTTAAAGAAGTTTTTAGTTAGTGAAATCCTTGCTTTTGGATAGATGTTTTCTAACTAAAAACTTCTTTAAAGCCATTATGTTATGTGCTTATTTAGAGCCCTATTCAATTGGCCAAATTGCAATTGAATGAGGGACTAAGTCCCGTGTGTTTCAATGCCTCAACTGCTCACTTTGCGAGGCTCGCAAGAGCACCTTTAACAGTCATTTCAGCCTAAGTCTCGCGTGCTTCAATGCTCAATGGCTCACCTCGCTTTGTGAGGCTCACGGGCAATGAGCACCTTTGGCGCACATCTTCTACATGCTCCTAACTCGGAAGGCTTCCATGCCTCAACGGCTCGCCTTGCAACGCAGTTTGACAACTTTTATGTGATAACTATTAACTCATCAATTAAATATTAATAACATTTAAATTTTCTTACAGTGCCGTTATATTCTTTATAAGACGGCTGTAGGTTTTGTTTTTTTAAATAGCAGTAAAATGAGAAAATACTTGTTTTAACCTATAGTTTTACATTATGCTATATTTGGATCCTTTGCTCTGGCTCTTTAAGATTAATGTAGCATCATGCATGAATCAATAATTTTAAATCCTTTATTTTTTTATCAATATTTTATTTTATACTAAATATAAAAGCGAAAGGGTTTCCTAAATATTGTTATTACAGGAGGCTCCATCGCTCAGTGGTCAGAGCCCTGCTCTTGTAAACCAGGTGTTGCGAGTACAATGCTTCCTAGGGCTTGCTAGTTTTTTGAGGCCAGAAAATATTTATAGCATATATAGCCAAGGCACCAATGATGAGCTGCATATCTATTTAGATGGCATATTTTGTTATACACACTGTTTCTGGACTTATGTGTGGGGTGACACATATATAAGAATGATTAACTATTATAAAATAATAAAATGACATGTCACAAATGATGGTATGATTGAATTCCATGTGAAATGTAGATATATCATGGTCAGTCCCCCTTGCCTCCTCTGTGTTCTGTCAACCCTCTTGCCCCTGTCCCCCTCTGTGCCCCTGTTCCTCCCCTGTGCCTCTACCCCCTCCCTCCTCTGTGCCCCTGTCTCTCCTCTGTGCCCCTGTTCCTTCTCTGCATCTCCTGGTGAGTGTGAGAGTCTTTCTGGTCTGGTCATGACATCACATCTCTGCCCCTTAATGATACCACAGCCCCCCTTATGTCCTGGCCCCTATCTCTGTGCTATGCCTTTTATCTTTGTGTGCTGTCTGTATGCTCTCTATGCACACTCTCTACCTGTGTGCTCTCTATAAGTGTGCTCTCTTTCTCTGTACGCTCCTTCTTTGCGTGTGCTCTCTCTGTGAGCTTTCTTTCTCTGCATTCTCTCTCTATGCTCTCTCTCTATCTGTGCGCTCTCTGTCTGTGTTCTCTCTCTATCTGTGCTCTCTCTCTGTGCTATTTATCTTTCTGTGCACTTTCTCTCTCTCTCTGTGCTCTCTCTATCTCTCTGTATGTGCTCGCCCACTCTTAGTACCCACTCTCATTCTCTGTGTGCTCTTTGTCTCTGTGCTCTCTCTCTATCTGAGCACTCTCTCTCTCTGGGCACTCTCCCTCACAGTGCTCTTTCTCTCTGTGCTCTATCTCTGGGTTCAATCTCTGTCCTGTGTCTCTCTCCCACTGTCCTGTGTGTCTCACTCTTTGTCCTCTCTCTCTCTCTCTCCTGTTTCTCTCTCTGTCCTCTGTTTGTTGCTCTGTATCCTTTGTGTTTTCTCTTTCCTGTGTGGGTGTGTTTCTCTCTGTTCTGTGTGTGTCTCTTTCTCTCCTGTATGTCTCTATCTGTCCTCTGTTCTCTGTCCTATGTCTCTCTGTGTGTCCTGTGTCTGTCTGTCTCTCTGCTCCCTGTCTCTCTCTGTCCTGGCTCTCTCTCCAGTCACTGTCTCTCTGTGCGCTCTCTATCTTTTCTTTCACTCTGTGTCCTCTGTGTGTGTGTGTTTGTCTCTCTCTCTGTCCTGTGTCTGTCTCTCTGTCCTGTGTATGTCTCTCTGTCCTGGCTCTCTCTTCCATCCCTCTCTCTTTCTCGCTCCCGATGCTGCGCTGCATAAGGGCTGCAGTGAGAGGTGTGACCGACGCACTGCGCATGCGTACATGCCCAATCACTGCCTGCACAGTGATACAACCTGTCCGACCACTGCGCAGAAGACACTGGACAGATGTTACAGACAGATTGTTATATATTACTAGCGAATTGCCCGTCAAAAAATGACGGCAATAAAATTGTAAGGCAGGTAATGCTGTTTGGCACAGACATACATTTTTTGTGGGGTCCGAGATCTTTCGGCGCTCATTGCGAGGCTGTTGGTTGTTTGTTTGTTTTTGCTGTTCTCTTTGGTCGGCGCTGATCTTGTTTTTGCACTTATTGCAAGGCTTTGTGTGCTATGAGCAACGTTGAGTTGCTAATTAAATAAGTAATAAATTAATAAATGAATATATTTTACCTATTTGGAAGTAATTTATGCAGGAAGCATAGTGCTAAAGAGCTGACAATCTATTTTGATGTTCCTGCTGCATGCTATGTCGGTTTGCAGTGTTGTGGACCTGAGGTGTAAGCGTCAGCAATGTGTGCAGTGTGTAGTGTAAATGTGGTGCGTGCGCGAGGAGAAGGCATTAGTGTAGCTGGGTCCTTTCCATTGTGTAAGTTAGTTTTGTAAAATGGAGGCGAATGTGTATGTCGTAGGCGGGTTTGTATGATTTACCGTCCTTGCTAATGGTCTATGTTGTAGGTCGAACAGGTTTTTGTAAAAGCAGTATTTGCTTTGTGTTATTTAGCGGTTTTAGGGGTCGTGTAGCCTCGTTTTCCTTGTTTTCAGCTGACATTTTTTCTCTCGCTTAGGAATTTTCAAGTGGCTAAACTTTGTAAATTTGACCGAATTCGAGGTTTAAGCTGTGTTGCAAAGGACCTGGGTGTCCCCCCTTGGTGTGGGTAAGGTTTTTACTTTATTTTTGGGTGTATTTTTGTGTTTTTTAATGTTTTGCGTTGTGCTCGGGTTCTCCATTAAGGTCGTATTTTTGCAAGTCCATAATGTTTTTTTTCTAAGAGCCGCGGGTCGTAATTGTTTTTGTGTAAGTCCGCAATTAATTTTTTTGTAAGTCCCGCGGCTGGTATATTTTTGTGTAAGTCCGTAGTTAGTCATTGCGTGTTTATGTTTTTTTTTTGCAAGTCCCGCTTGTGTGGTGGTTTGTAACCGGTTGTGAGGCGCTGTAGAGCCTCCACCTCCGCAAATGGGGCCCCTCGCTTCGCAGTGGTACAAACTTATATATAGTATCAGGGGTTAATGCTCTCTTGTCTTTGCAATTTTTGTTTTGCCTAGTACTTAACCCATGTTCAGCGCTACGGAATATGTTGGTGCATTACAAATAAAGATAATAATAATGAAAATTATTATCAATGACCCCCAAAGAGGAATAGATCTCACTGTTTGGTGGATGGATCAGACAAACTGATTGGTAAAATTTAAGAGATAAACAATCTATAGATTTATTGCTAGAAAATACAATATTTTAATAAGTTTAATTCATAAAGTTCTTTGTATATTACCTAAGGCTCTAAATTAACAATTTATAATCTTCTGTTAAAACATACTTCTGTATTATTATAATGACTGAAAAATGTACAGGACCCTTATTTACAGAACCTTATCTATAGCTATTATTTGTAACCCAGTTCTCTTTTACTTCTATTCAATAGTTGTACCTTAAATCTCATAGAAAGCAAGTTCTATCCCCTCGTAACTGTCCCAGGCTCTGGTTAACCCTAAGAGGATAGTATGTCAGGTGCATTAGATCACTTGGATTAAAAGGGAAACATTATATTTGCTACCATCACAGAGGACCCCAAGTTGATCAGTTATTTCCCAGTGAGCATTGCTCCTTGTATGATATCCATAGATTTGAGAAAATACATACATTAGTGAGCACATTCTTTTAATACTATCTCGAAAAAATTAATAAAACTTAAATTGTAATAGTAAACAAAAATGTTGATTTCAATTAATCAATCCACTTGACCTTTATTACATAGTAGCTCAAAAAATGGAGAACAACAATAAATCACAAACTGCTTGTGATATAGTACAATTACAAATTAAACAGGAAGTTTAAGTGATATGTCTGATACACTTTCTCAGTGATGGACATAATGTGACAATTGTTGTATAGTACAATAAATACAGCATCGGCTTAGAAAATAAACCTAGAGAGGATATTTAAGTCAGTCCAACATTAGCAAATAGCCCTCCTGTAATTATAATCTATTAAAGGGAGCACTGTACTTGTATATTGGATTGCTCTCTATGTCCCAGGTAAATGAATGAGCTCATAAATTTAAATAAAAAGCTTAGTTTAAAAGACGCTAGTAAATAACATGATTTTTTTCCCGTAAACTGTCAGAACTACCGGTTCTTTTCTACTATCTTTCCGCACAGAGTCTGAACGCTGCGGTTGAATGACGTGCCACAGCACCTAGTGGTAAAAAGAGGTAGTGCAGGCAAAACAATATTACCCCTTTGACGTGGCGTATAAGGCGCGCTGACAGAAGAGGCCTTGAGCTATGATTGGCAGGCCTGAGGCCCTCGAGGGCCGTGTGCCCGCGTCGACCATAGTGTTAGCCTCGATGTTGATTCAGCGTCGTCGTGGTGGGCCACGTTGGAGGGGGGAATAATTTGTTGCCTTCACTACCTCTTTTTCACCACTAGGTGCTGTGGTGTAGCGTTCAACCGCAGCGTTCACACTTTGTCCGAAACAATAATAGAACGGATCCGACCTACCTTCTCACATCATATGAAGTAAATTATGTCTAGAAATTATCTAACCAGTTTACCCTTTTGACACCTTCAGGTGCCAATTTCTGCACTAGCAGACTTGCACTTTTGCTATATTATGATCTAAACCAAACTCCTTTACTACATTTAAGAGATAATAGTCTATGTTAGCAATAAACTACATATTGAATGATGAGGGGATAGAACATGCAATGTTTTTAATAAAATACATTTTAATGTTTATCTTTTAAACTTTCTTTATCAGATAACTTTAATTTAAAAGAAAAAGAATATTAAAGATAAGAAACCATAGCAAGCTACTAATTTTAAGTTCCACTCACATTCTGTTTCTATGCATGACCTGTGTTATTTCATAAATGTGTCAGGATAGGATGCGAAAGAAACTATTAGATACCACTGGTCAAGATAGAAACATGAACTTAATGGGTCCCAGCCTTTTATGTGGTCAAAGAAAGAAGAAAAAAAAAACTAGGCGCTGCTGAGATTCGAACTCAGGATCTCCTGTTTACTAGACAGGCGCTTTAACCAACTAAGCCACAGCACCGACACAATGCACATTAAAATAAACGTTTACATTTATCAATACATCTGATAACTTTGTCATTTCCATTTGTGAAAACATGAAAAATGCTTCTTCATTAAATATTTATTCTGTTCAATTAGTTTAAACGAAGGGAAAACGGTATACTAATATACAATCTTACACTAAACAGAGGAAGAAATCTCAGAAAGAGCAACGTTGCACCATTGAAGATTTGTACAATTGGCTCCATAGCTCAGTGGTTAGAGCACTGGTCTTGTAAACCAGGGGTCGTGAGTTCAATTCTCACTGGAGCCTGGAACTTTTTTTGAGCAAACATAATACAGCAAATAATCATGCACTAATCATGCACCAGAAATAGTAACATTGGTGTGTAAAGTGATCAGGAACACGCACATAAATATTATACGGTTGTATCTAACATTCTTATTATATAATATATAACAGTTTCATATTTAAATATATTTATACAAGTCTAGGTGAATTTTATTAACTTTTGGAAAAATGTTTCTAATTTTCATATTTGTTTGTCTTCACTAAAAAAAATTTTTTCTGTTATCAATCATAATGATATTAATATTCCACATTTTCCTTATAATACAAATCATTTTTAACTTATTTTATATACTCTCATATTGTGTAAGGATATAAACTAAAATGTACATGAGTCAGTTATATCTACTAGTAAATTTAAAGTGACAGTGTATATCATTATGTTTTTAGCACTCACTAACCGTTACTTATTAATGTTTACATTTATCAATACATCTGATAACTTTGTCATTTCCATTTGTGAAAACATGAAAAATGCTTCTTCATTAAATATTTATTCTGTTCCATTAGTTTAAACGAAGGGAAAACGGTATACTAATATACAATTTTACACTAAACAGAGGAAGAAATCTCAGAAAGAGCAACGTTGCACCATTGAAGATTTGTACAATTGGCTCCATAGCTCAGTGGTTAGAGCACTGGTCTTGTAAACCAGGGGTCGTGAGTTCAATTCTCACTGGAGCCTGGAACTTTTTTTGAGCAAACATAATACAGCAAATAATCATGCACTAATCATGCACCAGAAATAGTAACATTGGTGTGTAAAGTGATCAGGAACACGCACATAAATATTATACGGTTGTATCTAACATTCTTATTATATAATATATAACAGTTTCATATTTAAATATATTTATACAAGTCTAGGTGAATTTTATTAACTTTTGGAAAAATGTTTCTAATTTTCATATTTGTTTGTCTTCACTAAAAAAATATTTTTCTGTTATCAATCATAATGATATTAATATTCCACATTTTCCTTATAATACAAATCATTTTTAACTTATTTTATATACTCTCATATTGTGTAAGGATATAAACTAAAATGTACATGAGTCAGTTATATCTACTAGTAAATTTAAAGTGACAGTGTATATCATTATGTTTTTAGCACTCACTAACCGTTACTTATTAATAATTTATATTTAACCTTGTTATGACCATCATCTAGCAGTACACTTCAGGTAAAGACACTAAAGCATCGTATTGGAAACTTCACCATTTCAAAGTAGAACAAGTAAAGCTTAAATGTATTATATACTCCATTCCCCTTCTTGTGAGAAGTATGAGTGGGGGAACCCCAGTGATTTCTTATTTCCAACTCGCTATTCCTATGTTTTCACAGTCCCACTAAAACCACAGGGGGTCCTGACTTCCTCTTTTGTGGAGGGCCTGACATATGGACCATGGATCCAAGCGAGATCGCAGTTGTCTGCAGTCCACTAGGACCTTAGTCTGGACTTCAAACAATAGGAGGTCCCAAGCTAGCCAGGAACAGAAGAAGTGTTTGAAGAGCTCTAGCTTCTCTGACTTGCAGCATCAACCACTATGCAAATCACAGCCCTGTTCTAACTTGATTCTAACATATAGTAAATTAAGGTAAATCAACTGGATGGAATGTTGAGAAAGAGAATTAGATCACAATTGGTATCTAACTCAATGGGTTGAAGCTAATTACTAAACATGTTGGCACTTTATAAATAAAGCAAAGTAATAAGAAATATCAACAAGCATTAAGTCCCATTAAGTCTCCATTTGTTACAGTGGAGGAATCTTTCAGGTAGCAGGTGTGAATCTAGCAGACGAGGTGGCCGAGAATTTAAGGCGATGGACTGCTAATCCATTGTGCTCTGCACGCGTGGGTTCGAATCCCATCCTCGTCAAATGTTTTTTTTTTTTCTGTTTCCCAGTGTTACTTATATGATTAGCATTTAAAATAAAAAGATTTGGCAATTTTTGGTAATTATTATCTCATATTATTTTATATACTTTGTACATATGTATTGGAATGTGTTAATAAAAACAATTTTAATTAGAGCAATTTTCTTGTCTAACACACTGTATGGAAATTAATTGTAGTTCACCTCTTTTGTGACAGTTGTCTGGTAACCTATGTTATCTTGCACCAGTAACTAATAACACAAACTGAAAAATAAGGTAATAATTTCTTTTAAAAACTAGAATTTAGTAATAACTTATTGAAAACACATACAGTAGAAGTGAAGGAACTGAAGGAAAGCTAATATACAGTATCTCACAAAAGTGAGTACACCCCTCAAATTTTTGTAAATATTTTATTACTGTATATACTCGAGTATAAGCTGACCCGAGTATAAGCCGTGGCACCTATTTTACCACAAAATACTAGGAAAACTTAGTGACTTGAGTATGAGTCGAGGGTGGGAAATGTGCTGCCCCCTGTGTCCCTCTTGTGCCCTCTGTATTCCCCTCTTGTGTGCCCTCTATGCCCCTTTCTTGTGACCCCTCTCTCTCCCCTGTGTCTCTTCCCCTCCTCATCCTCCCTCCTCATCCTCTCCTCATCCTCTCTCCTCAACCCCACTCCTCATCCTCCCTCTTAATCCTCTCTCTTCAATCCCCCTCCTCATCCTCTCTCCTCAACCCCCCTCCTCAACCCCCCTCCTCATCCTCCCTCCTCAACCTCTCTCCTCAACCCCCCTCCTCATCCTCAACCCCCCTCCTCAACTCCCCTCCTCATCCTCTCTCCTCAACCCTCATCCTCAACTCCCCTACTCAACCTCCCTCCTCAACCCCCCTCCTCAACCTCTCCCCTCAAACCCCCTCCTCAACCTCTCTCCTCATCCTCAACTACCCTCCCCTCCTCAACCTCCCTCCTCAACACCCCTCCTCAACTTCCCTCCTCAACCCCCCTCCTCAACCTCTCTCCTCATCCTCAACTACCCTCCTCATCCTCAACCTCTCTCCCCAACCCCCCTCCCCTACTTCCCTCCTCAACCCCCCTTTTTAACCCCCCTCCTCATCCTCAACCCCCCTCCTCAACCTCTCTCCTCAACCTCTCTCCTCATCCTCAACCCCCCTCCTCATCCTCAACCTCATTCCTCAACCCTCCTCCTCATCATCAACCCCACTCCTCATCCTCCCTCCTCAACCCCTCTCCTCATCCTCAACCCCCCTCCTCATCCTCAACCCCCCTCCTCATCCTCCCTCCTCAACCACTCTCCTCATCCTCAACCCCCCTCCTCATCCTCCCTCCTCAACCCCTTAACACATTGGGAGGGGCTGGTAATAAATCTGCGGTCTTGATACATATTGGTACCAATGACAAAGTAAGTGGAAGATGGAGTGCCCTAAAGAATGATTTTAAAGAGCTAGGGAATAAGCTTAAAGCAAGGACTTCCAAGGTAGTATTTTCTGAGATACCACCAGTGCCACGTGCTAGTCCAGGAAGGCAGAAGGAGCTTAGGGAGGTTATTGCGTGGCTAAAAAAGTGGTGCAGTGGGGTTTGGGTTTTTAGAATGGCTGGGGGTGTTTTTAAACTTGTAGGTGGGGGGGAGGGACTATATAGAAGTATTGGGTTAAAAAGGGTAGAAAGGGAAAGGGGTGAATTAGTTACCCATAGGGAGGATAAGGGGGAGGGTTACAATAGACATTAGGAAGGTGTTAATAGGGGCCTCAAATACAGTGGCAAGCACTTCACAACGGCAGAGCCAAAGCAACATAAAGTATATGCTTGCTAATGCAAAAGTTTGCCTGGGAAAATGGGAGAGCTAGAATTATTAGCAGTACAAGAAAAATGGGGCTTAATAGGCATTACTGAAACATGGTGGGATGAATCTCATGACTGGACCGTTAATCTGGATGGTTATAACCTATTTAGGAAAGACAGGGGAAATGGTAAAAGAGGAGGAGGGTTCTGTCTGTATGTTAGGCCTGAATTTAAGCCTATAGTCAGAGAAGATATTTATGCTGGAACTAACAGCAACATTGAATTGAATTTGTGGGTTGAGCTAAATAGTGGAGGAGCTAATTCTAAACGCATATTGGTGGAAGTATGCTATAAATCCCCAAATATAATTGAAAGTGAGGAAATACAATTATTGTTACAGATTGGAAATGCAGCTAAGCATGGGCAAGTTCTAATAATGGGAGATTTTAATTACCCTGAAATAAACTGGATAAATGAGACCAGCAGCCCAGCCAAAGGGAGCAGGTTCTTGAGTACACTCAGGTAACATTATCTGGCCCAGGTTATACAAGAGCCTACTAGAAATTGGGCCATCTTGGATTTAGTCATCACAAGTAATATTTATATAATATCAAATGTTAAAATAGGGGAACCCTTGGGGAACCCTTGGGGAACAGTGATCACAACACAGTCTCATTTGAGATTGAATACAAAAAACAGAGTTGTAAGGGGCCAACTAAATCTCAAAATTTTAAAAGGGCTAACTTTAATGGGCTAAGGGCAGCAATACTACATATAGACTGGGACAAAGAACTTACAGGAAAAAATACTGAAAATAAATGGACAACATTCGAATCCTTACTAAATAAGCACTGGAACTGGGTTATGTAATAGCCAAACCATTATATCTAATCTTTCAAGACCCACTCACCACAGGGTCTCTACCAGATGACTGGAGAAAAGCAGAGGTAATACCTATATTTAAGAAGGGAGCAAGAGCAAATCCAGGGAATTATAGACCAGTGAGCCTCATATCTGTAGTTGGAAAGCTTTTAGAGGGGTTAATAAGGGACAGAATACAAGAATATGTCTATTTGAACAAGAGCATAGGTAGCAGTCAACACAGATTTATGAAGGATTGGTCATGTTAGACCAATCTAATTGGTTTCTATGAGGAGGTTAGGACAACTCAGTGAATGTACTCTTTTTGAATTTTTATTTTATTATTATTAACTTTTATTTGTAATGCGCAAACATATTCCATAGCGCAATACAGGGGATAAAAAACAAGGAAAAATACAGCATTAACAACCTTCCAAAATGGAGAACCCTGTTTTGAGCTTAGAATCTTTGCAGAAAGTGCTTTTTCCCAAAGCATCCTAGAAGACTGGAAACTCGCCACTTACAATCTAAAGGGAATGGATGGGACAGAAATCAGGGAAAGATTAAACACATAAGGAATAAAGAGGGTCAGAAGAGAAATGAAAGTTCGAAAGGTTTTTCAGTTAGAGGGAGAGAGAAGGAACAGAGGTGAGGGCTCTAGCATTTAATATGTTGTCTGCAACCAGTGGTGAGATAATATATGCAAGTAGGAAAGTCAGGTGATTCCCATTTCACTATAAATTTAAACAGAAATGGGGAGGGAGGGTGAGGGGCTGGGAGGGAGGGCAGGACTCCCAGAATTCAGCTTAACCAGTAAGGCCTACTGAGACCAGGATGCAGGTAAAATTTGGGGCTAAAAAGAAAAAACAATAAAAATACGGTATGAGGGACAGATAGAACAGGGAGTGAGAGAGAGAGAGAGAGAGAGAGAGAGAGAGAGGGAAAGAGGTAGAGAGGGAGAGAGAGCAGTTAGTGGAAAGAAAATGCCAAGACACGTGGGAAGGAGGAGATCTAGGCAAATTGTGCAGGTCATAAAAAGGGAAAGGGGAGGAAAGCCTGGCAAGATAAGGTAAACATTTGTAAGAGTTCTAACTAATGTTAGAAATAATTCTATGTCATCAAATATAATAACAAGCATATAGTAGAAATATTAATAAAAGGTATTGGCTCATGGGAAGATGCAGCTTTCAAGTTCTTCTCCATAACTTATGGTGTGTATGAAACTCCCAGAATTCAGCGTAACCAGTAAGGCCTACTGAGACCAGGATGCAGGTAAAATTTGGGGCTAAAAAGAAAAAACAATAAAAATACGGTATGAGGGACAGATAGAACAGGGAGTGAGAGAGAGAGAGAGAGAGAGAGAGAGAGAGAGAGAGGGAAAGAGGTAGAGAGGGAGAGAGAGCAGTTAGTGGAAAGGAAATGCCAAGACACGTGGGAAGGAGGAGATCTAGGCAAATTATGCAGGTCATAAAAGGGGAAAGGGGAGGAAAGCCTTGCAAGATAAAGTAAACATTTGTAAGAGTTCTAATTAATGTTAGAAATAATTCTATGTCATCAAATATAATAACAAGCATATAGTAGAAATATTAATAAAAGGTATTGGCTCCTGGGAAGATGCAGCTTTCAAGTTCTTCTCCATATCTGATGGTGTGTATGAGACTCCCAGAATTCAGCGTAACCAGTAAGGCCTACTGAGACCAGGATGCAGGTAAAATTTGGGGCTAAAAAGAAAAAACAATAAAAATACGGTATGAGGGACAGATAGAACAGGGAGGGAGAGAGAGGGAAAGAGGGAAAGAGGGAGAAAGGGAGAGAGAGAGAGGGAGCAGTTAGCAGAAAGGAAATGCCAAGACATGTGGGAAGGAGGAGATCTAGGAAAATTATGCAGGCCATAAAAAGGGGAAGGGTGAGGAAAAACAGGCAAGATAAAGTAAACATTTGTTAGAAATAATTCTGTCATCAAATATAATAACAAGCATATAGTAGAAATATTGATAGAAAAGATATTGGCTCCTGGGAAGATGCAGCTTTCAAGGTCTTCTCCATACCTGATGGTGTGTATGAAACTCCCAGAATTCAGCGTAACCAGTAAGGCCTACTGAGACCAGGATGCAGGTAAAATTTGGGGCTAAAAAGAAAAAAACAATAACAATACGGTATGAGGGACAGATAGAACAGGGGGGAGAGAGAGAGAGAGGGAGAGAGGGAGAGAGAGGGAGAGGATTTTGCAAAGGCTTTTGATACAGTACCTCATGGGAGACTTTTGAGCAAACTAAGGAATTGCAGTAAATATCTGCTCATGGATTGAGAGCTGGCAAAAAGGGTTGTTGTAAATGGAACATACTCAGTTTGGACTAATGTGGTAAGTGGGGTTCCTCAAGGTTCAGTATTAGGTCCTCTCCCTTTTAACATATTTATTAATGACATAGAAGTAGGACTCGAAAGTAGTGTCTCCATTTTTGCTGATGACACTAAGTTGTGCAAGGTATTTAAATCAGATAATAATGTACTTTCCCTACAAAGGGATTTGCATAAATTAGAGAAATGGGCGGCTAAATGGCAGATGAGTTTTAATACAAATTAATGTAAGATTATGCATTTTGAAAGGAAAAATAGCCTTGCAATTTATAATCTCAATGGAGCAAATCTTGGGGTATCAGATATCGAAAGGGATTTGGGAGTACTTTTGGACAATCACCTAGGTAGCAGTGCTCAATACCAAGCAGCAGCTGCAAAGACAAGTAACATATTAGCATGTATTAAGAAGGGTATAGATGCAAGGGAAGCAAATATAATTCTGCCACTATACAAATCTCTAGTACGCCCTCATTTGGAATATGGAGTACAATTTTGGACACCACTTCATAAAAAGGACATTTTAGAGCTTGAAAAAGTACAGAGAAGGGCAAAAAAACTAATAAGGGGAATGGAGGGGCTAAGTTATGAAGAAAGACTAACCAAATTAAACGTATTTTCGCTAGAAAAAAGGCGTCTACAAGGGGATATGATTACATTATTTAAATACATCCAGGGTCAATATAAGACTTTGTCAAGTGAACTTTTTATAGCAAGAGATTTTCAACTGACAAGAGGACATCCCTTGCGGTTAGAGGAAAAAAGATTTCACTTAAACAAAGAAAAGCGTTCTTCACAGTTAGGGTGGATAAACTGTAGAATTCTCTACCAAAGGAGGTGGTGACAGCGAATTCGATAGATAACTTCAAAAAGGGGTTAGATTATATTTTTGAATAAAGAGGGCATTCAAGGTTATCCTAGATAACTAGCGAAGGAATATTGATTCAGGGAGAAATTTGATCGCCAGTTTCTGGGGTCAGGAACGAATTTTGCTTTTTTCCCCTTATGAGACCATTGGCAAAGTTTTAATGTTTTTTTCTGTTTGCCTTCCTCTGGATCAATTCACTATTAATAACAAATAGTCCATATATTAAAAAGATCATTAGATAACTAAAAAGTTTGAACTTGATGGACTACCAGTCTTTATTCAACCTCAAATACTATACTATTATTAATTAATTAACAACTAATTAATTAATAACTAATCTGCATATTGCAGATCAGAGGAGATCTTAAAAGGTTGAACTTGATGGACTGAAAGTCTTTTTTCAACCTTAATTACTATCCAACTATGTAACCCCCCTCCTCAACCTCTCTCCTCAACCCCCCTCCTCATCCTCAACCCCCCTCTTCAACCTCTCTCCTCATCCTCAACCCCCCTCCTCATCCTCAACCTCTCTGCTCAATCCCCTCCTTATCCTCAACCCCCCTCCTCGTCCTCAACCCCCCTCCTTGACCTCTCCTCAACACCTCTCCTCATCCTCAACCCCCCTCCTCAACCTACCTCCTCAACCCACCTCCTCATCCTTAATCCCCCTCCTCACTTTACCCCTCTAATTACCTCCCCCTCTCCCCTCACTTAACTTGCATCAGCAGCTGCTCCTCCGCTCCTCGGCGTTGCTTCCAGCTGCGTCAGGACCCGGTCAATGCTAGTGACGTGACGCGCATCTGACGTCACACCAATTAGCATATGCCGTGTCCCGATGCAGCCGGAAGACACGCAGAGGAGCAGCTTCTGATGGAAGGTAAGTGAGGCGAAAGGGAGATGGGGAGGTAACTAGAGGGGTAAAGTGAGGAGGGGGGTTGAGGATGAGGAGGGGAGGGGGGTTGAGAATGAGAAGGGGGGTTGAGGATGAGGAGGAAGATTGAGGATGAGGAGGGGGGTTGGGGATAAGGATGGGGGTTGAGGATGAGGAGGGGGGTTGAGGATAAGGATGGGGGGTTGAGGATGAGGAGGGGGGTTGAGGAGGGGGGGTTGAGGATGGGGGTTGAGGATGAGGATGGGGGGTTGAGGTTGAGGAGGATGATAAGGGAGAGGGAGGGAAAGAGCCACGGGGGAAGAGACTTGAGGGGGAAAGAGAGACACGGGGTGGAGAGACACAGGGGTGGAGAGACACAGGGGGAAGACACGGGAGGGAAAGAGAGCGACGGGGGTGGAGAGACATGGGGGAAAAGAGAGACACAGGGGTGGAGAGACACAGGGGAAAGAGAGACACGGGGGTGGAGAGACACGCATGACTCGAGTATAAGCATAGGGGGCCCATTTCAGCCTCAAAAAAAGGGCTGAAAAACTCGGCTTATACTCGAGTATATATGGTATATCATTTTATGTGACAACACTGGAGAAATTATACTTTACTACAATGGAAGTAGTAAATGAACAGCCTGCATTAACAGTGTTCATTTGCTGTCTCCTCAAAATAACTCGAAACACAGCCATTAATGTCTAAACCGTTGGCAACAAAAGTGAGTACACCCCTAAGTAAAAATGTCAAAATTGGGCCCAAAGTGTCAATATTTTGTGTGCCACCATTATTTTCCAGCACTGCCTTGACCCTCATGGACATGGAGTTCACAAGAGCTTCACAGGTTGCCACTGGAGTCCTCTTACACTCCTCCATAATGACATAACTACGATGATGGATGTTAGAGACCTTGCACTCCCCCACCCTCTGTTTGAGGATGCCCCACATATCCTTAATAGGGTTTAGATCTTGTGACATGCTTAGCCAATCTATCACCTTTACCTTCAGCTTCTTTAGCAAGGCGGTGGTCATCTTGGAGGTGTGCTTGGGGTCGTTATCATGTTGGAATACTGACCTACGGCCCAGTCTCCAAAGGGAGGGGATCATGCGCTGCTTCAGTATGTCGCAGTACATGTTGGCATTCATGGTTCCCTCAATTAACTGTAGCTTCACAGTGCCTGCAACACTCATGCAAAGGTCGGCGTGCCAGGCTGTACACTTACTACTTTACATTATAGCACAGTTTCATTTCCTCACTGTTGTCACATGAAAATATATAATAAAATATTTACAAAAATGTAAGGGGTGTACTCACTTTTGCGAGATACTGTATATATATATATATATATTTTTTTTTTTTTATTATTATTTATAGCTCTCTTAGCTCTCTTAGCTCTCGTATCAATTATATCAGTGGCAAGGAAAAAGGATCTATATTTAAATTTATTAGATGTATAATTTATGATTAATATTTAAAACAGTTGTCAAACATGATTCAGCTATTTATCTTCTAATTATGCAATATTTATACATCATTTTTATATACTTAGCTCTTGCCCAGTATAGAAAGTAAATGTAGTTGATGTCTTCTGAAACAGTATATACACGTAAGTTACCTTTGACCTGGGTCACACAACCCTGAAGTTGAGCAGGGTTGGGCCTAGTAAGTACTTGGATGGGAGACCACCTATGAATACCACGAACTATATGCTGTGGCCTACTGGAGAACGAACTAGCAACCAACTCCAGTAAATCGGCCTAAAATACCAAGTGGATTGGCATGGTGTGTTGCAGTCAATGAGGTCGTAGAGAGTCAGACACTACTGAATGACACAAACCCACACAATCTTTAACATAAAACTTCTAAATTTGAGCCAAACGGTTGTTTCGACACATGAAAGTGTCTTTCTAAAAGGCAGGGCTCATATGAGAAAGATGCTTTGAAATGGTCATTAGGCTTACATTTAAGTATTTTATGTAGTGAAGAGCTCTTTGGGTAATGAAATATATGGCACTTTAACCGTAATCTGAAATTAGGTTGAAATATGCAGCATTATTATTGAGAGAGAGAATTTAGAGGGTTAACATTTGAAACAAAACAGCGCTACTGAGGTAACCACCTAATCCTGCGTTTGGAAGGTGGTAAACAACCAAGAGGAAAATAGATTTCTTAAAAAGAAACTTGGTTCTCACACCTCTATAGTAGTCTGGCTACTTAGCTAATCACAGTGTGGTCAAGCTTCCATCAAAATACTTGGAGGAATTATCAATGTAATCCAATACACGTATAAAAGATGGTCTCCACTCATAGTACCATCTCAAACAAATATTAACTTAGTATTGTCATTTCAAAGCAGATATTTTTCCTCAACTAGTTTTTGTGTAGACCATGTGGTACAATTATTATTATTATTATTATCTTTATTTGTAATGTGCCAACATATTCCGTAGCGCGAGTACATGTCAAAAACAAAATGAAACACATTATAAAGAATGGAGGGCCCTGTTTTTGAGCTTAGAATCAAATGTACATAGAACTTATTTACAAGGCACTGACACAAGATTGAAAACTTACACACTTTACAATGAAAGTGTGCCTGACTCCAGATAATAAGGTTATGTGTTGAAATCATGTTGGTGGTCATGTTTTAATATTTATAACTAATTTATTCTAATCATATATATTTTTCACATGTAAACTCAATTGTCAAAGACTGGATGGAATAAATGAAATCACATATATAGTTGTGAGCATGCGAGTTGTTGCTAACGCTTGCAGGTTCGCTCCATGCCAGCAACTGCGACCCTCGCAAACTTAACGTCGCAACGCAAACAACACGACACACCAATTACGACCCTCGCAAACTTTTACTAGCAACGCAAACAACATACGACACAAGTTAACACACATTACGACCTCGCAACACTCGGACGCAACTCGCGAACATTACAAAATTCAAAACACAATACATACGCACAGCACATACATAAAAAACTTACCTACAGCAACAGGGAGCATCCAGGACCTCAAAAAACCAACTTACACCTTCATTTCACTCCAAAAAAAAGAGTTTACACACTGCAAAATTTCATAAGCGACAGAAAAAATGGCCGCCGAGCAAATCGAAAACGAGGCTACACACGCAAACACCATACGAGATACGTTAGCACACATTACGACCTCGCAAAAATCGGACGCAACAAGCCGACATACAAACATTTAAAACACAATAAATACACACAACACACACATAAAAAGCTTACCTACAGCAAGAGGAACCATCCAGGACCTCAAAAAAGCAAGTTACACCTTAATTTAAATACAAATAAAACACTTTAGACACTAATAAAATCGCTAAGCGAGAGATAAAATGGCCGACGAACAAAACGAAAATGAGGCTACAGCACTCTCAACACGCAAAACACCACAACACACTCGCAAAACACCACAAGAAACTCGCAAAACACCACGAAGCACCTACTGATAATCCGCAAAGACGCATACCACAGATAACACGCCATTTTACGCCAATGCGGAAGTACACCACAACGCTAACGGTTTCGTCTCGCGCACGCACAGTATTACACTGCACACATTCAGCACGCTTACACAGCAGCTCCACACCACTAATGCTGCAGCAACATCAAAACAGATTGCAGCTCTTCAACACAATGCTTCACAATAGGTAAAGTATATTCATTTATTAATGTATTATATATTTCATTATTACACACCGAACACCATTAGCTCACTTACGATTTCATTGCCGTCATTTTTTGACGGGCAATCCGCTAGTAGTTATATATTAGGAAGCATAAAAATGATTGCATGAATCGGCATAAAACAATGCTGTAATGCCATTACTTATCATTTTCAGATTAATATTTTGTAAAAGTAAATGTTTCAGATTCTTTTGTTACCTGGGATTTTGCAATCTTAAAACGGAAGAAAAAGGCACTCTAATTTCTTCTACCATGTCCCCAATATTTATTTTCTCTCCTTTTTAAAAGATTCTGACTGAGCTGGGCATTGTCTGAAAAGGTGTTTAAGTGATTAACTTTACCACCTCTATGTCTGTTGTGCTTTCCATGTGTGGGTTTAAATTTTGCTTTTCTTTTAACCCCCACACCCTATATCTTTCAATATGTCTAAATATTGCATCACTTACAGGCACCTGATCAGCTAAATCCATGCAAAAAATATTCATTCAGAGGACTTGCAGACTGATTCACATAATGTATGAATAATGTATTAATTACATCCTCTATTTGTTGTACCTTTTAATGCAGTTATGTTGTAGTATAATCTAATAACTTCATGATCCTTCTGTTCAATGCAGAAGAAGCCTAAATATGCACAATGGAATTGTGTGTTTGTATTGTTCAGTCATGTCCAACTCTCTGTGATCTCACAGACTGCAACACATCATGCTGATCCACTTGGCTTTCATGGTAGAGATACTGGAGTGGGTTGCCAGTTCCTTCTCCATCAGGCGACAGCATACAGCTCCTGGTATTCCTAGATAGTCTCCTATCCAAGTACTGACCAGGCCCAACCCTGCTTGACATCTTGGTTCCCTGACTGGAATTGAACCCAAATTCTAACCACTGGACCACCAAGGTACCCACAATGGTATTAGAGAAGATAAAGCTGCCAGGGATTTCAACAGCACACAAGAAAAGCTTATTAGTTTACAATGATACAACATTCTGTGAAAATAGGAGTCAGATCATCTGTGAATGAAAAATGGAGCGATACGATTAAGAATAGTTGCTTATAAAAGTTAAAAATGTGTGGGGTAGCTGTTTGGTAATCTTGATGAAAAATCAGAGCATTGCAGTATATTATAATACCTGTTTTATTGAATGTTATTAAATTTTTAGTAAAATGTTTGTCTAATGAAAAAGGTATTACTGTATACTGCAATACTGCTACCCTACTCTTCATAATTATAAAGGATCGGTGATTGGGTTCAATGAGACCACAATCTTAAATGTCTAAGCGCTAAGGTAGATCTTCCAGTGGTGGTTACGGTGGTCTGCTGGGTGCCACGGTTACTTGATGTGTCGGGCGGGTGTATGACTAGTATATGGTGTGCAGGTGTGCCGCTGTCTCCCAAGACACTGTTCATGCCGGTGTCCTATACGTATGCAAGAGAAGAGAGTGGGGGAAGACTGTATAGCGCACAATCTGTAATGTATCTGATCCGATGGTCACCTCTAATGACTCTTGTAAATCCGTTCTGACATAGTGTGTCATATACTAAGTGCCATATGCCCAATATATATTTGTTTGTGGGTCGGCTCAGGATAAGTATACCGAGGTGTATACTCTTGCTCAGTCCGTTGTGGTTCGAACCATAGCAGCGAAACGCGTCTGTAACTTATTTTATTGTATTCATCAATGTTTTTTACCACTGGAATTGAACTCATACATTATCAATAAAGATTTATTCTTTATAATAGCGTCTGTGAATACTTGTGCTTAGGACCACACTATCGCAAACGCTTGAGAAGCACAAGGCAATGTGGTTAGGGCACAGGTGTTGTGAGTTCAATTCTTGCTGGGGCCTGCTATTTTTTTGAGGCCAGAAAATAGTTATAGAATATATAGATTAGGCACTAGTGATGAGCTGTGTACCTATATACCGTATATACTTGAGTATAAGCCGAGTTTTTCAGCCCTTTTTTAAGGCAAAAAAGGGCCCTTTCGGCTTATACTCGAGTCACTCCCCCCCCCCCCCCCTGTCTCTCTAACCCCCCTGTGTCTCTCTAACCCCCCGTGTGTCTCTAACCCCCCCACGTGTCTCTAACCCCCCCGTGTGTCTCTGACCCCCCGTGTGTCTCTAACCCCCCCACGTGTCTCTTTCCCTCCCCCCTCAACCCCCCTCCTCCACCTAAACCCCCCTCAACCCCCCTCCTCCACCTAAACACCTCCCCCCTCACCCCTCACTTACCTGCTTGTGCTCCGCCCTCCGCTCCTTGGTCCGGCCCTGGCGCGCATGTGACGTCACATGTGCGCCGCATCATTAGCATATACCGGGTGCCGGCATGCGCGCCGGGGCCGGGTCAAGGAGCGGAGGGCGGAGCACGGCACCCGGTATATGCTAATGACGCGGCCCACATGTGACGTCACATGCTCGTCGGGGCCGGGTCAAGGAGCGGATTGCGGAGCACAAGCAGGTAAGTGAGGGGAGAGGCTGGAGGTATTTAGGGGGGTTTAGGTGGAGGAGGGGGGGTTGAGGGGGGTTTAGGTTGAGGAGGGGGGTTGGGGTTGAGGGGGATTGAGGGGGGAGGTTGAGGGGGGAGGTTGACGGGGGTTGAGGTTGAGGAGGTGGGTTGGGGTTGAGGGGGGTTGAGGTTGAGGAGGGAGGTTGAGGATGGGGGGTTGAGGATGAGGATGGGGGGGTTGAGGAGGAAGGTTCAGGACTGGGTTGAGGATGGGGTGGTTGATGATGGGGGGGTTGAGGAGGGAGGTTGAGGAGGGAGGTTGAGGAGGGGGGTTGAGGAGGGAGGTTGAGGATGAGGAGGAAGGATGAGGAGGGAGGTTGAGGATGAGGAGGGAGGTTGAGGATGAGGAGAAGGGGTTGAGGAGGGGGGTTGAGGTTGAGGAGGGGGGTTGAGGAGAGAGGATGAGGATGGGGGGTTGAGGAGGGGGGTTGAGGATGGGGGGTTGAGGAGGGAGGATGAGGAGGGAGGTTGAGGAGGGGGTTGAGGATGAGGAGGGAGGTTGAGGATGAGAAGGGAGGTTGAGGATGTGGGGTTGAGGAGGAAGTATGAGGAGGGAGGTTGAGGAGGGAGTTGAGGATGAGGAGGGAGGTTGAGGAGGGGATTGAGGATGAGGAGAGAGGTTAAGGATGAGGACGGAGGTTGAGGATGAGGAGGGAGGTTGAGGAGTGGGGTTGAGGAGGGTGATAAGGGAGGGGGAAGAGACACAGGGAAGGGAGAGGTTGGAAGAGACATAGGGAAGGGAGAGGGGAGAAGAGACACAGGGAAGGGAGAGGGGAGAAGAGACACAGGGAAGAGAGAGGGGGACACAGGGGGCACAAGAGGGACACAGGGGTCAGCACATTTCCCACCCTCGGCTTATACTCGAGTCACTCATTTTACCCAGTATTTTGTGGTAAAATGGGTGCCTCGGCTTATACTCGGGACGGCTTATACTCTAGTATATACGGTAGATGGCTTGTTTCATTATACAGAATGTTTCTGAACTTATGTGTGGGGTGACACATATATAAGAATGATCAACTATTATGGCCCGAGCAGCATTACAGGTAAACTGCTCTTTATATTATAAGGCTAGTAACTTGCCCATCATAAATGATGGTATCATAGAATGTTATCTTGAATTGTCTGTGCTGTATCTCTCTG
Source organism: Discoglossus pictus (assembly GCA_027410445.1). Taxonomy (NCBI): domain Eukaryota; kingdom Metazoa; phylum Chordata; class Amphibia; order Anura; family Alytidae; genus Discoglossus; species Discoglossus pictus. The sequence continues at coordinate 34,235,530 of CM050175.1, forward strand.
TGCTGTCTTTCTCTGTGCTGTGTCTATCTTTCTGTGTGCTGTCTGTATGCTCTCTACGCACTCTCTCTGTGCTCTCTCTGCGCACGCTCTCTCTGTTTTCTGTGAAAAGAAAAATTGCATAAATGCGTTATTTAACATCAATCTGAAACGGCAAATTGGCAAAACGTGTTAATTCATTTGAATTTTTTATTTTACATCAATCTGAAAAGGCAAATTGACGAAACTTTTTTGTTCGTTAGTTTATATGAATATGAAACGAAAAATTGCCTAAATGCATTATTTTACATCAATCTGAAACGGCAAATTGGCGAAACGTGTTAATTCATCTGTATTCATTATTTTACATCAATCTAAAAAGGGCAAATTGACGAAATGTGTTCATTCGTTAGTTTATATGATTATGAAACGAAAAATTGGTTTGTAAACACATTTCTTGCAAATCACACACAGAGCACTGAGCTCAGACATCACTGACACCTCAGTACAGGGAGCAGCGCTGGTGCAGAGAGACACAGACCTGCACGGGAGCTGACTTCAGGGGAGAGAGAGAAAGTGCTGAGAGAGGGGGGGGGGCTGCTGAGGAGAGAGTGCTGAGAGAGGGGGAGTGCTCAGCAGAGAGTGTCCTGAGAGAGGAGTAGTGCTCAGGAGAGAGAGAGTCCTGAGAGAGGGGGAGTGCTTAGGAGAGAGAGAGTGTCTAGTGATCACACACACAGGACCCTGCGGTGGCTCCCGATCACGTCCCTGCTGAGATTTGACACATGGCCATGTTCTTGCAGGGATGGAGGAGGCTATTGAGGTTGCAATCAATCATAGTTGTCAAACTGCGATTTGTCACAAAGTGTGCTGACTCGCAGTTTGACAACTATTATATGTGATATTGGAACACGATGCAACTTCAGTATTATTATAATGACTGAAAAATGTACAGGACCCTTATTTACAGAACCTTATCTATAGCTATTATTTGTACCCCAGTTCTCTTTTACTTCTATTCAATAGTTGTACCTAAAATCTCATAGTAAGCAAGTTCTATCCCCTCGTAACTGTCCCAGGCTCTGGTTAACCCTATGAGGGTAGTATGTCAGGTGCATTAGATCACTTGGATTAAAAGGGAAACATTATATTTGCTCTCATCACAGAGAACCCTAAGTTGATCAATTATTTCCCAGCATTCCCAGCATTGCTCCTTGTATGATATCCATAGATTTGAGAAAATACATACAGTAGTGAGCACATTCTTTTAATTTGGAAGAAATTAATAAAATGTAAATTGTAATAGTAAACTAAAATTCTCATTTCAAATAATCAATCCACGTGACCTCTATTAAATAGTAGCTCAAAAATGGAGAACAACAATAAATCACAAACTGCTTGTGATATAGTACAATTACAAATTAAACAGGAAGTTTGAGTGATATGTCTGATACACTTTCTCAGTGATGGACATAATGTGACAAGTGTTGTATAGTACAATAAATACAGCATCGGATTAGAAAATAAACCTAGAGAGGATATTTAAGTCAGTCCAACATTAGCCAATAGCCCTCCTGTAATTATAATCTAATAAAGGGAGCACTGAACTTGTATATTGGATTGCTCTCTGTATCCCAGGTAAATGAATGAGCTCATAAATTTAAATAAAAAGCTTAGTTTAAAAGACGCTAGTAAATAACATGATTTTTTTCCGGTAAACTGGCAGAACTACCGGTTCTTTTCTGCTATCCTTTCCGCACAGAGTCTGAACGCTGCGTAGTGCAGGCATATTGAAAGATGAGAGGGGATAGAACATGTAAGGTTTTTAATAAAATATATTTTAATGTTGACCTTTTAAAAGCTTCATCAGATAACTTTAATTTAAAAGAAAAAGAACAATGAAGATAAGAAAACTTGGCAAGCTACTATTTTAAGTTCCACTTACATTCTATGCATTACCTGTGTTATTTCATAAATGTGTCAGCACACAGAAGCTAAAGAAACTATTAGATATCACTGGTCAAGATAGAAACATGAACTTAATGGGTCCCAGCCTTTTATGTGACCAAAGAAAGAAAAGGAACAACCTAGGCACTGCTGAGATTAAAACGCAGGATCTCCTGTTTACTAGACAGGAGCTTTAACCAACTAAGCCACAGCACCTTACACTATGCATACAAAAATAAACGTTTACATTTATGAATACATCTAATAACTTTGTCAATTCCATTTGTGAAAACATAAAAAATGCTTCTTCAATAAATATTTATTCTGTTCCATTAGTTTAAACAAAGGGAAATCGGTATATATATATATATATATATATATATATATATATATATATATATATATGTATATATATACAGTATATATATATTTATTTTTTTGTAAATCTTCAAGGGACACTAGTATTTGCAGTATATTCTTTTGAAGGACTAGTCTTAATCAACAAAATGTTCAACATTGTGAATTGGCCTCATGTAGAAAAGGGCCCATTAACACTATTGAAAATCTTGAACAAGAGGATGGCCACATTTCCACTGTAGCATTCAAGGTGTGTATATTCAATACCTTGTATACATTAAAGCTCTGCTCTACTGAAGCTACAACAAGAAAAGTAGTAACACAAAACCCTTGACAACTGTTAAAAGGACATGAATGAACATTTTATTTTCTTACTATATAGATACATTGTTCATAGGAAGTTTGTAATGTGTGCTTTTAAATAGCATTCAAAAGAGATAATACTTACTTTCACTTCTAGTTTTATACTATACCACATTTGGATCATAAATGAGTCATTTTAAGTCCTTTATATGTGTTTCTTTTTTAATATTTTACACTAAACAGAGGAACATATTCAGAAAAAGCAATGTTGTGCCATTGAGAATTCAGTAAGGTGCCTCCATAGCTCAGTGGTTAGAGCACTGGTCTTATAGACCAGCGGTTGTGAGTTAAATTCTCACTGGGGCCTGTAACTTTTTTGAGCAAACATAATACATCAAATACTCAAGGCACTAATCATGCACCAGAAATAGTACCATTGGTGTGTAAAGTGATCAGAAACACACACATAAATATTATATTGTTGTATCTAACATTCTTATTATATAATATATAACAGTTTCAGATTTAATTATATTTACATAAGTCTAGGTGAATTTTATTAACTCTTTTGGAAAAATTTAAAAAACAATTTAAAAAATATTTCTAATTTTCATATTTGTTTGACTTCCCTAAAAATACATTTTTTCTGTTATCAATCATAATGATATTAATATTCCACATTTTCCTTATAATACAAATCATTTTTAACTTCTTTTATATACTCTCATATTGTGTAAGGATATAAACTAAAATGCACATGAGTCAGTTATATCTACTAGTAAATTTAAAGTGACAGTGTATATCATTATGTTTTTAGCACTCACTAACCGTTACTTATTAATAATTTATATTTAACCTTGTTATGACCATCATCTAGCAGTACACTTCAGGTAAAGACATTAAAGCATTGTATTGGAAACTTCACCATTTTAAAATTGAACGAGTAAAGCTTAAATTTGTTATATACTCCATTCCCCTTCTTGTGAGAACTATGAGTGGGGGAACCCCAGTGATTTCTCATTTCTGACTTGCTATTCCTATGTTTTCTCAGTCTCACTAAAACCACAGGGGGCTCAACAATATACGTACAGTGGCGGTGTCATCCTCTTCCTGGCAAAAACTGGCAGTGCAACTGCTGCCCCTTTAAAAACACAGGGATAGACAGCAGGCCAACGTCTGAAGCAGCAGGACGTGTGTGCCTTTAGGTCCTGCTCCAGACTCAGAGCTAGGGCTGATTAGGGGCTAAAAAGCCCAGCAAGGGGACTTACAGAACCCCTACAGTAATTGGGGGAACCGGAGGGGCCCTACACATGGCTGGCGTGAGGAAGAAAACCCAGGCGCAGTGAGTACTCCAGGAGAGGGTCGGGGGCTCCCCAGGGGTGACCAGTGGTGGCTGGCCCAGCTGGATTGGCCTGGGAGGGCTGCAGACCCCCAGAAGAGGCAGCTGGGGAGTGAAAGACAGGGGGAAGAAAGCCCGCGAAACGGGAGGCGGACATTTTATGTCCAGGGCCTAGTGAAGGGGCCACTGCCAGTCTAGAACACTCCCTCAACACCCCAAACAGCCTAAAAGCAGCATCTCCAGGGGGACTAGAGAGGCAGAAGTGGGCTGCCCAGCCAGAGACCCACAGAACACACTACTAATCAGTTCCCAGAGACTACCTTACTAGATCCAGGCTGCTCATGCTAGGGCAAGCCTTTCTCTACTATAACTTTTGTATTAAACTTTGCATTTCTTTATTAAGCAAAAGGCATTTGCACTACTAACATACTTGCTCTCTCACAAACAGACTGTAACTGGTGGTGCACAATTGACCAGAATAATAGCTGGACTTCTCTGGTGCCAATCTAATGAGCAATGACATAGGCAACAGCCTGATGATCTCCACACACTTCAGTCTGAAGAGGCAAAGCATCAAGAGTAAAAGTGGCCTGAAACTGAAGGCTTCCACTGCCATCTAGTGGAGCTGGGGTCACGCTACAGCAGCCTGGCACTGGAGCAAACAGCTAACAGCAACTAATAAGGCTTATCTCTCTAGGATGTAGACCTCCCTGGGGAAAAAAAACAGGGAACTCCTGCCGGCGGGGGCTACATCATGTTGAGAAACAACCCTGGCACTGACTCCTGACTCCACGGGGCAAGACGAAAGCAAAAAAGGTCCTGAGGAGACAGAAAAGAGACCCCCACGCACCAGAGAATTAATGTTTGTGCCCTAAGACAAAGTGCATCAAAGCAACAAATATGGGGAAGAACAAGAAATCCCTCTCAACTAAAAAGGATTGAGGAACATTTCAAGAGAGCTGGGGCCTCCAACATTGGAACCCAGGGCTCAGAATCAGAACACTCTAATCACTCAGACTCAGAGCTGCAGGCCGCATCCTCGCAACCAGAGGTGAATATCACTGAGAATTCAATGGCAAAGTTTGAAGCTCTTTTGGAGACGCATATTAATAGGGCAGTTACAGCCCTTCAAAAAGACTTGCATGAGTTGGGGCAACGGACCAATCTCCTTGAGGAGTCAGTGGACCAGGTAGTAGCGACTCAAGAGAATGATAGGGTAATCATTGCAGAGAACACCTCCCCCATCTCTAACATTGAAGATAAACTTGAAGATCTAGAGAATCGGTCGAGAAGGTTTAATATAAGAATAAGAGGGGTGCAGACAGCAGTGGTTGATCTCCCCCGCTACCTTAAAGCTACCATCGACAAGATCCTCTCAGAAACCCCAGATCATGTCTGGGAGGTGGAACGTGCCCACAGGGCCCTAGGAGGAAGCAAAAATCAAGACCTCCCCAAGGACATCATTGTTAGGCTATTACGCAGCACTCCAGGGACCTAATATTGTCTACTACACGCAAGATGGCATTGATTGTTGGTCCGGACGGATCCAAGCTACAATTCTATGCAGAACTCTCCCTTATCACACTCCAGAAGCGGAGGTTAATGAAACCGGCCCTGGAGATACTCCAACGCCAGGGCATCAGATATAGATAGGGATTTCCTTTTGCTCTATCCTTCTCCTTAAATGGGGCGCACCACTCGTCTCGCTTTTTTGGAGGAGTGTCTAGGTCTCCTTAAAAGGCTGGTGCTAACAACAGAGGAACCTGCATCTGGGCCCCCAGCTCCCCTCATCACTCAGCTGCCTCAGATGCAATGGACAGAAGTCACTAGACTAAAGAAAACCCCAGATCAGACATCTGGGGTCCTCACCCAGAGACCGGACCAAGACAGGAACACTCAGAGGGTGTAAAACCCTTTCCTAGTTTCCCTAGAGACTTTTTTTTCCTTCCTTTGATGAGCAGAAGACAGTTGCAGCGGGGGGGGGGGTGGAGCTTGCTGTCCCTACCTTAGCTGAGTTCGAACAGTATCTACGCCTGAGTCGGAGTATCGACTCCAGGACCAGGGGCACTACCCCCCAAAGCTATAAAGACGAACGGAATTCTTAAAGCTGCGAGTGGATATGCATGCCTGTTAAAGACTTATTTTAACCTGTTTATTTTTTCCTCCCTATAAGAAGGTTTAGCTAGCAATAGTCTTAGCTACTGTTAATGCCTTAAAAAGTAGGATGTTTTTATTATCTTGTTCCTCCCTCTCCTAGAAGGTTTAAACCGTTAAAAATGTGTGCATAGAACATAATTGTCAGTCGCCAGGATGTTTTCTGTTTGCTCTTGTTGTATTTGCTCTCCATTTAGTTAGCCCCCCAGAAATTCCCCCCCGCCCATGATTCTAGCCAGGAATTATGCAGGCTAGGATAAAAAAGCTAGCTTTACTAAGTTGTAACCCAACAGGGAGAGTGCTTTCCCCCTTTACTCTTTCTCTACTCTCTCTTTTCTCATTCTGCATTCTACCTTTGCGGGCTTTGCCCACCCTCTCGCTGTTTTCCTGTATACCCATACTCCTCCTCTCCGTCCGCCGCTCTCTTTCCTCCTCCAGCTCCTCCTTCCATCACCCCTCCTATTTGTGGACGAGAGGCCAACAATTGGACCCCAGTTACTCCCCTATGGCTTCTGTAATTGCAACGCAATGTGGTAGAGGGCGCCCTTACTGGGGCTGCTGGTTTACAATCAGCCTGAATTATAATCTTTTATTCCTAAACACTTGTAGTCTAGGCAGGGACTGTTCCCTTGAAGAGTTGTTTATTGTGATGTGCTCTGCAAATATCTTTACATCTTTAGAATTGACTAACCAACTCTCTCTCTTTTATGCTTCCAGCAGATCAGGTAGCTATAGCGATCCACACTCTGGCCGACTTCCAGTCCTGGACCGGGTGGGCCCCGCCCCGCTCCCTCTGCACGGCCGCTTCAGAAAGGTATAATGGGACACGCAGAGTATAGGCTTATTACACCTGACTACACATGACTACTCCTGTCAGGATAATCACCCATAACGTGAAGGGGTTTAACTCCCCCTTCAAAAGAAGGAAGGCTTTCCTATATTACAAAAATTTTAGACCTTCAGTCATCTTTCTTCAGGAAACTCACTTTGCCAATAACAAGGCCCCTACTTATTTTAGTAAAGACTACCCCCAATATTACCATACAACCCAAACATCTAAGAAGGAAGGGGTAGCGATCTTGCTCCACAGGAATTTCCAGTTCCAACTGGAAGCAAAAGTAGTGGACCGGGAGGAGTACTTTTATATCATAAAAGGTACGGTTCAAGGAATCCCGATCTCTTTAGCATCGTTTTATGCGCCAACTGTAGCTCCCCACAAGACTCTGATAAGATTTTTAAAAACCTTAGAGGGGGGGAATTGGGGACAACTAATAATAGGGGGTGACCTTAACCTGGTCCTGGACCAAGTGGCAGATAGGTCTAAACCATCTGTTCATAATCTCTTCTCTTACCAAATCAAGCAGATTAGGAGGCTCCTGCACTCTTTAGACCTTGTGGATGCTTGGAGGGGGCACCATCCGCGGGGGAAGGAATATACTTTTTACTCCTCATGTCATGGGACGTACTCCCGCATTGATGCTCTTCTTGTGAGCTCCGCACTACTGGACCATTCCAGAGAAGCTAACATAATCCCGTGCACTTGGTCAGACCATGCAGATGTCTCTCTGGAGGTGGATCTGGGGACCCAGACTAATCTGCCCTACTCCTGGAAAATAAATGAATATCTATTAGCACTGCCTGCAGTTCAGGAGCAAATTGCAGCCGAGCTGAAGGCATTCTTTGAAATCAATGCGGGTGGGGAGTCAGAGTCAGGTTGGGTATGGGTGGCCCATAAGGCCTACATAAGGGGGACTTGCATCAAAATTGCCTCCCATCATAAGAAAATGACCCGCAAACAGGAGAGTGATCTCATGACGAAGTTAGCGCAACTAGAGAAGCAGAACCAGCTATCTCCCTCCCCCTCTCTTAGGAGTCAGATAGACGGGGCTAGATTGGAGCTGGAAGGTATACTAGCGGTTAGGACTGAAAAGGCGCTAAGGAGAACACAGCATCTATTTTACTCAAAGGCGAATAAGCCCGATAAACTGTTGGCAAGGAGTCTGAAGGCGCGGTACGCACAATCTAGAATCTCCCAAATTAGGGCAGGGACGGGTGCTCTTACATTTAGCCAGAATGAAAACCAAGAGACATTTAGGGACTTCTACCAATCTCTTTACTCTTCTCATAACACGACCCCAGAACACTATATTACCTCATATCTAGACTCCCTTGATCTCCCGCAAGTTTCAGTAGTGGATTTGCAGAACTTAAACAAAGAGGTAACGGTAGAGGAAATCTTAGAGACAATAAAAGAGCTTAAGCTTGGAAAGTCACCGGGTCCGGACAGGTTTACCAATATTTATTACAAGAAATTCCCAGATATACTAGCCCCTCACCTATGTAATCTTTTTAATTCAATTCTGAGAGGGGAGGCAACCCCCCCCCCCCGAGTGGAACAACGCTGACCTGACATTGTTCCCCAAGGAGGGTAGGGACCCCAAAGAGCAATAGCCAATAGCCACTCCTGAATGGAGACATTAAGTTGCTAGCAAAAATCTTTGCCAAAAGGATCTCGGCCTTTCTCCCAGCACTGATCCACAAAGACCAGTCAGGCTTTATCCCACACAGGCAGACGGGAGACAATATCAGGAGGACTTTAAATATCATACACATGGCTAGATCAGGTGGGCCCCCCGTGTGTATTCTAGCTTTGGACATTGAAAAAGCGTTTGATATGCTGGAATGGCCATTTCTGTTCGCCACATTATCTAAATTTGGGTTTAAGGGCCAGTTCATCAGCCTGCTGCGCTCATACTATACATCACCCAAAACCTGCCTTAAGCTGCCTGGTTCTCAGAGAGCCTATATCAACATCGAATATGGTACTAGGCAGGGCTGCCCACTATCTCCACTTCTCTTTGCACTAGCAATTGAACCTTTAGCCCAGGCGATCAGAGCAAATTCCAAAATAGGTGGTGTGCGGGTGGGACATCAGCATGTGAAATGCTCTTTATTTGCCGATGACCTCCTGTGTACCCTAACGAACCCGGGCCCTTCGATTCAAGCTCTGATGGAAACGATTACGCAGTATAGTTCCTTGTCAGGGCTCAGGCTGAACCAGGACAAGACAGAGGCCCTTAGTGTTGGTCTTCCCCCAGACATATTGAACCAATTGAAACTAACACATAATTTCCTGTGGCCCGCCTCCCACATTAAATACTTGGGAATTAATCTAACCAGCACACTAGCAGAAATATATAAAGCTAACTTCCCTCCCCTCTTTAGAACACTACAGAGAGACCTAAACATCTGGTCGAAGCGGCATATCTCCTGGACGGGTCGGATTGCCACGGTCAAGATGAACATCTTGTCAAGGCTGCTCTACCTAGCCAGGACTTTGCCCATTCAAATAAACAATGCAGAGTTATCCCGTTTCCAATCCTTGGTATTTAAATTTATATGGAGGAATAGACCTCCAAAGATAGCCAGGAGGATAATGTTTAGGCACAAGTCCAAGGGCGGCCTATCATGTCCTAATTTTTCCAACTACCTCAAAGCAGCGCACCTTTTTTTTATTCCCCTAGTACACTCCATCCCTCACCAACCAAATTGGCTGATTATTGAGGACGCATTAATGGCTCCTCTGACTTGGGGAATCATTTTATAGGCTCCTCCCTCGGAGACCTACTGGGACCGGATTAGTAACACTATTACTAGCTTCACTTTAAAGATCTGGAATCGGGCCAGACGGGAACACAAATTAGCCCACGCCTTGTCTCCCCTAACGTCTGTATTCTCATCTCCCACCCTTTTAACCTCTTTGTCAGAGGAATCGAGAAATTTTTGGAGTTCGCTTAACTTGGACAAATTGGGAGCATGGGTGGACAGTGACAGAATCTTAACTCTAGATACGGTGAAAAGGGATCACATAGTGCCCCAGCGAGAGCTATTTAACCTTATAAAAATAAGATATTGGATAGGGGAGGCGGTGAGGAAACATGGACCCCCCATGGCTACCTGGCTGTCTACAATATGCAAGAATGTACCGCTCTTTAAGGGAACCCTGGGAAACCTTTATGACATATTAAACTCTCCCCCGGATCTTAAAAAGCCCTCCTTCATGATAAAGTGGGAATCTGACCCACAACAAACTTGGGAGGGGAAAACGTGGGCCGAGGCCTGCTTGAATCTCTCCAAAGGGTTCACTTAATTTCAGTCTCTTGGAAACTTCTCTAAAAATTCTGCACCGGGCATACATGACTCCAGTTAGACTGAACAAGATTTTTCCAACAATCTCAGATAAGTGCTTTAGGGGGTGTCAAGGTAGGGGGGATTTCATTCCCTCATGGTGGCAGTGCCCCAGGGTGGCTGAGATCTGGGATAAGGCAGTCACACTAATTTCAGGATTATTGAACACCCCAATTACACCTTCAATAATGACATGCCTTCTAGGAATACACCATTCGGAATTAGGGAGAAAAGGCAATAGGCTGGCTCAAATGATTTATCTTGCAGTCAAGAACATAATTGCCAGGCGATGGAAAGACAACTCTATCAGTTTTCAAGAAGTAATTAATAAAGTAAATGTTCTGTTTATTAATGAAAGGATGACTTATACTCTTTTAGACTCTCTTCCTGCATTTTTAGAAATATGGGAGCCTTGGAATAGATCACCAAACGGTACTCCTTGAGGAGGGATAGTCTGGGAGGTCGGGTGGGGCTTATTTTTTCCTGTGCGGCTAGGTGAGGAGTGGAGAGGGGAGCGGTACGATTCGGACGGAATTGGAAGAAGGCTGGCTTTTCTGCTGAAGGTAAGGTAATAATAAAATGATTATTGGGGGGGTGGGGGAAAGTGCCAAGGAGGCGGCGGAGAGGGGGAGTGATCGGAGGAATGTTGAGTTTCTCTTTGGTATGGCAAGCGAGAGTAAGCTTTTATTTTTCTCCCCTTTACTCTTTACACTGAATCTATTTAAGCTCAGCTAGTTTACTATCTCTACGGAGTTGTTAGATATCTTTATGTATTATAAATATCACTAAAAATTTTGAAAATAAGTTACTTTGAGGAAATATAGAATGGCCCCAGTATTACATTTTGGAGGATATCTTTGTTTAGGTGTCAATGTATGTTCCTTCCTAAGATGTTTTATTTGTTATTGTCATTCATTCTACTCTCAATAAAGTTTATATGATAAAAAAACCACAGGGGGACCTGGCATGGCACGGCTGACTTCCACTTTTGTGGAGGGTCTGACATGTGACCATGGATCCAAGAGAGATCGCAGTGGTCTGCAATCTACTAGGACCTTAGTCTGGACTTCAAACAATAGGAGGTCCCCAGTTAGCCAGGAACAGAAGAAGTGTCTGAAGATCTCCAGCTTTTCTGACTTGCAGCATCAACCACTATGCAAATCACAGCCCTGTTCTAACTTGTTTCCAACATGTAGTAAATTAAGGTAAACCAACCGGATGGAATGTTGAGAAAGAGAATTAGATCACAATTGGTATCTAACTCAATGGGTTAAAGCTAGTTACTAAACATGTTGGCACTTTATAAATAAAGCAAAGTAGTAACAACAATAACAAATATCAACACACATTAAGTCACTTTTTGCCCTCGATTTTATTAAAGTACTAGCGACTTGCCCGTCAAAAATGACGGCATGATGGAGTTCTATATATTTTTTTTTCTCCCCCACCCCTCACTCCCCTATGTCTCCCCTGCTATGTCTCTCTTCCACTTGTCGCTTCCCCCCTCTCCCTCCCCTGTGTGTCTCCCCCTCTCCCTCCTCTGTCTCTCTCTCCTTCCTCTCCCTTCTACTGTGTCTCTTTCCCCCTCTCCCTTGCCCTGTGTCTCTTTCCCCCCTCCCGTGTCTCTCTCCCCCTCCACTGTGTCCCTTACCCATCACCCTCCCCTGTGTCTCATACCACCCTCACCCTCCCCTGTGTGTCTCCCCCCTCTAGCTCCCCTGTTTCTCCCCCCTCTCTCTCCCCTGAGTCTCTTTCCTCTCTCTCCCTTCCCCTATGTCTCTTCCCCCTCCCCTGTGTCTCTTCCCCCTCCCCTGTGTCTCTTTCCCCCTCCCCTGTGTCTCTTCCACCTTCTCCTCCCCTGTGTCTCATCCCCCCTCTCCAGTGTCTCTTCCCCCTGTCCCTACCCTGTGTCTCTTCCCCCACTCCCTCCCCTGTGTCTCATACACCCCCTCGCCCTCCCAAAAGCCTTATACTTCCCCTCGCCCTCCCCTGTGTCTCATACCTCCCTCACCCTCCCCTGTGTCTTATAAAACTCCCCCTCGCATCTCAAACCCCCCTCGCATCTCATACCACCCCTGACCCCAGATGCTCCCTCTGTCTCCCCGGATGCTCCCTCTGTCCCCCTGGATGCTCCGTCTGTCCCTCCTTACCTGCAGTTTCATTGGTGATTCAGTGGAGTCCCACCCGTCCTGTCTCCAGTGTGGCGCCAAAGCTCTGAAGTTAATTTGGAGTCCCCCTATGCTGCAGACCGGACACGCTGGCAGGGACTCCACTGAAGCACCAATGAAACTGCAGGTAAGAGGTAAGGGGGGGGGGGGTTGCTCCCCTGCACAGCTCCCTCTCTCCAGCGGCGTGCACGCACAGCTCTCTCTCTCCAGCTCCCTCTCTCACACAGTCCAGGGGCATGCACGCACAGCTCCCTCTCTTCACGAGGGCCGCAATTGCTGGCAAGAAGCGCGCTCCTTGCCAGCAACTGCAACTCTCACTTCCCGAGAGCCCTGGCCTTGCTATGCGAGCCTGCATTCGTGACCAACAGCTCCCTCTCTTCGCGAGGGCCGCAGGCTCGCTATGCGAGCCCGTAAGCATGAGCAACGGCTTAAGCAAGCTCGCCTGCTCACAACTATATATGTGATTTTATGATGTCTCCATTTGTTACAGTGGAGGCATCTTTCAGGTAGGGAGCATTATTCCAGCAGACGAGGTGGCCGAGTGGTTAAGGCGATGGACTGCTAATCCATTGTTCTCTGCACGCGTGGGTTCGAATCCCATCCTCGTCGAATGTTTTTTTTTCTGTTGCCCAGTGTTTCTTATATGATTAGCATTTAAAATAAAAAAGATTTGGCAGTTTTTGTGAATTATTATCTCATATTATTTTTATATACTTTCTCCATATGTGTTGGAATGTGTTAATACATTTTTTTTAATTAGAGCAATTTTCTTGTCTAACACACTGTATGGAAAGTAATTGTAGCTCACCTCTTCTGTAACAGTTGGCTTGTAACCTATGTTCTTTTTCCCACAATTTTATTCAAGTATTTTATAATTTCTCCATTTGTGGTAGCGGAGACATCTTTCAGGTAGAGGGTGTGAACATGTGAGATGAGGTGGCCGAGTGGTTAGGGCGATGGACTGCTAAATTAGTATATAAAAAAGATTTGGCAATTTTTGTTAATTATGATCTCATATTATTTTTATATACTTTATCCATATGTGTTGGAATGTGTTAATAAAAACAATTTTAATTACAGCAATTATTGTGTTTAACACACTGTGTGGAAAGTAATTTTAGTTCACCTCTTCTGTGACAGTTGGCTTGTAACCTATGTCATCTTACACCAGTAACTAATAACACAAACTGAAAAATAAGGTAATAACTTCCTTTAAAAACTAGAATTTAGTAATAACTTATTGAAAACACATACAGTAGAAGTGAACGAAATGAAGGAAAGCTAATATACAGTATCTCACAAAAGTGAGTACACCCCTCATATTTTTGTAAATATTTTATTAGATCTTGATTACTCAACTACAATGTAAAGTAGAAAATGTACAGCCTGTATAACAGTGTACATTTGCTGTCTCCTCAAAAGAACTCGAAACACCGCCATTTATGTCTAAACCGTTGGCAACAAAAGTGAGTACACCGCTAAATAAAAATGTCGACATTGGGACCAAAGTGTCAATATTTTGTGTGGCCACCAATATTTCCCAGCACTGCCTTGACCCTCATGGGCATGAAGTTCACCAGAGCTTCACAGGTTGCCATTGGAGTCCTCTTACACGCCTCCATAATGACATAACGACGCTGGTGGATGTTAGACACCTTGCACTCCCAACCTTCTATTTGAGAATGCCCACAGATGCTCAAAGAGAGTTTAGATCTTGTGACATGCTTGGCCAGTCAATCAACTTTACCTTCAGCTTCTTTAGCAAGGCGGTGGTCATCTTGGAGGTGTGTTTGGGGTCGTTATCATGTTGGAATACGACCCTGCGGCCCAGTCTCCAAAGGGAGGGGATCATGCTCTGCTACAGTATGTCCCAGTACATGTTGGCATTCATGGTTCCCTCAATTAACTGTAGCTCCCCAGTGCCGGCTGCACTCATGCAGAAATAGGAGTGCCAGACTGTACACTTACTACTTTACATTGTAGCAGAGTGTCATTTCCTCAGTGTTGTCACATGAAAAGATATAATAAAATATTTACAAAAATGTGAGGGGTGTACTCACGTTTGTGAGATACTGTATATATATATATATATATATATATATATATTATTTTATTTTTTTATAATTTCTTAAATCACATATTATAATTGCCTAACTACAATTCATCGTCGCGCTGCATTGCGTAGTGCGTATGACTTAGCAATGAGCGCCGCACTTTGGCAATGTGCGTAGCGTAGCGCGGCGAGCCGTTATGTTAAATCGTAGCACTTTGGCAATGAGCGCCGCAGGGGCTCATTGCAGGCGAGCCGTTAAACCGTAGCACTTAGAAAAAAAATACAAGGTGAAAAAAATTCTGAGATAAAACAGTAAAAAAAACACTAAATACACACTAAAAAATAAAATAAAGGTCACTTACAGCATGGGGAACCAGGCAGGACGTCTGAAAGTGAGTTGGAACTGCAATTTAAATAGATTTAGCCGAGTTACAAAGATCGAAAATCAGCTAAGCGAGAAAAAAAAGGCCACCGGAAAAAATGAAAACGCGGCTATACTACTACGAACTGCGTAAAACACAGCCACAGACGTATGTGTTTGAAAAACAACGAGATAAAGGATGCGGATTAACCGCGCAATGAGTAAAAAGACAGTAGCGAGTACACTTTACGAAACGCAATTACAGATTTACGCATTAACACAGAATTAACGACTTTGTCTCGCGCAACATCGGATTTCCCACCTAAACCTACGCATTTGATGTGAAATATAAGTTGCAAGTTACAAAAAAAAAAATTGTATTTATTTTAAGGGGAAAAAAAAGGGACAAATGTAGCGTCATGTTGTGTGGCAAACAAATTTCACTACATTTAATTTTTATTGACCGTCATCTGACCGTTTGACCATATTTACTGTTAAACCGTAGTACTTTAGCGGGCTAAGCGATGAGCGCCGCAGGCGTCGCGAGGCGAGCCGTTAAACCGTAGTACTTTGGCAATGAGCGCCGCAGAAAAAATGCTGGACGAACAAAAGAAAACCAGGCGACAGCACTATAACCACGGAAAACACGTACCGATAATCCGCTAAGACGCATACCACACATTATCCGCCATTTTAGCATAATGCGGAAGTACACAGCTACGTTAACGGTTTCGGATCGCGCAGGCACACTATTACACTGCACACGTTCATCACGCTTACACAGCAGCTCCACACCACTAATGCTGCTGCAACATCAACACAGATTGCCAGCTCTTCAACATAATGCATAAAAATACGTAAATTCATTTATTATTTTGATTTCTATATTTCAGTAGTACACAGAAAACAACATTAGCTACCTTACAATTCCATATGTATATTAATAACTAAACAGCTTTTAAAACATACACATCTCATTGCCGTCATTTTTTGACGGGCAATACGCTAGTCTTATATACTTTTTGTTTGAAAAAGTCCATTAAAACTACTTAGCTCTCCCATCAATTATAGCAGTGGCAAGGAAAATGGATCTATATTTACATTTATTATTTATTAGATGTATCATTTATGATTAATATTTAAAACAGTATTCAAACATGATTCAGCCATTTATCTTCTATTTATGTAATATTTATACATCATTTTTATATACTTAGCTCTTGCCCAGTATACAAATTAATTGTAGTTGATGTCTTCTGAAACAGTATATACACGTAAGTTACCTTTGACATAGGGTTCCTTGGTGGTTAGGATTTGGTGCTCACAGCTGCGACCTGGGTCACACAACCCTGAAGTTGAGCAGGGTTGGGCCTAGTAAGTACTTGGATGGGAGACCACCTATGAATACCAGGAACTATATGCTGTGGCCTACTGGAGAACAAACTGGCAAACTACTCCAGTAAATTCGCCTTAAATACCAAGTGGATTGGTATGGTGTGTTGCAGTCAATGAGGTGGTAGAGAGTCAGACACTACTGAATGACACAAACCCACACAATCTTTGACATAAAACTCCAAAATTTTAGCCAAACGGTTGTTTCGACACATGACAGTGTCTTTCTCAAAGGCTGGGCTCATATTAGAAAGATGCTTTGAAATGGTCATTAGGCTTACATTTAAGTCTTTTATGTAGAGAAGAGCTCTATGGATAATAAAATATATAGCACTTTAACCGGAAATTAGGTTGAATTATGCAGCATTATTATTGAGAGAGAGAATTTAGAGGGTTAACATTTGAAACAAAACAGCGCTACTGAGGTAACCACCTAATCCTACGTTTGGAAGGTGGTAAACAGCCAAGAGGAAAATATTTTCTTGTAAAGAAACGAGGTTCTCACACCTCTGTAGTAGTCTGGCTACTTAGCTAATCACAGTGTGGTCAAGCTTTTTATTTTGTTTTTATAAACTTTAGTTTTTAGAGTTCCATCAAAATCCTTGGAGGAATTATCAATGTAATCCAATACAAGTATAAAAGATGATCTCCACTCATAGTACCGTCTCAAACAAATATTAACTTAGTATTATCATTTCAAAGCAGATATTTTTCCTCAACTAGTTTTTGTGTAGACCACATGGTACAATTATTATTATTATTATTATTATCTTTATTTGTAATGTGCCAACATATTCTGTAGCGCGAGTACATGGTAAAAACAAAATGAACACATTATAAAGAATGGAGGGCCCTGTTTTTGAGCTTAGAATCAAATGTACATAGAGCTTGTTTACAAGGCACTGACACAAGATTGAAAACTCACACACTTTACAATGAAAGTGTGCCTGACTCCAGATCATAAGGTTATGTGTTGAAATCATGTTGTTGGTGATGTTTTAATATTTATAACTAATTAATTCTAATCATATATATTTTTCACATGGAAACGCTATTGTAAAAGACTGGATGGAATAAATGAAATAGTTATATATTAGGAAGCATAAAAATTATTGCATGAATCGGCATAAAACAATGCTGTAATGCCATTACTTATAACTTTTTAAGATTAATATTTTATAAAAGTAAATGTTTCAGATTCTTTTGTTACCTGGGATTTGGCAATCTTAAAACGAAAGAAAAAGGATTTCTAATTTCTTCTACCATGTCACCAATATTTATTTTCTCTGCTTTTTAAAAGATTCTGACTGAGATGGGCATTGTCTGAAAAGGTGTTTAAGTGATTAACTTTTCTACCTCTATGTCTGTTGTGCTTTCCATGTGTGGGTTTAAATTTTGCTTTTCTTTTAAAACCCCACCCCCTATATCATTCAATATGTCTAAATATTACATCTCTCACAGGCACCTGATCAGCGAAATGCATGGAAAAAATATTCATTCAGAGGACTTGCAGACTGATTCAAATAATTTATTAATAATGTATTAATTACATCATCTATTTGTTGTAGCTTTTAATGCAGTTATGTTGTAGTATAATCTAGCAACTTCATGATCCTTCTGTTCAATGCAGAAGGAGCCTAAATATGCACAATGGAATTGTGTATTTGTATTGTTCAGTCATGTCCAACTCTCTGTGATCTCACAGACTGCAACACATCATGCCAATCCACTTGGCTTTCATGGTATAGATACTGGAGTGGGTTGCCAGTTCCTTCTCTATCAGGCCACAGCATACAGCTCCTGGTATTCCTAGATAGTCTCCTATCCAAGTACTGACCAGTCCCAACCCTGCTTGACATCTTGGTTCCCTGACTGGAATTGAACCCGAAATCTAACCACTGGACCACCAAGGTAACCACAATGGTATTAGAGAAGATAAAGCTGCCAAAGATTTCAACAGCACACAAGAAAAGCTTATTAGTTTACAATGATACAACATTCTGTGAAAATAGGAGTCAGGTCATCTGTGAAAAGAAAATGGAGTGATACGACAAAGAATAATTGTTTCTAAAAGCTAAAAATGTGTGGGGTAGCTGTTCGGTAATCTTGATGAATAATCAGAGTATTGCAGTATATTGTAATACCTGTTTTATTAAACAACCCTTTTACTCTAATTAAAATGTTTGTCTAATGAAAAAGGTATTACTATATACTGCAATACTGCTACCCTACTCTTCATAATTATAAAGTATATGTGATTGGGTTCAATGAGACCACAATCTGATAGACCTAAGCGCTAAGGTTGATCTTCCAGTAATGGTTACTGTGGTCTGCTGGGCGCCACTGTTACATGATGTGTCTGGTGGGTGTATGACTAATATATGGTGTGCAGGTGTGCCGCTGTCTCCCAAGACACTGTACACACTGGTGTCCTATACGTATGCAAGAGAAAAGGGTGGGGGAAGACTGTATAGCTTGTATACAATCTGTAGTGTCTGATCTGAAGGTCACCTCTAATGACTCTTGTAAATCAGTTCTGGGATAGTGTGTCATATACTAAGTGCCATATGCCCAATATATATATTTTTGTGGGTTGGCTTGGAATAAGTATTCAATTAAATATTAATAAAACTTTAATTTTCTTACAGTGCAGTTATATGCTTTGTCACGATCTGCTTCTTTAAGGGGGCTTGATATGAACCTAGTTCAAACCTACCCCAGCAGAATCATGTAGTTCCTGTTCTCTGTGGCACAAAAGATGGCTACTGAAGAGGGAAAGGCCCAAATGGTACAGGCAGAGAATACTGGATCCAGCTTACTTAGTGGCCTATGGCAAGACCACTCCCCAAGTCAGGATACAACACACAGAAATAGTCTCACACCTTGTTTATGTGAAAACAATTTCTCAACCTTTATTGAATGATCAAAACAACATATTTATACTCTCCAATACCACACCCTTGTGTACATTTGTGTGTGTGTGATGTCAGACCATCTGGCTTGCAATCTTGGGCTATCAAAGCTCTTAAGATCAAATTCACCAGATGTCTAGTGAACAAACCTTTATGTTAAACTCAAGTGTTTGCTTAGGACTAGTTGAAGTACATTCAATTGTCTTGACCCAAGGTCTGTATGTGTGAGTGTGCAATAATCTGCAGCTAACTTCTATGCAGAGCATTTCTACCAATTCCACATATGTTCTATATAACATTTTCCCTCTTGTAATATATTATAACTAGGCTACATAATAACCATGTACAGGCAACATATAACCACACAATAACACATAATCTCAATGCAACAATGTCATGCTCCCTTTGACATATTCATAAATTGCTGACAATATAAGTCCTTAAACAATTAAATCATGACATGCTTTATAAGAAGTTTTGTTTTTTTAAATAGCAGTAAAATGAGAAAGTACTTGTCTCAACCTACAGTTTTATATTATACTATATTAGGATCCTTTGCTCTGGCTCTTTAAGATTAATGTAGCATCATACATGAATCAATAATTTCTAAGTCCTTTTTTATTTATCTATATTTTCTTTTATACTAAAGATGTAATAGTAAGGCTCCATAATTCAGTGGTTAGAGCACTGGACTTGTAAACTGGGGGTTGCAAGTTCAATTCTTGCTGGGGCCTTTTTTTTTCCAGGCCAGAAAATAGTTATAGAATATATAGACACTATATATACAGTATATAGGCACTAATGATGAGCTGTGTATCTATATAGATGGCATGTTTCATTATACAGACTGTTTCTGGTCTTATGTGTGGGGTGACAAATATATAAGAATGATTAAATATTATGGCCCGAGCAGCATTACAGGTAAACTGCTCTTTATATTATAAGGGTAGTAACTTGCCCGTCATAAGTGATGGTATCATAGAATGTTATCTTGAATTGTCTGTGCTGTATCTCTCTGTGCTGTCTTTCTCTGTGCTATGTCTTTCTCTCTGTGTGCTGTCTGTAAGCTCTCTATGCACTCTCTCTGTGCTCTCTCTGCGCACACTCTCTCTGCTAGCTCTGTCTCAGCATTCTTTCTCTCTCTGCATTCTCTATCTATGCGCTCTTTATTTGTCTTTCTGTCTCACTCTGCGTCTGTGCATTTTCTCTCTCTCTGTATGTGCTCTCTCACTCTTAGTGTCACCTCTCGTTCTCTGTGGACTCTCTGTGTGCTCTCTTTCTCTCTGTGCTCTCTCTCTGAGCACTCTCACTCTGTGCATACTTTCTCTCACTGTGCTCTCTCTCTCTATGCTCTGTGTTCTGTGTCTCTCTCCCTCTCTCTCTCCTGTTTCTCTCTCTGTCCTGTGTGTGTTGTTCTCTATCCTTTGTGTTCTCTCTTTCCTGTGTGGGTTTCTCTCTGTCCTGTATATCTCTCTCTCTCTCTCTCTCTCTCTCTGCCCTGTGTCTCTCTCTGTCCTGTGTCTGTCCCTCTCTGTCCATTGTTTGTCTCTCTCTGTCCTATCTCTCTCTCTCTGTCCTGGCTCTCTCTTCCATCACTGTCTCTCTCGCTCCCGATGCTGCGCTGCATAAGGGATGCAGTGAGAGGTGTGACCGACGCACTGCGCATGCCTACATGCCCTATCACTGCCTGCACAGTGATACAACCTGTCTGACCAGTGCGCAGAAGACACTGGACTGATGTTACAGACAGATTGTTAAACATTATAGGTGATATTTAATAGTTTTATCCTATATTTCAGATTTATATAAATCTATATAAGCCTCACTAACATCTCTCAGCTACCACACAGCACTAAACTGTCAACCACCAACCACGTGCTGTAATCAGTTTGGATGTGAGCAAATCTCCAAGGAGTAATAAGCAAACATTAGATTCTAACAGATAGAAAAGAACCCAGTGGCACAAACTTATATGTAGTACTAGCGAATTGCCCGTCAAAAAATGATGTAGTATCAGGGGTTAATGCTCTACAGTCTTTGCATTGTGTAAATTTTTGTTTTGCCTAGTACTTAACCCATGTTCAGCGTTACGGAATATGTTGGCACATTACAAATAAAGATAATAAGAGCAATAGATCTCACTGTTTGGTGGATAGATCAGACAAACTGATTGGAAAAACTTAAAAGTTAAAGAATCTATAGATTTATTGCTAGAAAATATATTATTTTAATAAGTATAATTCATAAAGTACTCTTAATTTATTAATATATTACCTATGGATCTAAATTATGCAATGCATGCACACTCAGTATTATTATAATGACTGAAAAATGTACAGGCCCCAGCAAGAATTGTACTTGCAATCCCTGGTTTATAAAAACAGAACTCTAACCACTGAGCTATCACACAGATCTACAGTTGCAGGATGTATTCCAAATTTATATTTATCCCTGCTAGAACCGTAACATAGCAGGAGTTCACCTCATATAAAAGACAATAAAGCACCATATAAGATACTTCACCACTTTAAACTAAAGTTAATATACATCAAACTTTTGTAAAATCTCCTTCGATGCTCTACGCAAGCCCTGCAATGAGCAGCTTCGCCACTCATTGCAGGCCTCGTCCAATCGTCAAATTTCTTGCCCCTCCCACCCCCTCTACTTTCCGGGCGTCGCGATGAGCGCCTTCAGCTTCACATTCTCATTGCAGGTGTCGGCCAACCCACAACTTTCAGGCCCCACAATGAGCTCCTTCGGCGCTCATTATGAGCCTCTCCTCACTCTCTCCCTCCTGTGTCTCTTTCCCCTCTCTCGCACCCATATGTCTATTTCCCTCCACTCCCTCCCCTGTGTCTCTCTCCCCCCTCTCCCTCCCCTGTTTCTTTCTCCCCCCTCTCCCTCCTCTGTGCTCCTTTTTGCATTTATGGGTGTGAAATGATTTGCAGGCTTAGGAAATTATAAATTTTCCCCAAGCCTGAAATGTTTTTCTGATTTATGGGCTTGAAAAAAAGTTAAGTCTTTTCAGTCGCCATTTTTTCCTCTCTTAGCCGCTTCCAGACCTCCCAAAAACGCCAATTAAATATCAAATTCACTTGCAACCTCATGTACAGGCTCCCTGCCTCTCCCACTGTGCTGTGTGTTAGGTTATAAGTACATTTTTTAATTAATTGGCATTTTTTGGTGGTCTTCCGACAGCTTCTGAGTTACAGGCTTGAAAAAAATGATGGCCCCTAAATCCAGTCACATACAGGCCTCGCGTTGAGCACCTTCGATGCTCATTGTGAGCACCACAATAAGCGCCTTTTGCGCTCATTGCAGCCCCGTCAAGCCAGTCACGTACGGGCCTCGCGATGAGTGCCCTCGATGACCATAGTGAGGCCTGCCTTTCGTGCTCATTGCGGCCCCCGTCAAATCCGTAATCAATCCACGTGACCTCTATTAAATAGTGGCTCAAAAATGGAGAACAACAATAAATCACAAACTGCTTGTGATATAGTACAATTACAAATTAAACAGGAAGTTTGAGTGATATGTCTGATACACTTTCTCAGTGATGGACATATGTGACAAGTGTTGTATAGTACAATATATATGCTGTATCGGATTAGAAAATAAACCTAGAGAGGATATTTAAGTCAGTCCAACATTAGCCAATCCAAATAGCCCTCCTGTAATTATAATCTAATGAAGGGAGCACTGAACTTGTATATTGGATTGCTCTCTATATACCAATTAAATAAATAAGCTAAAAAATTGAAATAAAAAGCTTAGTTTAAAAGATGCTAGTAAATAACATGCTAGTATACCCTAAACTGGCAGAACTACCTTATCACATCATGTGAGGTAAATCATGTCTAGAAAATATCTAACAAGTTTACCCATTTGGCTCCTTCAGATGGCAATTCCTGCACTAGCAGACTTGCACTTTTGCTATATTATGAGCTAAACCAAACTCCTTTACTACATTTAAGACATAATAGTCTATGTTAGCAATAAACAACATATTGAAAGACGAGAGGGGATAGAACATGCAATGTTTTTAATAAAATACATTTTACTGTTGATCTTTTAAACTTTCTTTATCAGATACCCCATTCCCTTTTTTATCGCTTCATATCTTGTGTCATTTCCATGGACGGTGCCCGTTTTATTTGAGGAGCAGCAGAAACTGCCAGGGTTACGCTGGACTGATTTGTTTGATTTTATTGTCATTGACCTTTTTTACCTTATTATATATTTTTATGTTTTTTGCTTTGCATTCACATATCTAATTTCTTTCTGATTAGATGGTTGATTAATTTTTCTCACCCATCATTGTAGACACTAGACTCTTTTTGTACACCTCTTAGTATTGTTTTCCTTTACAGACAAATTCTGGTAGAGCCCTTTTATTTCCACACACTCTTTTTGTGATCATTAGAAGCGTCATAGCTTTCTACAGATTGAATATTCCTCCCATTATTTTAGGTTTGTTTATTGATCTATTAGACTGGGTTCTATTTGCTTTATCAAATAACTTTAATTTAAAATAAAAAGAACAATAAAGATAAGAAAACATGGCAAGCTACTATTTTAAGTTGCACTCACATTCTGTTTCTTTGCATGACCTGGGCTATTTCATAAATGTGTCAGCACACAGATGCTAAAGAAACTATTAGATACCACTGGTTACGATAAAAACATGAACTTAATGGGTCCCAGCCTTTTATGTGACCAAAGTAAGAAAATAATCCACTTAGGCATTGCTGAGATTTGAACTCACAATTGCCTGTTAACTGGACAGGTGCTTTAACCAACTAAGCCAGAGCACATTACACGTTATCCACTGAAATAAACTCGAATGTCATGTTTTATGTATGCACCTGATGACTTTGTCATTTCCATTTGTGAAAACATAAAAAATTCTTCTTCATTAAATATGTATTCTGTTCCATTAGTTTAAACAAAGTGAAATGGGTATACTCATGTATGAAGATTTCTTTTCTTGATAAATCTTGAAGGGACACTGTAGTATTTGCAGTATGTTATTTTGAAGAACTAGTCTTGATCAACAAAATATTCAACAATGTGAATTGGCCACATTTAGAAAAGGGCCCATTAATACTATTGAAAACCTTGAACAAGAGGATGACCACATTTCCACTTTAGCATTCAAAGTATGTATATTCAATAGCTTGTACATAATAAAGCTCTGCTCTACTGAAGCTACCACAAAGGAAGAAATTAATGTAGGAACACAAAACCCTTTGCAACTGTTAAAAGGACACAGCAAACAAGTTGTCGTTTAAATATTAATCAAAATTGTATTTTCTTACTATATAGTTACATTGTTCATAAGAAGTTTGTAGTTTGTGCTTTTAAATAGCATTCAAAAGAGATAATACTTGTTTTCACTTCTAGTTTTATTCTATACCACATTTGGATCATAAATGAGTTATTTTAAGTTCTTTATATGTGTTTCTTTTTTAATATTTTACACAAAACAGAGGAACAAATCGCATGAAAGAGCAACGTTGTACCATTGAAGGTTTACTGAGGTGGCTCCATAGCTCAGTGGTTAGAGCACTGGTATTATAACTCAGGGGTTGCAAGTTCAATTCTCACTGGGGCTTGTAACAAACATAATTCAGGAAATACTTAAGGCACTAATCATGCACCAGAAATAGTAACATTGCTGTGTAAAGTGATCAGAAATACACACATAATTATTATAGAGTTGTATCTAACATTCTTATTATATAATATATAACAGTTTCATCCCAAGTTTCAGATTTAAATAGCTTTATAAAAATCTAGGTGAATTTTATTAACTCTTTTGGAAAAATTAAAAAAACAATTAAAAACCTATTTCTAATTTTCATATTTGTTTGTCTTCCCTAAAAATACTTTTTTCTGTTATTAATCATAATGATATTAATATTAATAATGATTCTAATACTAATCATTTCTAACTTCCTTTATATACTCTGATATTGTGTAAGGATATAAACTAAAATGCACATGAGTCAGTTATATCTACTAGTAAATTTAAAGTGACAGTGTATATCATTATGTTTTTAGCACTCACTAACTGTTCTCAGCTTACTAGACTAAGCTTAAAAAGGAATTACCTATTTATAATTTAGATTTAACCATGTTATCACCATTACCCAGCAGTACACTTCAGGTAAAGACATTAAAGCATTGTATTGGAAATGTCATCATTTTAAAGTAGAATGAGTAAAGCTTGAATTTATTATATAATCCACTCCCCTTCCTGTGAGAACTATGAGTGGGGGAATCCCATTGATTTCTCATTTCCAACTTGCTATTCCTATGTTTTCTCAGTCTCACTAAAACCACGGTGGATCCTGGCATTGCTCGGGCTGACTTCCTCTTTTGTGGAGGGCCTGACATGTGACCATGGATCCAAGCAAGATTGCAGATGCTTTAGTCCACTAGAACCCTAGTCTGGACTGTGGATGATAGGAGATCACTAGCTAGCCAGAAACAGAAGAAGTGTCTGAAGAGCTCTAGCTTCTCTGACTTGCAGCATCAACCACTATGTAAATCATAGCCCTGTTGTAACTTGATTCCAACAAATAGTAAATTAAGGTAAACCAACCAGATGGAATGTTGAGAAAGAGAATTATATCACAATTGGTATCTAACTCAATGGGTCGTAACTAATTAATAAACATGTTGGCACTTCATAAATAAAGCAAAGTAGTAAGAACAATAACAAATATCAACATACATTAAGTCACTAGCGACTTGCCTGTCAAAAAATGGCGGCAATGAGATGTGTATGTTTGGAAAGTTGTTTAGTTATTAATATACGTATTTGACACTTGTAAGGTTTTAGTTATGATGAAATAAGTGCTATTGTTATATTAAACATGTTTATTTTTGTAAAATGGTCTTTTGTTGAATATTAACTGTTAAAGCATTTTGTGTTAAAAGTATTAACATTTCAATGTAAGAACAGTTGAACTTGAAATTAATCAGTATTGTAAACTTGAGGTAATGGTTTTTTAACATGCACGTTCTATCTGAAGAATTGTTAACTTAAATATACATTGAATCCAGAGGAAGGCAAACAGTAAAAACCCTCCTTGAAACGTAGCCAATTGTATCAGAGAGGGAAAAAAAATAATTCATTCCTGACCCCATTAACTGGCGATCAGATTACTACCTGGATTAATGTTTAACATAAAAGACAACATTTACATTGTGACTTAAAACGTGGTTGAGCTCTTCACATGAACTTTGTAATATGTCTAAGTAAAGAACTTGAAAGTATATTTTTTGAAACTTGAACTTTCTTATCAAGTAAGGAACTTAAAAAAAAAATGTTTGTAACATTACAAACAGTAACATAATTAATTAACATTTAAACATAATTTGTGAAAATAATGCAAGGCAAGTGTTTTCTGAGGTTAATCATCCATAAACAGTACTTCCATTAATTATTGTTTGTTGCTGTGATTTAAAACGTGGTTGACCTCTTAACATGAACTTTGTAATATGTCTAAGTAAGGAACTGGAAAGTATATTTTTTGAAACTTGAACTTTCTTATCTGTCTAACTAAGGAACTTGAAAATATTTTTTTCAAACTTGTAACATTAGAAACAGTAACATAGTTAATTAACATTTTAACATAATTTGTGAAAATAATGCAAGGCAAGTGTTTTGTGAGGCTAATCATCCATAAACAGTACTTACATTAATTATGAGTGAATTATTTATTGATTTGTATTTTTGAATGGTTGACCTTTGTTTGTTGCTGTAGTAATTGTTTTAAATCGCACATATAGTTTGGTCTGTGAAAAAGTAGTTCTCTAAAAAGAGAACGCAAGAACTTAAATGTGTTGCATGCTCTCTAAGCACTGTTCTGTATGTGTTTGACAATTTAATGTAGTTTAGCAGTAAAATATTGTTTTTGGAAATGTAATTTCTGTTGCTTAATGAGAAGTTAAAGTACTTCATAGTAGACAATGTTTTGAGTAAACATACCTCCATCTTCTAAGAAATCACCTTGACTTTCATTGTTTTCAATGTAAACTTTAATAGCCTACGGATTTTTGCACCGTGATAACGCAACGTACAATTGGCCATGTGCAAATACTGGTTGTTCTAAGAAAATACCCACAGATTTGAACGTTTGTCCTTGTGATTTATTAATGGTCATGGCAAATGCCATAATGATGGGAAATTGTCTTCTTTGAAGTGTAAAAGGGAGACTACTTTCCCTTGGTGCTAAATCTATTCTTGGTATGAAAACTCTCTCTCCTTTATGGGTACCAGTTACAATTTCAGCATCTATGAAATGGTCCTTTAATTGTTGAACAATTAATCTTGTCCCATTGCATAGGCCCTTTTTGGGGTTTATATTTTGCAGTAACATGACAATTGCACCTTTCTTTAGCTGCAAAATATGTGGTGGCATTCCAGAAGGAGTTAGAGAGTTTATGAATTCAGTGGAAAAGTTTGCCTGACTTTCATTGTCATCAGCAAGTACAGAATCAGCACTGTGATAATTTCTCTGTGGTGCATTACTTTTTTTTAAAGATTTCATTATTGAGGATTAATGCATCCTTATTTTTACACGTTAGCATGACTTGGTTGGCAAGCTCTGAATATTCCTGGTTATTTATGCTACCTTCAAATATAGCCGATATAATATCTTGGTGACAAATCATATGAGGTGGGATCTGCACAGTGTCATCAGGTAAATGTTGTATTTTTTCTGTTCTGCCTTCTCCAATTTTAATAAGCCAATCATTGAAATCAGTTTGGCCTTCTGATCTCATGTTTTGCTGCAGTTGAAGATGGGTAAAATGTTTCCATAGTGTGCTTGACTTTATACAGGTTTCAATAATGTCAGTTCGATTTTCATGTACAACGACAGGTAATGTTTGTGTAAAATCGCCACCTAACAACATTACCTTTCCACCAAATGGAAAAGTTTTATCCATGACTTCACGAAGCAAACGGTCAATACATTGGAGGGTATAGCATGACATCATTGTGGCCTCATCTATTATAATAATTTACTTTTTTTCAATTGTTTTGCTTGTAATGATGTCATGTGAATATCTTACACAGAAGTTTCTAAAATAGGCACTGGCGGTTTAAAGCCACTATGAAAAGTTCTTCCACCTTCTAACAAAAGTGCAGCAATTCCAGTAGTGGCAAACGGCAGTGCTATTTGACCTTTTGCTCGTACAAAACTCATTAATACATTATATAGATAAGTTTTTCCTGATCCGCCAGGTCCATCAAGATAGAAATAATGCTCTGTGACCATGTCATCATCTATTGCATTTTTAATGGCATTAAATGCTTGCAATTGTAACGTATTTAAAGTTGCAAGTCTTTCTTCTGTTCTTTGTAGTTGTAGTTGAATGTCATAGTCTTCAAAGTTTATGTCATCTATAAGACCTGGATCAGGCAAATTAAAACTTGCACAACTTAATCCATGAGTTAAAAATACTTCTTGGATTTCCATTAACGCTTTTAAGTGTGCAATAGGTTCATTGTATCGTTGCATAAAGTCTTCAGCCATATTACTTTTAAATGTGTCCCACAAAGCTAATGCATTTGGAGCATTTGAGAAGATATAAATAAATGCAAATTGTTCTCTCATCTGCCATGGCATTTGTCATAGTGCTGCTTCTTCTAAACATCTTTCCCATTCTGTATCATCAGCTAGTAAGTTTCTATGTCTTGCAGCTAAATGGAAGGATTCATATACTATGTCATTAACAGTTCTTTATTGTTCAACACTTTGTGCTCCAGGAACATTTAAAAGTAATATTCGTAAGCAAACACGTTCAAGATCTCTTGGACTGACTGTGTAAATTCTTGGGATTATTTTATTTCCTCTGCTTTTTCTAGATCTCCATAATCCATTCACAAAAACATAGTGATATGGAATTTCAATATATAAGAATTGTGTTGCTTCTGAATCTGTGGAATTTAATTCAAACCATGCAGTTAGTTCACTTTGGGCCAATGCATTACTTTCATTTCCAGCATGGAAATACACTAAATGTCTTTGTGGCAAATGTACTGCTATTCTATATACTGCATGTGATCTATCATGCATTTCAAATTTTAAAAGGCGCCACATAGCTTCTGGTGCACTGACATAGCGAGCATCTACATGAGATGCAAGTTCATCATGTGCTAACTCAGTGCTTTCAGGGTTGTTTGCACTTTTGACGACTACAGTAGCTGCATCACAGCCTTTGTAAATATATTTGTACACATATTTAATGGATTTGATGGAAGTGTAAGCTTCTACATTCATGTGTGTGTTATACTTCATCAGTAAATGTGGATTGTAGGGTACTACATATCTATTGTCAACTTTTTTTGCCACGAATAATGGCACTATCTCCTTCTCTTCTTTTATAAAGTCGATAGCCATCACAATTGGCATAGGTTTTGTCTCTATAATCTTTTGGAAAATCTTTGGAACATTTATTATTTTCCATACATGGTGATTGTGGATTAAACTCACCACAGGGTCCATGAATCATGCGATGAGTTACAATCTCATATAGTCTACCATATAGTACTGGATCTGGTAGTTCAGCAACAATGACTGCATCCACTTTGTCAGCAGTATCTAATTTATCTTTTTCTTGAAGTATTATGAGAAGATGTGCATGTGGAAGGCCTCTTTTTTTAAATTCAATGGTATATACATAAGCAAGACATTTGCCAAATAAGTGACTTATAGTGATGTCACGTATTAATTCATTTAATTTAATCTTAAAAACTCTGGCTACTAAATCTGGTCTATCGAAAGGACTTTGGCCAAGAAGTAAATTTTGTGTAATTTCTGGCCATTGGGGATTACATGTAAATGTAAGAAATAAATCAGGTTTGCCAAATTTGGTGGCAATAGCCATAGCATCATTGTATCTTTCTCTCATATTTCGAGGAGATCCTTGAAAGGAAGATGGTAAAATTATGGCTTTGCCAGCTCTCATGTCTCTGCTTGTAGCCACCTCAGCAACATAGTCCATTAGTCCAGAATATTGTTCGACACGTTGTTTATCTTGTTGATATTTTATAAAGTTTAAATTATTGGCCTCAACTTGCAAATAGGAATCAATAATCCATTGTTGTGTTAGTTTTCCACCACATAAAATTGGATTAAATGTATTTCGAACGGTAATTTGAGCTACTTTAAATTCAAGCATAGAAACATTATTTCTGATTCTGGCTTTAGCATTTGGTTAACTGGGAAGTGTTAATTTTGGTTGCCAACCTGCTTCTCCGTGTGGGAAAAAAACGGGATATGTCATTGAATCTAAATTTGGACTTAAGATACTGATATTAATGAATGGTTGCTCCTCATTTCTGGTATATATTCTAATGTCTCTTTGAAATGGTGGTTCTCCTTCATCATTTTGAAACACAGTTGCAACCTCATTTGTTTATCAGTATGTCTGTCTCTTTTAAGCACCATATTGACCTATGGGATTGGTAATTGATGTATTTGTGCATGAAGTTGTTGTTCATTTTCTACTTTTGCCAATTTTTTATAAGCTTTAGTGTAGGGGTTATTGGCCATAATGTTATCTAGCTCTATAAAAACACTGGGTAAGCATTTTTTATTTTCTTCCAGCTGCATACGTTGGTCAACAGCTTCCATTGTATCTAGGACATATAGTTGAGCAAATTTTCTTTGCTCTCCTTCCTCTGGATGTAAATGGGAAGTACAATGGTAAATTTGGCCTTGGACTTTAAAACAGTAAGGACCATGTCCTGGTGCATTAGCAGCTAATGTTGCCCCCATAGATGCCAAGGATATTGCACTATTGTAGGATCTTATGTTTGTGTTAAAAAATTTGTAGTTTTGAAAAGTAGGTTCAGTCATAATGTTTTGTAAATAGATTGGAAATTCTTTTCTTTCTGTAAGTTTGAACTTGCCTTTTTGACAGCAACTAATAAATTGGCCATCTCTGGGTCTCTAATGTTTAAAATGATAAGCCTCACAAAACTGACATTGAGTATTCATGTCCCCACAACTATGAACCTCTACTGCTAAAGACTTGAGTAAAGGACAATTTGTAAAGCATATATCAGTTTCAAATTCATCAGCTGAAATGTCATGTGATGTTTCAGGAACAGGTTCTAAATGCTTTGTTTTTTTGGTTGCTTTTTTTGGTAAATCTTTTATTGGTTTAGGTAAAATGTCATGTAATGTTTCAGGAAGTGGTTCTAAATGCTTTGTTTTTTTGGTGGCTTTTTTTGGTATATCTTTGATTTTTTCAGGTAAAATGTCATCTGAAGTTTGAGGAACAATGCTTTTTTTTGTTAGCTTTTTTTGGTGTATCTTTAAGTTTTGCAGCTGATAGTCTTTTGCTTGCAATTCTTTTGCGTTCTTTTTCTCTTCGAATTTCCTTCTCCTCTGGTGTCTGCTGGTTAGCCTATCTCTCTTGTCGTTCTCTAGTTTGACGTCTTGTCTTTTCTTGTTTGCTCTCATTATCAGCCATGTTAATCTGTAAAAGAAAATAATGTATAATTAGTTTAGTTTGAGATGTTAAGTTTGTTTTTTACATTTTTTATTATCAACAGTTTGTTTATATCTGATTGTACTTCATTGTAGCGGTACTTTCTTTGTATTGTTAAATAAGTGTTTTTTATTTTTTTGCTCTTACTTTCTGTCCTAGGTTGTAATTTTTGCCTTACATGAATAGCACACTAAAGGAAATTACACTATACCTTCTTCTACATGTAGTAGGTGTATAGTGTTAATTGAAATGTATATATTTTTTGGTTTGGTAATTTATTTTTTTGTTGTACTTTTGGCTTACAGGCATAGTAGTGGGCAAATATTAGTCTTTGTAATTTTTGCTACAGGGGATTGTTGTAATAGTATTTTGATATTTTATTTAAAGGCTTATATGTTCGGGCTATGAAAAGGTTTTTTTTTATTTTTTGGGTGTTAGTACTATTTGTTGTAGTATTCTATTTTATGTGTGTGTTTAGGTTTTATGCTTAATATTGCACATTACGACTGGTAATTGAGAATGATAGATGTTATTTAGTGTGTTTTTTGACACTTTTGTGGACTATGCTGTTTTCCTAATTTTTTGTGTAGATTGAAGTTTGGGTTAAATATTGAACATTGTTGTCTGTAAAAGACAAATAATAGGTAAATGACAAATGTGTCAGTAATATTTTGGTAAAGCTTATAATTACTGGGTGTTATTGTTGTTGTTTTTTTTTGTTTTTTTTCTGTTGACATGGATGCAGAGCAAACATGTTTATTAATTTTCTGTATTTTTACTTGTTATACTGTACCTTGTTTGAAGTGTGATTTCCAGCAAAATCTTTCTTGGTCCACCGTTGTAAGTCTTCGTCCGATGCTCTTCACGCAGTGTCTGTTGTAAAAGAAAAAGTAAAATGTTATTTGATTTGAATGTATTTGTAATGAATAGCATATTTCATTCTTTTGGTCTATTGTATCTGTTATGGTGAATTTTTCTGCTATGCTGTTTTTTGTGCAACCTTTTAAAAATACTTTAATTGTATTTGTATATTACAGTTATCCTTTTTTTTTTTTACTATAATTATTAATGTTTTTACTATTTTGGATATGATCACAATGTTTTTAGGATTATCGTGTTTTGTGTCCACCACTTTTGGTATGCTTATTTAGGCTTCTTTGTAAGGCTTATAGGTTCTTAAACAGTAAAGAAGAATATTAATTTACTTTTCTATGTGTTTGTCTGATTTTTGGTACAATCCGGTTTTGTGTCCACCATATGTTGCATACTTTGCATACTTTATTTGCTTAACTAGTCTTTTTTATGAGGATTAAATGTTGTTGTACAGTGAAAATAAAAGTTTTTCCTATTTTGGATATGATCACAATGTTTTTAGCATGATCCTGTTTTGTGTCCACCACTTTTGGTATGCTTATTAAGGCTTCTATGTAAGGCTTATAGGTTGTTAAACAGTAAAGAAGAATATTAATTTACTTTTCTGTGTGTTTGTGGGATTTTTGGTACAATCCTGTTTTGTGTCCACCATATTTTGCATACTTGATTTGTTTAATTAGTCTTCTTTATGAGTATTCAATCATGTTGGACAGTAAAAATGAATGAATTAATTGCCTTTTCTATATCATGTTGTGCTTTTTATTTTTATCCTGTTTTGTGTTCACCACTTTTTGGTTGCTGCATTTGCCTTGTGGGTGATGGTTGGAGGTTATTTTACAGTAAATCGGAGGAATAGTTTTGTTTTATGTATGTTGCTAATGTTTCAGATGCTATCCTGTTTTGTGGCCACCTCTTTTTTTTTTGTTTTCTGTGAAACTGTCTGTCCTAATAAATTGTATAGGTCTTTGTGAAGTTTGTTGAACTGTGCTTTGTTCTTTATTCAATTTGTATGTATTTTTATTTTATTTTACTTGAAATGTTTATATTGGCGACCATTAAACATATATAGTTCCCTTTTTTTCCTACTTTTTCTACTATACCTTGATAGAAGTGTTGTTCTTGTCCGAATGACAGAGGGTCCCCTCCTGCCAATCTTAATCTGCCAGTCTTCTTGTAGTGTCTGTTTGAAAAAGAAAGTTAAATGGTTAATTGTATATTTCTTCTTTTTTGATTTAGCAAAGCATGGTCTTTTTCAACATGTAATGTATTTTTCTATCTTACCTCTTCTTCTTTCTTTGTGTTCTTTAAAAGTGATTCTCTTTCTCAGTCCACGATGCAAATTCTTGAGTGACGCTGTTGATGCAGAGTCTGTTTGAATAGTGAAAAAAAGGGCAAAGATTCAGCTTTAGGTTACATATGTATTACTGTCATATTATTTTTTGCTATGAGTTGCAGTAAATTAATGTCATTTAAATATACTTGTTTAATTAGTTTCGGTCAACATTAGTTTGTTGTAGGTCCTATACACATAAATGTGCGTGTCACATGTCACTATACATGAATCACATTTTCATAGTTAAAGTTGTTGTTTTTTTTTCTTTTGTTTTTTTCTGTCTTGGTAGTAAAATGTAATATATTATAGCTTACCTCTCAGTTGTAATTTGCACAGTGTAAAGTAGGAAATTAGGAAATAATTATCTTCTCAAGTAACAGCAGCAGTTAACTATCCAGTCACTCCGTTCATCACCTGAGTAGAAATGTAGAATTTTCTGGAAAGTAGGCAGTGTTTCTAAACTTTGAGGTGCCTCAGACCGTTGGAACGCAATACGCATGCGCTATTTGCATTCCAGCTTACAATTTGCGTTCCATCCGCCATTTTATGCGTAGTAGTTTTCAAAATGGTCGTTAATATCAGTGTGGTACGTGCCGCATAGGATGTGTTACGTACCTCGTAAAGTTGACTGTAGCGTTGTTTCAGTTTTGTGAGTCACTGTAGTATTGTTGCGTCTGTAGCCTCGTTTTCGTTTTGTTCGGCGGCCATTTTTTCTCTTGCTTAGGTGATTTTCTGCAGTTTAAACTCATTTTTTTGGACTTAAATGGACGTGTAAATTCACTTTTCGAGGTGCTGGATGCCCCCCCCCCCTTGCTGTAAGTAAGATTTTTATGTGTTTGTTGTGTTTATTTATTGTGTATCTGATGTTTTCATGTGCGCCATTTTTGGCCGTTTTTTGCGTGTTCGGAATGGGTCGTAGCGCGTCATGTATTTTTTTGCAAGGGACGCAATTGGTAGTTTTTTTTTCTAAGTCGTGCGTGTGTTAACCTCGTGTGAGGCGTCTTTGAGCCTCCACCTCCGCCAATGCGCCCCCTGGCTTCGTGAGGGGCCGCATTTGCAGAGGTGGAGGCTCCAACGTCGGCTGTGTTTGTCCGCAAATGCGGCCCCTCGCTTTGCGAGGGCCCGCATTTGCGGAGCGAAAGGCATTTCTCACTTCGCGAGGGACGCAGTTCTTGCGAGCGTTAGCAACATTCGTATGCTCACAACTATATATGTCATTTTATAATTTCTCCATTTGTGACAGCAGAGACATCTTTCAGGTAGGGGGTGAAAACCAGGCAGACAAGGTGGCCGAGTAGTTAAGGCGTTGGACTGCTAATCCGTTGTGCTCTGCACGCGTGGTTTTGAATCTCATCCTCGTCGAATGTATTTTTTTCTGTTGCCCAGTGTTTCTTATATGATAGCATTTAAATTAGTAAATAAAAAAGATTTGTCAATTTTTGTTAATTATTATCTCATATTATTTTTATATACTTTGTCCATATGTGTTGGAATGTGTTAATAAAAACAATTTTAATTACAGCAATTATCTTGTCTAACTCACTGTGTGGAAAGTAATTTTAGTTCCCCTTTTCTGTGACAGTTGTCTGGTAACCTATGTCATCTTTCACCAGTAACTAATAACACAAACTGAAAAATAAGGTAATAACTTCCTTAAAAAATAGAATTTAGTAATAACTTATTGAAAACACATACAGTAGAAGTGAAGGAACTGAAGGAAAGCTAATATGCAGTATCTCACAAAAGTGAATTCCCCCCCTCACATTTTTGTAAATATTTTATTATATCATTTCATGTGACAACACTGAAGAAATTACACTTTGCTACAATGTAAAGTAGTAAGTGTACAGCCTGTATAACAGTGTAAAATTGCTGTCTCCTAAAAATAACTCAAAATACAGCCATTAATGTCTAAACCGTTGACAACAAAATTGAGCACACCCCTAAGTACAAATGTCCAAATTGGGCCCAAAGTGTCAATAATTTGTGTGGACACCATTATTTTCCAGCACTACCTTAACCCTCATGGGCATGGAATTCACCAGAGCTTCACAGGTTGCCACTGGAGTCCTCACCCACTCCTCCATAATGACATCACTGAGCTGGTGGATGTTAGAGACCTTGCACTCCCCCATCATCCATTTGAGATAGCCCCACAGATGCCTAATAAAGTTTAGGTCTTGTGACATGCTTGGCCAGTCCATCACCTTTAACTTCCGTTTCTTTAGCAAGGCGATGGTCATCTTGGAGGTGTGTTTGGGGTCGTTATCATGGTGGAATACTGCCCTGCGGCCCAGTCTCATAAGGGAGGGGGTCATGCCCTGCTTCAGTATTTCACAGTACATGTTCATTGTTCCCTCCATTAACTGTAGCTCCCCAGTGCCGGCAGCACTCATACAGAGGTCTGCATGCCAGGCTGTACACTTACTACTTTACATTGTAGCAGAGTGTCATTTCCTCAATGTTGTCCGATGAAAAGATATCATAAAATATTTACAAAAATGTGAGGGGTGTACTCACGTTTGTGAGATACTGTATATATATATATTTATAATTTTTTAAATCTTATATACTTTTTGTTTGAAGAGTTCTTTTAAAAGTTTTCAGCGCTCTTATCAATTATATCAGTGGCAAGGAAACATTATCTATATTTACATTTATTAGATGTATAATTTATGATTAATATTTAATACAGTATTCAAACATGATTCAGCCATTTATCTTCTAATTATGTAATATTTATACATCATTTTTATATACTTAGCTCTTGCCCAGTATAGAAAGTAAGTGTAGTTTATGTCTTCTGAAACAGTATAGACACGTACGTAACCTTTGACATAGGGTTCCGTGGTGGTTAGGATTCGATGCTCACAGCTGCGACCTGCGTCACACAACCCTGAAGTTGAGCAGGGTTGAGCCTGGTAAGTACTTGGATGGAAGATCACCTATGAATACCAGGAACTATATGCTGTGGTCTACTGGAGAATGAACTGGCAACCCACTCCAGTAAATCTGCATTGAATACCAAGTGGATTGGTATGGTGTGTTGCGGTCACTGAGGTCGCAGAGAGACAGACACTACTGAATGACACAAACCCACACAATCTTTGACATAAAACTCCTAAATTTGAGCCAAATTGTTGTTTCAACACATGAAAGTGTCTTTCTAAAAGGCAGGGCTCATTTGAGAAAGATGCTTTGAAATTGTCATTAGGCTTAAATTTAAGTTTATGTAGTGAAGAGCTATGGGTAATGAAATATATGGCACTTTAACCATAATCTGAAATTAAGTTGAAATATGCAGCATTAATATTGAGAGAGATAATTTGAGGGGAAATATTTGAAACAAAACAGCGCTACTAAGACATATCTATTTTTAACTGGTGTGTTTAAGAAATCTATAGCATCAGACAAAAGGAGAAATCTGACACCTGCCTATTGAGGTAACCACCTAATCCTACAATTGGAAGGTGGTAAACAACCAAAAGGAAAATATTTTCTTCTAAAGAAACTA
Organism: Discoglossus pictus; assembly: GCA_027410445.1. Taxonomy (NCBI): domain Eukaryota; kingdom Metazoa; phylum Chordata; class Amphibia; order Anura; family Alytidae; genus Discoglossus; species Discoglossus pictus. The sequence continues at coordinate 34,272,913 of CM050175.1, forward strand.
GGTTCTCACACCTCTGTAGTAGTCTGGCTACTTAGCTAAACACAGTGTGGTCAAGCTTTTTCATTTTTTTTATAAGCTTTATCCTTGGAGGAATTATCAATGTAATCCAATACAAGTATAAAAGATGGTCTCCACCCACAGTACCATCTCAAACAAATATTAACTTAGTATTGTCATTTCAATACAGATATTTTTCCTCAACTAGTTTTTGTGTAGACCACGTGGTGCAATTATTATTATCTTTATTTGTAACCTGACAACATATTCCGTAGCGCGAGTACATGGCAAAAACAAAATGAACACCTTATAAAGAATGGAGGGCCCTATTTTTGAGCTTAAAATCAAATGTACATAGAGCTTGTTTCCAAGGCACTGACAAAGGATTGAAAACTAACAAACTTAACAGTTAAAGTGTGCCTGACTCCAGATCATAAGGTTATGTCTTGAAATCATGTTGGGGGTCATGTTTTAATATTTATAATTAATTAATTCTAATCATATATATTTTTTTCACATGGAGAAGCTATTGTTAAAAACTGGATGGAAGAAATGAAATAGTTATATATTTGGAAGCATACAAATTATTGCATGAATCGGCATAAAACAATGCTGTAATGCCATTACTTATTATTTTCAGATTAATATTTTGTAAACGTAAATGTTTCAGATTCTTTTGTTACCTGGGATTTTGCAATCTTAAAACAGAAGAAAAGGGAACTCTAATTTCTTCTACCATGTCACCAATATTTATTTTCTCTGCTTTTTAAAAGTTTCTGACTGAGCTGGGCATTGCCTAAAAAGGTGTTTAAGTGATTACATTTACTACCTCTATGTCTGTTGTGCTTTCCGTGTGTGGGTTTAAATTTTGCTTTTCTTTTAACCCCCACCCCCTATATCTTTCAATATGTCTAAATATTGCATCACTCACAGGCACCTGATCAACTAAATCCATGGAAAAAAATATTCATTCAGAGGACTTGAAGACTGATTCAAATAAATGAATAATAATGTATTAATTACATCCTCTATTTGTTGTACATTTTAATGCAGTTATGTTATAGTATAATCTAACAACTTTGTGATCCTTCTGTTCAATGCAGAAGGAGCCTAAATATGCACAATGGAATTGTGTGCTTGCATTGTTCAGTCATGACCAACTCTTCATGATCTCACAGACTGCAACACATCATGGTGATCCACTTGGTTTTCATGGCAGAGCTACTGGAGTGGGTTGCCAGTTCCTTATCAGGACACAGCATACAGCTTCTGGTAATCCAAGATAGACTCCTATCCAAGTACTGACAGGCCCAGCCCTGCTTGACATCTTGGTTCCCTGACTAGAATTGAACATGAATCCCACAATGATATTAGAGAAGTTAAAGCTGCCAGAGATTTCAACAGCACACAAGAAAAGCTTATTAGTTTACAATGATACAACACTCTGTGAAAACAGGAGTCAGGTCATCTGTGAAAAGAAAATGGAGCGATACGACAAAGAATAATTGCTTATAAAAGTACAAAATGTGGGGGGTAGCTGTTCGGTAATCTTGATGAATAATCAGAGTATTGCAGTATATTGTAATACCTGTTTTGTTGAACAACCATTTTACTCTAATTAAAATGTTTGTCTGATGAAAAAGGTATTAATGTATACTGCAATACTGCTACCCTACTATACTATACCTATACTGTACTTGTATATTGGATTGCTCTCTGTATCCCAGGTAAATGAATGAGCTCATAAATTTAAATAAAAACCTTAGTTTAAAAGACGCTAGTAAATAACATATTTTTTTTCCCAGTAAACTGGCAGAATTACCGGTTCTTTTCTACTATCTTTCCGCACAGTGTCGGAACTCTGCGGTTGAATGACGTGCCACAGCACCTAGTGGTAAAAAGAGGTAGTGCAGGCAAAACAATATTCCCCCCTCTGACGTGGCGTATAAGACGCTCCGACAGAAGAGGCCTTGAGCAATGAGAGGCAGGCCCGAGGCCCTCGAGGGCCGTGTGCCGGCGCCGACCATAGTAATATCCTCGCTGTTGATTCAGCGACATCGAGGTGCGCCACTTTGGAGGGGGGAATCATTTTTTTGCCTTCACTACCTCATTTTCACCACTAGGTGCTGTGGTGCAGCATTCAACCACAGCGTTCACACTTTGTGCGAAACGATAATAGAACGGATCCGACCTACCTTCTCATATCATGTGAAGTAAATTATGTCTAGAAATTATATAACAAGTTTACCCTTTTGGCTCCTTCAGGTGCCAATTTTTGCACTAGCAGACTTGCACTTTTGCTATATTATGATCTAAACCAAACTCTTTTACTACATTTAAGAGATAATAGTCTATGTTAGCAATAAACTACATATTAAAAGATGAGAGGGGATAGAACATGTAATGTTTTCAATAAAATACATTTTAATGTTGATCTTTTAAACTTTCTTTATCAGATAACTTTAATTTAAAAGAAAAAGAATATTAAAGATAAGAAACCATAGCAAGATACTAATTTTAAGTTCCACTCACATTCTGTTTCTATCTATGCCTGATCTGTGTTATTTCATAAATGTGTCAGGACAGGATGCGAAAGAAACTATTAGATACCTCTGGCCAGATAGAAATATGAACATAATGTGTTCCAGACTTTTATGTGGCCAAAGAAAGAAGGAAAAAAAACTAGGCACTGCTGAGATTTGAACTCAGGATCTCCTGTTTACTAGACAGGCGCTTTAACCAACTAAGCCACAGCACCTTACACAAACCACACAAAAATAAACGTTTACATTTATCAATACATCTGATAACTTTGTCATTCCCATTTGTGAAAACATAAAAAATGCTTCTCCATTAAATATTTATTCTGTTCCATTAGTTTAAATGAAGGGAAACCGGTATACTCATATAAAACATTTTTTTTGTAAATCTTCAAAGAACATTGTAGTATTTGCAGTATGTTCTTTTGAAGGACTAGTTTTAATCAACAAAATATTCAACATTGTGAATTGGCCTCATGTAGAAAAGGGCTCATTAATACTATTGAAAACCTTGAACAAGAGGATGGCCACATTTCCACTGTAGCATTTAAAGTATGTATATTCAATACCTTGTACATATTAAAGCTCTGCTCTACTGAAGTTGCCACAAGGGAAGACATTAGTGTAGGAACACAAAACCCTTGGCAACTGTTAAAAGGACACAGTAAACATGCTGTCATTTAAATAGTAATGAAAATTGTATTTTCTTACTATATACCAGTAGTTTGTAGCTTGTGATTTTAAATAGCATTCAAAATAGATAATTCTTGTTTTCACTTCTAGTTTTATACTATACCACATTTGGATCATAAATGAGTCATTTTAAGTTCTTTATTTGTGTTTCTTTTACACTAAACAGAGGAACAAATCTCAGAAAAAGCAACGTTGTACCATTTGCAATTTCTACAAGTGGCTCCATAGCTCAGTGGTTAGAGCACTGGTCTTGTAAACCAGGGGTCGCGAGTTCAATTCTCGCTGGCGCCTTTAACTTTTTTGAGCAAACATAATACAGCAAATACTCAAGGCACTAATCATGCACCAGAAATAGTAACATTGGTGTGTAATTATACGGTTGTATCTAACATTCTTATTATATAATATATAACAGTTTCATCCTAAGTTTCAGATTTAAATACATTTAAATACATTTAAATAAATAGGTGCATTTTATTAACTCTTTTGGAAAAATTTAAAAAACAATTAAAAAATATTTCTAATTTTCATATTTGTTTGTTTTCACTAAAATACTTTTTTTCTGTTATCAATCATAATGATATTAATATTCCACATATAACATATAACATTCTTATTATATAATATATAACAGTTTCATCCTAAGTTTCAGATTTAAATAGATTTTTCTGTTATCAATCATAATGGTATTAAGATTCCATATTTTCCTTACAATACTAATAATTTTTAACTTATTTTATATACTCTCATATTGTGTAAGGATATAAACTAAAATGCACATGAGTCAGTTATATCTACTAGTAAATTTAAAGTGACAGTGTATATCATTATGTTTTTAGCACTCACTAACCGTTACTTATTAATAATTTATATTTAACCTTGTTATGACCATCATCTAGCAGTACACTTCAGGTAAAGACACTAAAACATTGTATTGAAAACTTCACCATTTCAAAGTAGAACAAGTAAAGCTTAAATGTATTATATACTCCATTCCCCTTCTTGTGAGAACTATGAGTGGGGGAACCCCAGTGATTTCACTTTTCCAACTCTCTATTCCTATGTTTTCACAGTCTCACTAAAACCACAGGGGGGTCCTGACTTCCTCTTTTGTGGAGGGCCTGACATATGAACCATGGATCCAAGTAAGATCACAGTTGTCTGCAGATGCTGTAGTCTACTAGGACCTTAGTCTGGACTTTGAACAATAGGAGGTACCCAGCTAGCCAGGAACAGAAGAAGCGTCTGAAGAGCTCTAGCTTCTCTGACTTGCAGCATCAACCACTATGCAAACCACAGCCCTGTTCTAACTTGATTCCAACATGTAGTAAATTAAGGTAAACCAACCAGATGGAGTGTTGAGAAAGAGAATTAGATCACAATTGGTATCTAACTCGATGGGTTGAAGCTAATTACTAAACATATTGGCACTTTATAAATAAAGCAAAGTAGAAACAACAATAACAAATATCAACACACTTGAAGTCACTTTTTTCCCTCGGTTTTATTAAAGTATTTTATAATGTCTCCATTTGGTACAGTGGAGGCTACTCTTTCAGTTAGAAAGTAATAACCAAGCAGACGAGGTGGCCGAGTGGTTAAGGCGATGGACTGCTAATCCATTGGGCTCTGCACGCGTGGGTTCGAATCCCATCCTCGTCGAATGTTTTTTTCATATCCTTTATTGCAACCTTATCAGGAAGCTAACTGTATAGTAAATGTTTTAAAATGGCTGGAAACAGCAGATAAACTACCATGGATACAAATAGAAAAAGCTCTAACCCCAAACTACCATTTATCAGCTTGAGTTTTGGGGGGAAAACCCTCTCATAAGAATCTTGCGGTAGGATCACTTGTTATGAAGGAAATTTAAAAAAATTGGAGACAGATCAATAGGAAAAATAAATTAATTCCCATGGGCAGTCTAATCACCCCGGTGAAATCTCTTGTACATTTAAACATGACAAGTATTATTAAAGATTGGAATCGTAAGGGGTTATTATCTGTTGGAGACACTTTGATCAATGGGTTAATAGCATCCTTTGATCAAATTAAAAATAAGTTTAACATCTCAGCAGAAGTATGGCTAACATATGAAGCTTATAGAGCTGCTTGTGGCTTAATTAATGTACATTTACAAAGTAGCAAAGATTTAAACCCTATGGAAAAAATTCTCCTTAAAATCGGAAAAAAAAAACATGATATCCAAATGCTTTAATATCACAAGATCCTTTGGAGAACAACCAAAAACCAAGGGTATGAAACAATGGGAGTTGATTTTAAACTTAGAAATAAATGTAATAGACTGGGACACAGCTTTGAAGATGACAGACAGATTTATTAAACAAAAATCACACAGAGAAATGTTTTTTAAAATAATTAACAATTGGTATATCACATCGATCAAAATTGCACAAATTTCCCACTTCCCTTCGGACAAAATGTGCTGGAGGGAATGTGGTAATTCTGCCCATTTATTGCATATTTTATGGGATTCCCCTAAACTAAAATCCTTTTGGGAAGGATGTTATGAATTTTTGTGTAAAATGGTGGGGAACCCACTCCTGGTCACGGGAGAATGCAGCTTGCTACATATTTTCCCAAGCGATGTCACCATCAAGGAAAAAGCACTTGCTATTTTGATTTTTTCAATAGCAAAAAATGTAATAATTATTAACTGGAAAGAGAAGACCCCCTCCACTCTTTGCTGACATCGTTTGGAAAATAAAGCATACCCGAGAACTGCAGAAAAATTATGTACAAAGAGGCCTAATTAAGGTTGATTCATTAAAATGCAAATTATGGGACCAGGAACAGGGAATAACTAATTAAAGGTCAAAATCTTTAAGGGTTGAATGAGGAACGAATGAGGATGAATGGTAATTTAAATAATGTAATGTTTTGATGTTGTAACAGATTTGGCAAGAATATGTTAGTATGTAATTTTTTGTATTTGACTTAAAAAGATTTGGCAATTTTTGTTAATTATTATCTCAGATTATTTAACATACTTTGTACATATGCATTGGAATGTGTTAATAAAAACAATTTTAATTAGAGCAATTTTCTTGTCTAACACACTGTATGGAAATTAATTGTAGTTCCCCTCTTCTGTAACAGTTGGCTTGTAACCTATGTTATCTTGCACCAGCAACTAATAACATAAACTGAAAAATAAGGTAATAACTTCCTTTAAAAACTAGAATTTAGTAATAACTTATTGAAAACACATACAGTATAAGTGAAGGAACTGAAGGAAAGCTAATATACAGTATCTCACAAAAGTGAGTACACCCCTCACATTTTTGTAAATATTTTATTACAGTATATACTCAAGTATAAGTGGACCCGAGTATAAGCTGAGGCACCTATTTTACCACAAAATACTGGGAAACTTAGTGACTCGAGTATAAGTTGAGGGTGGGAAATGTGCTGCCCCCTGTGTCCCTCTTGTGCCCTCTGTGTCCCCCTCTTGTGTGCCCTCTATGCCCCTTTCTTGTGCCCCCCTGTGTCTCTCACCCCTTCTTCCTCCCCTGTGTCTCTCTCCCTGTGTCTCTTCCCCTCCTCTCCCTCCCCTGTGTCTCTTCCCCTCTCTGTTCCCTGTGTCTCTTCCCTCTCTCCCTTCCCCTTGTCTCTTTCCCTCCCCCTCCCTTATCACCCTCCTCAACCCCCTCCTCAACCCCCTCATCCTCTCTCCTCATCCTCTCTCCTCAACCCCCCTCCTCATCCTCCCTCCTCTTCCTCTCTCTTCAACCCCCCTCCTCATCCCCTCTCCTCAACCCCCCTCCTCAACCCCCCTCCTCATCCTCCCTCCTCAACCCCCCCTCCTCATCCTCTCTCCTCAACCCCCCTCCTCATCCCAGAATTCAGCATAACCAAAAAGGCCTACTGAGACCAAGATGCAGGTAAAATTTGGGGCTAAAAAGAAAAAAACAATAAAAATACGATATGAGGGACAGATAGAACAGGGAGGGAGATAGAGAGAGAGGGAAAGAGGGAAAGAGGGAGAGAGAGAGCAGTTAGCAGAAAGGAAATGCCAAGACATGTGGGAAGGAGGAGATCTAGGCAAATTATGCAGGCCATAAAAGGGGGAAGGGGGAGGAAAGCCAGGCAAGATAAAGTAAACATTTGTAAGAGTTTGAACTAATGTTAGAAATAATTCTATGTCATCAAATATAATAACAAGCATATAGTAGAAATATTAATAAAAGATAATGGCTCCTGGGAAGATGCAGCTTTCAAGGTCTTCTCCATACCTGATGGTGTGTATGAAACTCCCAGAATTCAGCGTAACCAGTAAGGCCTCCTGAGACCAGGATGCAGGTAAAATTTGGGGCAAAAAAGATAAAGCAATAAAAATACAGTATGAGGGACAGATAGAACAGGGAGGGAGAGAGAGAGAGAGAAAGGGGGAAAGAGGGAGAGAGGGAGAGAGAGAGAGAGGATTTTGCAAAGGCTTTTGATACAGTGCCTCATGGGAGACTTTTGAGCAAACTAAGGAATTGCAGTAAATATCTGCTCATGGATCGAGAGCTGGCAAAAAGATAGGAAGCAAAGGGTTGTTGTAAATGGAACATACTCAGCTTGGACTAATGTGGTAATTGCAGTTCCTCAAAGTTCAGTATTAGCTCCTCTCCTTTTTAACATATTTATTAATGACATAGAAGTCGGACTCGAAAGTAGTGTCTCCATTTTTGCTGATGACACTAAGTTGTGCAAGGTAATTAAATCAGATAATGATGTACTTTCCCTACAAAGGAATTTGCATAAATTAGAGAAATGGGCGGCTAAATGGCCGATGAGACTTAATAAAAATTTATGTAAGATTATGCATTTTGGAAGGAAAAATAGCCTTGCAATTTCATAATCTTAATGGAGCAAATCTAGGGGTATCAGATATTGAAAGGGATTTGGGAGTACTTGTGGACAATCACCTAGGTAGAAGTGCTCAATACCAAGCAGCAGCTGCAAAGACAAGTAACATATTAGCATGTATTAAAAAGGGTATAGATGCAAGGGAAGCAAATATAATTCTGCCACTATACAAATCTCTAGTACGCCCTCATTGTGAATATGGAGTATAATTTTGGACACCACTTCATAAAAAGGACATTTTAGAGCTGGAAAAAGTACAGAGAAGGGCAACAAAACTAATAAGGGGAATGGAGGGGGCTAAGTTATGAAGAAAGACTAACCAAATTAAACTTATTTTCGCTAGAAAAAAGGCATGATTACCTTATTTAAATACATCCAGGGTCAATATAAGGCTTTGTCAAGTGAACTTTTTATAGCAAGAGATTTTCAACTGACAAGAGAACATCCCTTGAGGTTAGAGGAAAAAAGATTTCACTTAAACAAAGAAAAGGGTTCTTCACAGTTAGGGCGGATAAACTGTGGAATTCTCTACCAAAGGAGGTGGTGACAGCGAATTCGATAGATAACTTCAAAAAGGGGTTAGATTATATTTTTGAATAAAGAGGGCATTCAAGGTTTTCCTAGATAACTAGTGAAGGAATATTGATTCAGGGAGAAAATTGATCGCTAGTTTCTGGGGTCAGGAAGGAATTTAGCTTTTTTCCCCTTATGAGACAATTGGCAAAGTTTCAATGTTTTTTTTCTGTTTCCCTTCCTCTGTATCAATTACCAATTAAAAACAAATAGTCCACATATTAAAAAGATCAGAGGAGATCTTAAAAGGTTGAACTTGATGGACTGAAAGTCTTTTTTCAACCTTAATTACTAAGTAACTATGTAACACCCCTCCTCAACCTCTCTCCTCATCCTCAACCCCCCTCCTCATCCTCCACCACTCTCCTCAACCCCTCTCCTCATCCTCAACCCACCTCCTCATCCTCAACCTCTCTGCTCAACCCCTCCTCATCCTCAACCGCCCTCCTCGTCCTCTCTCCTCAACCCCGCTCCTCATCCTCAACCCCCCTCCTCAACCTCCCCCCTCAACCCACCTCCTCATCCATAAACACCCTCCTCACTTTACCCCTCTAATTACCTCCCCCTCTCTCCTCTCTTAATTTCCATCAGAAGCTGCTCCTCTGCTACTCAGCACTCCTTCCGGCTGCATTGGGAAACGGTCAATGCTAGTGACGTCACGTCATTAGCATATGCCAGGTCCCAACGCAGCAGTTAGATGCGAGGAGGAGCAGTTTCTGATGGAAGGTAAGTGAGGGGAAAGGGAGAGGGGGAGGTAATTAGAGGGATAAAGTGAGGAGGGGGTTTAGGATGGGGAGGGGGGTTGAGGATGAGGAGGGGGGTTGAGGATAAGGATGGGGGGTTGTGGATGAGCAGGGGGGTTGAGGAGGGGGGGTTGAATATGGGGGGTTGAGGATGAGGATCGGGGGTTGAGGACGAGGAAGATGATAAGGGAGGGGGGGAGCCACGGGGGGTAAAAACACGGGTGAAGAGAGAAACGGGGAGGAGAGACACCGGGGTGGAGAGACACGGGGTGAAAGACAAGGGAGGGAAAGAGAGCCACGGGGGTGGAGAGACATGGGGGGAAAGAGAGACACAGGGTGGAGAGACATGGGGGAAAAGAGAGACACGGGTGGAGAGACACGGGGGAAAGAGAGACACAGGGGGTGGAGAGACTCTAATGACTAGAGTATAAGCAGAGGGGTCTCTTTCAGCCTTTAAAAAAGTATATATGGAATATCTTTTCATGTGACAACACTGAAGAAATTATACTTTACTACAATGTAAAATAGTAAATGAACAGCCTGTATAACAGTGTACATTTGCTGTCTCCTCAAAATAACTCGAAACACAGCCATTAATGTGTAAATCGTTGGCAACAAAAGTGAGTACACCCCTAAGTAAAAATGTCAAAATTGGGTCCAAAGTGTCAATATTTTCTGTGGCCACCAATATTTTCCAGCACTGACTTGACCCTCATGGGCATGGAGTTCACAAGAGCTTCACAGGTTGCCACTGGAGTCCTCTTAAATGCCTCCATAATGACATAACGACGCTGATGGATGTTAGAGACCTTGCACTTCCCCACCTTCTGTTTGAGGATGCCCCACATATGCTTAATAGGGTTTAGATCTTGTGACATGCTTGGCCAGTCTATCACCTTTGCCTTCAGCTTCTTTAGCAAGGCCGTGGTCATCTTGGAGGTGTGTTTGGGGTCGTTATCACGCTGGAATACTGCCCTGCGGCCCATTCTCCAAAGGGAGGGGATCATGCGCTGCTTCAGTATGTCCCAGTACATGTTAGCATTCATGGCTCCCTCAATTAACTGTAGCTCCCCAGTGCATGCAACACTCATGCAAAGGTCAGAGTGCCAGGTTGTACACTTACTACTTTACATTGTAGCAGAGTTTCATTTCCTCACTGTTGTCACATGAAAAGATATAATAAAATATTTACAAAAATGTGAGGGGTGTACTCACTTTTGCGGGATACTGTATATATGTATATATATATTTTTTTATTATTATTTATAATTTCTTAAATCTTATATACTTTTTGTTTGAAGAGTTCCATTAAAAGTTCTTAGCTCTCTTATCAATTATATCAGTGGCAAGGAACAAGGATCTATATTTAAATGTATTAGATGTATAATTTATGATTAATATTCAAAACAGTATTCAAACATGATTCAGCCATTTATCTTCTAATTATGCAATATTTATACATCATTTTTATATACTTAGCTCTTGCCCAGTATACAAAGTAAATGTAGTTTATGTCTTCTGAAACACTATATACACGTAAGTAACCTTTGACGTAGGGTTCCTTGGTACTTAAGATTTGGTGCTCACAACTGCGACCTGGGTTACACAACCCTGAAGTTGAGCAGGGTTGGGCCTAGTAAGTACTTGGATGGTAGACCACCTATGAATACTAGGAACTATATGATGTGGCCTACTGGAGAGTGAAATGGCAACCAACTCCAGTGAATTTGCCTTAAATACCAAGTAGATTGGTATGGTGTGTTGCGGTCAATGAGGTCGCAGAGAGTCAGACACTACTGAATGACACAAACCCACACAATCTTTGACATAAAAAATCCTAAATTTGAGCCATACAGTAGTTTCGACACATGATAGTGTCTTTCTAAAACGCAGGGCTCATATGAGAAAGATGCTTTGAAATGGTCATTAGGCTTAAGTCTTTTATGTAGTGAAGAGCTCCATGGGTAATGACATTTATGGCACTTTAACCATAATCTGAAATTAAGTTGAAATATGCAGCATTATTATTAAGAGAGAGAATTTAGAGGGTTAACATTTAAAACAAAACAGCGCTACTAAGACATATCTATTTTTAACTGTTGTGTTTAAGTAATCTATAGCATCAGACAAAAGGAGAAATATGACACCTGCCTATTGAGGTAACCACCTAATCCTACGTTTGGAAGGTGGTAAACAACCAAGAGGAAAATATTTTCTTCTAAAGAAACTAGGTTCTAACACCTCTGTAGTAGTCTGGCTACTCCGCTAATCACAGTGTGGTCAAGCTTTTACATTTTTTTATAAGCTTTAGTTTTTAGAGTTCCATCAAAATCCTTAGAGGAATTATCAATGTAATCCAATACAAGTATAAAAGATGGTCTCCACTCATAGTATCGTCTCAAACAAATATTAACTTAGTATTCTCATTTCAAAGTAGATATTTTTCCTCAGCTAGTTTTTGTGTAGACCACGTGGTACAATTTTTTATTATTATTATCTTTATTTGTAACGTGCCAACATATTCCATAGCGCGAGTACATGTCAAAAACAAAATGAACACCTTATAAAGAATGGAGGGCCCTGTTTTGGAGCTTAGAATCAAATGTACATTGGGCTTGTTTCCAAGGCACTGACAAGTGTGCCTGACTCCAGATCAGAAGGTTATGTGTTGAAATGATTTTGGTGGTCATGTTTTAATATTTGTAATTAATTAATTCTAATCATATATATTTTTTGACATAGAAAAGCTATTGTCAAAAACTGGATAGAATAAATGAAATAGTTAGATATTTGGAAGCATAAAAATTATTGCATGACTCGGCATAACACAATGCTGTAATGCCATTACTTATCATGTTCAGATTAATATTTTGTAAAAGTAAATGTTTTAGATTCTTTTTTTACCTGGGATTTTGAAATCTTAAAGCGGAAGAAAAAGGAACTCTAATTTCTTCTACCATGTCACCAATATTTTATCTGCTTTTTAAAAGATTCTGACTGAGCTGGGCATTGCCTGAAAATGTCTTTAAGTGATTAAATTTACTACCTCTATGTCTGTTGTGCTTTCCATGTGTGGGTTTAAATTTTGCTTTTCTTTTAACCCCCACCCCCTATATCTTTCAATATGTCTAAATATTGCATCAATCACAGGCGCCTGATCAACTAAATCCATGGAAAAAATATTAATTCAGAGGACTTGTAAACTGATTCAAATAAAAAGCTTATTAGTTTGCAATGATGCAACGTTCTGAGAAAATAGGAGATCATCTGTGAAAAGAAAATGGAACCATACGACAAACTATAATTGCTTATAAAAGTACAAAATGTGGGGGGTAGCTGTTCAGTAATCTTGATGAATAATCAGAGTATTGCAGTATATTGTAATGCCTGTCTTATTGAACAACCATTTTACTCTAATTAAAATGTTTGTCTGATGAAAAAAATATTACTATATACTGCAATACTACTCTTCATAATTATAGACACTAACAATTAATTAATCAATTAAATATTAATATAATTGTAATTTTCTTACAGTGCAGTTATATTCTTAATAAGAAGTTTGTAAGTTTAGTTTTTTAAATAGTAGTAAAATGAGAAAATACTTGTTTTAACCTATAGTTTTATATTATACTATATTTGGATCCTTTGCTCTGTCTCTTTAAGACTAATGAGGCACCATGCATAAATCATTAATTTTAAGTCCTTTATTTATTTATCAATATTTTCTTTAATACTAATTATGAAAATGAAAGGCTCCATAGCTCAGGGGTTAGAGCACTGGGCTTGTAAAAGAAGCGTCATGAGTTTGATTCTCCCTGGTGCCTGCTATTTTTTTGAGGCCAGAAAATAGTTATAGAATATATAGATAAGGCACTAATGATGAGCTGTGTACCTATATCGATGTAATGTTTCATTATACAGACTGTTTCTGGACTTATATGTGGAGTGACACATATATAAGAATCATGATTAACTATTATGGCCCCGAGCAGCATTACAGGTAAACTGCTCTTTATATTATAAGGCTAGTAACTTGCCCGTCATAAGTGATGGTATCAAAGAATGTTATCTTGAATTGTCTGTGCTGTATCTCTCTGTGCTGTCTTTCTCTGTGCTGTGTCTTTCTCTCTCTGTGCTATCTGTATGCTCTCGACGCACTCTCTCTGTGCTCTCTCTCTGCGCACGCTCTCTCTATTAGCTCTGTCTCTGCGTTCTTTCTCTCTCTGCATTCTCTATCTGTGCGCTCTCTGCATCTGTGCATTTTCTCTCTTTCTGTCTGTTCTCTCTCTCTTTCTTTCTGTGCACTCTCTGCGTCTGTGCATTTTTTCTCTCTCTATATTAGCTCTCTCACTCTTAGTGCCCACTCTCGTTCTCTGTGGACTCCCTCTGTGCGTACTTTCTCTCACTGTGCTTTCTCTCTCTGTGCTCTCTCTCTCTCTGTGCAATCTCTGTCCTGTGTCTCTCTCTCTCCTTCTGTCCTGGGTGTCTCACTTTTTGTCCTGTTTCTCTCTCTGTCCTGTGTGTGTTATTCTCTAACCTTTGTGTTCTCTCTTTCCTGTGTGGGTGTGTGGGTCTCTCTCTGTTCTGCGTGTGTGTCTCTTTCTCTCCTGTGTGTCTCTATCTATCCTGAATGTGTCTCTCTCTTTATGTCCTTTCTTGACTCTCTCTGTCCTATGTCTCTCTTTGTGTCTGTTTCTCTCTCTCTCTCTCTCTCTCTCTGTACCTCTCTCTCTCCTCACTGTCTCTCTCACTGTCTTGGCTCTCTCTCCAGTCATTGTCTCTTTCATCCCTCTCTCTCTCGCTCCCAGTGCTGCACTGCATAAGTGCTGCAGTGAGAGGTGTGACCGACGCATTGCGCATGCGTACATGTCCTATCACTGCCTGCACAGTAATACAACCTGTCCGACCACTGCGCAGAAGACACTTTTGTTTGTTAAACATTATAGGTGATATCTAATAGTTTTATCCTATATTTCAGGTTTATATAAATCTATATAAGCCTCACTAACCTCTCTCAGCTACCACACAGCACTAAACTGTCAGCCTCCAACCACGTGCTGTAATCAGTTTGGATGTGAGCAAATCTCCAAGGAGTAATAAGCAAACATTAGATTGCAACAGAAAATAACCCAGTGGCACAAACTTATATATAGTATCAGGGGTTAATGCTCTCCAGTCTTTGCATTGTGTCAATTGTTGTTTTGCCTAGTACTTAACCCATGTTCATCGCTACGGAATATGTTGGCGTATTACAAATAAAGATAATAATAATGAAAATGATTATCAATGACCCCCAAAGAGGAATAGATCTCACTGGATGGATCAGACAAACTTATTGGAAAAACTTAAGAGATAAACAATCTATAGATTTATTGCTAGAAAATATAATATTTTAATAAGTTTAATTCATAAAGTTCTTTGTACATTACCCATAAATCTAAATTATACAATTTATAATCTTATATTGAAACATAATTCATTATTTGTACCCCAGTTCTCTTTTACTTTTATTCAATAGTTGTACCTTAAATCTCATAGAAAGCAAGTTCTATCCCCTTGTAACTGACCCAGGCTCTGGTTAACCCTATGAGTATAGTATGTCAGGTGCATTAAATCTTTTTCACCACTAGGTGCTGTGGTGCAGCGTTCAACCGCAGCGATCACAATTTGTGCGAAACGATAATAGAACGGGTCCGAACTATCTTTTCACATCATGTGAAGTAAATTATGTTTAGAAATTATCTTACAAGTTTACCCATTTGGCTCCTCCAAGTGCCAAATTCTGCACTAGCAGACTTGCACTTTTGCTACATTATGATCTAAACCAAACTCTTTTACTACATTTAAGAGATAATAGTCTATGTTAGCAATAAACTACATATTGAAAGATGAGAGGGGATAGAACATGTAAGGTTTTTAATAAAATACATTTTAATTTTGACCTTTTAAACTTGCTTTATCAGATAACTTGAATTTAAAAGAAAAAGAATATTAAAGATAAGAAAACATAGCAAGCTACTAATTTTAAGTTCCACTTACATTCTATGCATGACCTGTGTTATTTCATAAATGTGTCAGCACACAGATGCTAAAGAAACTATTAGATATCACTGGTCAAGATAGAAACATGAACTTAATGGGTCCCAGCCTTTTATGTGACCAAATAAAGAAAATTAAACAACCTTGTTTACTAGACAGGGGCTTTAACCAACTAAGCCACAGGACCTTACACATGGTGCCCAAAAATAAATGTTTACATTTATCAATACATCTGATAACTTTGGCAATTCCATTTGTGAAAACATAAAAATTGCTTCTTCATCAAATATTTATTCTGTTCTATTAGTTTAAACAAAGGAAAACCGATATATATATATATATTTTTTGTAAATCTTCAAGGAACACTGTAGTATTTGCAGTATGTTCTTTTGAAGGCCTAGTCTTAATCAACAAAATATTCAACATTGTGAATTGGCCTCATGCAGAAAAGGGCCCATTAATAATATTTAAAACCTTGAACAAGAGGATGGCCACATTTCCACCGGAACATTCAAGGTGTATATATTCAATACCTTGTATATATTAAAGCTCTGCTCTACTGAAGCTACCACAATAAAAGTAGGAACACAAAACCCTTGACAACTGTTAAAAGGACATGAATGAAAATTTTATTTTTTTACTATATAGTTAGATTGTTCACAAGAAGTTTGTAGTTTGTGCTTTTAAATAGCATTCAAAAGAGATAATACTTGTTTTAACTTCTAGTTTTATATACTATACCACATTTGGATCATAAATGAGTCATTTTAAGTTCTTTGTATGTGTTTCTTTTTTAATATTTTACACTAAACAGAGGAACAAATCTCAGAAAAAGCAACGCTGTACCATTCCAGATTTCTGTAGGTGGCTCCATAGCTCAGTGGTTAGAGCACTGGTCTTGTAAACCAGGGGTCGCGAGTTCAATTGTCGCTGGGGCCTGTAACATTTTTGAGCAAACATAAGGCACTAATCATGCAACAGAAATAGTAACATTGGTGTGTAAAGTGATCAGAAACACACACCTAAATATCATATTGTTGTGTCTAACATTCTTGTTATATAATATATAACAGTTTCATCCTAAGTTTCAGATTTAAATAGATTTATATAAGTCTAGGTGAATTTTATTAACTCTTTTTGAAAAATGTAAAAAACAATTAAAAAACTATTTCTAATTTTCATATTAGTTTGTATTCCCTAAAAATACTATAATATACTATAAATATCATAATGGTATTAATATTCCATATTTTCCTTATAATACTAATCATTTCTAACTTCCTTTATATACTCTCATATTGTGTAAGGATATAAACTAAATTGCACATGAGTCAGCTATATCTACTAGTAAATTTAAAGTGACAGTGTATATCATTATGTTTTTAGCATTCACTAACCGTTCTCATCTTAATAATTAATTACATGTTAATAATTTAGATTTAACCATGTTATGACCATCATCTAGCAGTACACTTCAGGTAAAGACAAGCATCATATTGGAAACTTCACCATTTTAAAATAGAATAAGTAAAGCTTAAATTTATTATATACTCCATTCCCCTTCTTGTGAGAACTATGAGTGGGTGAACCCCAGTGATTTATTATTATTATTATTATTATTATCTTTATTTATATCGCGCCAACATATTCCGTAGCGCTGTACAGGTGGTTAGTACATGGCAAAAAACAAACTTAACACCTTAAAGAATGGAGGGCCCTGTTTTTGAGCATATAATCAAATGTACATAGTGCTTGTTTCCAAGACACGGACACACAAATGAAAAACTCGCAAACTTACAATCTAAGGGTTTAGGTGTGATACAAGAGGGTGACAAATGCAAAAATGGCAACTTGAATGCAATTTGTTTAATCAATTGGAGGGGTCTGTGAGCTGTACTGTAGATTGTGGGTGGGAGTGTTTTTAAGCTGTGGAGTGTGCAGTTGTAATTATAAAGGCTGAAGGTGATATGATTTTTTAAATAGGTGTGTTTTTAGTAATTTTTTAAAGGTTTTGAGGCAGGAAGTTAATCTAATGGAGCGAGGCAAGGAGTTCCAGATAGTAGGGGCTGCACGAGAAAAGTCCCGAAGACGGGAGTGAGAGGAGGTGATGAGAGAGGAGGAAAGAAGAAGGTCATTAGCAGAACGAAGGGGGCGGTTGGGAGAGTATTTTGAAACAAGAGCAGAGATATAAGGGGGTGCACTGTTGTTGAGGGCTTTATGTGTTAGGGTCATGATTTTAAATTTGATTCGGGAAGCTATGGGAAGCCAGTGGAGTGATTGACAGAGAGGAGCTGCAGGCACTGATCGTTTGGTATTGAAGATGAGTCTAGCGGAGGCGTTCATTATGGATTGGAGGGGAGACAGACGAGAGATGGGGAGGCCAGCAAGAAGGGAATTGCAGTAGTCGAGTCGAGATATGATGAGAGAGTGTATTAGAATTTTAGCTGTATCTTGTGTAAGATAATGACGAATTTTGGAGATGTTTTTTAGGTGAAACTGACAAGATTTAGTTATCGATTGGATGTGAGGAATAACAGAGAGGGCGGGATCCAGTAGAACCCCAAGACAACGGGCCTGGGAGGTGGGAGTGATGATGGTGTTGTCAACAGTGAGAGATATTTGCGGAGTGGAAGCTATAGTAGAGGGTGGAAAGATTAGGAGTTCAGTTTTAGACATGTTGAGTTTGAGTTGACAGGTAGACATCCAGGAGGATATGCTAGAGAGGCAGTTGGAAACTTGAGCTAAAAGAGAGGGGGATAGATTGGGTGCAGAGAGGTAGATTTGAGTATCATCTGCATAGAGATGATACTGAAATCCAAAGGATTTTATGAGGGTGCCAAGGGAGGAGGTGTAGATAGAGAAGAGGAAGGGGCCTAGGACAGAACCTTGGGGAACACCAACAGACAGAGGGAGAGGTGAAGAAGAGGTGCCAGAGAAGGAGACGCTAAATGTACGATCTTTTAGATAGGATGTGAACCATAAAAGAGCTGTGCCCTGGATGCCAAATGAACGGAGAGTTTGGATTAGAAGAGGGTGGTCAACTGTGTCGAAGGCAGCAGAGAGGTCCAGAAGAATTAGCATGGAGAAGTTACCCTTTGATTTGGCAGTTAGCAAGTCATTGGTGACTTTTGTGAGGGCTGTTTCTGTTGAGTGTTGGGCACGGAAACCAGATTGGAAGAGGTCAAGAAGGGAATTGGAAGAAATAAATTGAGTGAGGCGATTGTAAACAAGCCGCTCAAGCAGTTTAGAAGCCAGGGGAAGTAGTGAGATAGGGCGGTAGTTGGAGGCAGAAGCTGGATCAGATGAGGGCTTCTTGAGAATGGGTGTAATTACGGCATGTTTTAAAGAGGATGGAAACCTGCCAGTGTTTAGGGAGAGGTTGAATAGATGTGTGAGAGCTGGGATAAGTGCGGTGGATAGGGGAGGAATTAGCTGTGAAGGAATAGGATCATGTGGGCATGTGGTAAGGTGAGAGGTTGATAGTAAAGTAGATACTTCATCCTCGGTAACAGGGTCAAAGGAATCCATAGTGGAGGAGGGATTGGGGAAGGGTAAATGTTGGGTGTTGTCGGCTTGTGGAAAGGATGGTGGGATAGGGCCAAGCTGGGAGGAGAGCTCATTTCGGATAGTTTCAATTTTAGTTTTAAAGTGGCTGGCAAAGTCATCAGCAGTTAGACAGGAAGGGGCAGGAGGCGGGGGTGGGCAGAGGAGGGTGTTAAATGTAGCAAATAAACGTTTAGGGTTGGAGGACAGGTTTGATATTAGTGAAGAGAAGTAGTGTTGTTTGGCAAGATTGAGGGCAGACAAGTAGGAGCGCAAGGTAAACTTGTAGTGGAGAAAGTCTGCTGAGGTTCGAGATTTCCTCCATAGTCGTTCTGCAGTGCGTGAGCATCTCTGTAGATAGCGTGTTTGTGTAGTGTGCCATGGTTGTGGGTGAGAGCGAGGGCGTTTGCTTGTGATTATGGGGGCAAGAGAGTCAAGGGTGGAAGTTAGAGTATCGTTGTACTGTAAAGTGGCGATGTCAGGGCAGGCAAGGGTGGTGAGGGGGCTAAGAAGGGGTTTTAGTACATTTGAAAATTGTTGTGGGTTGAGTGCTTGCAGGTTTCTGCGTGTTCTGGTGGCAGGATTTGAAGAAGGGTGGTGAGCGGAAGATGAGGTGAGGTTGCAAGTTAGCAGGTGGTGGTCAGATAGGGGAAGTGAGGAGATTTCAAGGTTGGAGATAGTGCAGAGATTAGTAAAAATAAGGTCAATGGAGTGTCCACCACTGTGAGTTGCAGAATCTGTCCATTGTGAGAGGCCAAGGGAAGAGGTAAGTGCAAGTAATTTTGCAGTTGTTAGGGAGGTGGGGGTGTCAGTGGCTATGTTGAAATCGCCAAGAATGAGTGAAGGTATATTGGAGGAGAGAAAGTGAGGGAGCCAGGCGGCAAAGTTGTCCAGAAATTGAGAGGGTGATCCAGGCGGGCGATGGATCACAGCTACTCGCAGAGGGATGGGAGAGAAGATGCGGATAGTCTGGACTTCAAAAGATGAGAATTGGAGGGAGGGAACAGGGGGTATGCAGTGAAAAGTGCAGCGAGAGGATAGTAGTATGCCCACACCTCCACCTTGTTTGTTCCCAGGTCTAGGAGTGTGGCTGAAGTGCAGACCACCATAAGAGAGTGCGGCAGGGGAGGCAGAGTCAGATGGAGTGAGCCAGGTTTCTGTGATAGCCAGTAAATTGAGGGAGTTGGAAATGAAGAGGTCATGAATGAAGGTAAGTTTATTGCAAACAGACCTTGCATTCCAGAGGGCACAGGAGAAGGGCAAAGTAGATGGTTTGTGACAAGTGATGGGTATTAGATTATGGGTGTTTTGGGCATTTGCTGCCCTGGGGACTCTGCGTGGCTGACAGCAGGTGGGAATGAGTGAGGGGCCTGGGTTAGGGGATATATCCCCACAAGCCATCAGAAGAAGGAGAGAGAGTAAAAGGAGATGGGAATAGGACTTATAGGAGCATTTCTGCTTCCCAGCTTTAGGGGAGGGATGAGATAGTGACTGGAGGAAGGAGAGGAGCTCATGGGAGCACAGAAGAGGAGAGGAGAGCAGGGAAGGTGAGATAGTTATATTATTGGAGACATGATGTGTAGAGACAGTATAAGAGAGTCTGAGAAAGAGGCAGGAGGTTATAATAAGGAAGGTGGTAATAGGCAACATAATGAAGCTGTGTAAGCAAGTATTCTTGAAGGGGGTAGTTAGAGGTGATAATCAGATGTCACTGATTAACCATGTGCAGGTAATTAGTATGCCTCAATATATTAAGTGTAAACAAGGGTGGGTGGGTAGAGGGGCAGGGAGGGAGGGGACTGATTTCAGGTGGACTTCTGATGGGAGATGTTTCTTTGCAGTATGCTTTTAAAAGTGTCTATAAGACAGAACAAGGAGATATTTCAGGGGGAGGGTACATTGGAGCAGTAAAATGGATCAGTGAACACAGAGCATTTCTGGTTTACAGATAAGAAATATTATATTATGACAATAATATATATGATTTCTCATTTCCAACTCGCTAATCCTAGGTTTTCTCAGTCTCACTAAAACCACAGGGGGCCCTGGCATTGCACGGCTGACTTCCTCTTTTGTGGAGGGTCTGACATGTGACCATGGATCCAAGAGAGATCGCACTAGGACCTTACTCTGGACATCAAACAATAGGAGGTCCCCAGCTAGCCAGGAACAGAAGAAGTGTCTGAAGATCTATACCTTCTCTGACTTGCAGCATCAACCACTATGCAAATCACAGCCCTGTTCTAACTTGATTCTAACATATAGTAAATTAAGGTAAACCAACCGGTTGGAATGTTGAGAAACAGAATTATATCACAATTGGTATCTAACTCAGTGGGTTGAAGCTAATTACTAAACATGTTGGCAGTTGCTGTTTGCGTTATGACGTGAAGTTTGGGAGGGTCGCAGTTGCTGGCAAGGAGCGCCTGCGGCGCTCCTTGCCAGCAACTGCAACCCTCCAGCAACTGCAACCCTTGCTTCACGACGGCCGCGGCTCGCTACGCGAGCCCGCAAGCGTTACCAACAACTCGTTTGCTCACAACTATATATGTGATTTTATAATGTCTGCATTTCTTACAGTGAAGGCATCTTTCAGGTAGGAATTGTTAATCTAGCAGACGAGGGGGCCGATGGACTGCTAATCCATTGTGCTCTGCACGCGTGGGTTCGTATCCCATCCTCCTCGAATGTTTTTTTTTTCTGTTGCCCAGTGTTTCTTATATGATTAGCATTTAAAATAAAAAAAGATTTGGCAATATTTGTTAATTATTATCTCATATTATTTTTATATACTTGGTCCATATGTGTTGGAATGTGTTAATTAGAGCAATTTTCTTGTCTTACACACTGTATGGAAAGTAAATCTAGTTCACCTCCACTGTAACACTTGGCTTGTAACCTTTGTCATCTTTCACCAGTAACTAATAAAACAAACTAAAAAATAAGGTAATAACTTCCTTTAAAAACTAGAATTTTGTAATAACTTATTGAAAAAACATATAGTAGAAGTGAAGGAAATGAAGGAAAGCTAATATGCAGTATCTCACAAAAGTGAGTACACCCCTCGCATTTTTGTAAATATTTTAATATATCTTTTCATGTGACAACACTGAAGAATTGATACTCTACTACAATGTAAAATAGTAAATGTACAGCCTGTATAACAGTGTATATTTGCTGTCTCCTCAAAACAAACTCGAAACACAGCCATTAATGTCCAAACCGTTGGCAACAAAAAGTGAGTACACCCCTACGTAAAAATGTCGACATTGAGCCCAAAGTGTCAATATTTTTTGTGGCCACCAATATTTTCCAGCACTGCGATGAGCCTCATGGGCATGGAGTTCACGAGAGCTTCACAGGTTGCCACTGGTGTCCTCTTACATGCCTCCATAATGACATAACGACGCTGGTGGATGTTAGAGACCTTGCACTCCCCACCTTCTGTTTGAGGATACCCAACAGATGCTTAATAGAGTTTAGATCTTGTGACATGCTTGGCCAGTCCATCACCTTTACATTCAACTTCTTTAGCAAGGCAATGGTCATCTTGGAGGTGTATTTGGGGTCATTATCATGTTGGAATACTGTCCTGCGGCCCAGTCTCCAAAGGGAGGGGATCATGTGCTGCTTCATTATGTCCCACTACATGTTGGCATTCATGGTTCCCTCAATTAACAATAGCTCCACAGTGCCGGCAGCACTCATGCAGAAGTCGGCATGCCAGGCTGTACACTTACTACTTTACATTGTAGCAGAGTGTCATTTCCTCAGTGTTGTCACATGAAAAGATATAATAAAATATTTACAAAAATGTGAGGGGTGTACTCACGTTTGTGAGATACTGTATATATATATATATATATATATATATATATATATATATATATATTGTGACGGTTTGGCCCTTAGATGATATAACAAGCAAGTGGAGTATGGAGTTCTTGACAGGAGTGACGGAGTTAAAACTTCTGAAGAACTCCTAATTTGTGCAACTTCCCTTTAAAAGACTGAAAGCAGACATGGAAAGGGGATGTGGCTGGCTAGGCTCTGGGCAGGTGGTGTGCTGCCATCAGAGCAAGCCACAGAGTGGAGCTGGAAGGTGATCCTGTGTGGAAGTACAGTGAAGTTTTGTGAAACAATCCTGTAAGAGATCACCTCATTTACTGTGACTGTGAGTACAGGGACAACAGCAAGTTGTGTGAGCTGGAAGAGTGAATACAGCCTCAGGACACCAAGTAAGTGAAGGGATTAGTGAGAATCCCCAGGCAGAGTTGCCTTAAAGGCCTAGCATGTGTGTAGCTGACAGAGGCCTCAGAAGGAATGTACCCAGACATATGATGCCCCAGGGAAGAGGCTGAGTTTGGAAGAGTAAAGTGACTACAAGTTGGTGTTGTTATATATTCAAGGGTCCCTGGGGTGAAGCATACGGGAGAGACGGACGGGCCCTATGCTTCATCCACGAAGGTGTAAAGAGTACCGTGGAAGAGACTTCCAGATGTACTAGAGAGTAGGTGTAACCTGGCCACAAGGTGGCAATATAACTAAAGAGGAGATGATGTGTATCCTGGCCACAAGGTGGCAACCTAACTTAAGAAGAGATTACTTGTATCCTGGCCACAAGGTGGCAATATAACTTAAGGAGAGATTATGTGTATCCTGGCCACAAGGTGGCAATATAACTAAAGAGGAGATGATGTGTATCCTGGCCACAAGGTGGCAATATAACTAAAGAGGAGATGATGTGTATCCTGGCCACAAGGTGGCAATATAACTGAAAGAAGAGGTTCTTTGTATCCAGGCCACAAGGAGGCAATACAACCTTTTTAAGAGACTGACTGTATCCTGGCCACAAGGTGGCGCTATTGTGCGAAAGCTACTCTTTCCAGAAGAGACCGTGAGGGAGTGTTTTTATTTTACCTGCAGGCCGAGTAGCGATCTCAGGGATAGACAGGGCGTTCCAGGTCATAGTAAGTCTGTTTAAGTAGATTTTTGTTTCATGCTGACCGTAAGCTATTTTTATTTATGTTATGCCAACCACATATTAAAGTCTGTGAAAGCATACAAAGGCTCCAGAGTCCTCCATAAAGAGAATAAAAACGTAAAAGAGCAGGACGCAAACCCCGTCAGAAGGGGGCGCCCTGTCACAATATATATATATATATATATATATATATATATATATATATATATATGTATATATATATATATATATATATATATATATGTTTCTTAAATCTTATATACTTTTTGTTTGAAGAGTTCCATTAAAAGTTCTTAGCACTCCCATCAGTTATATCAGTGGCAAGGAAAATGGATCTTTATTTAAATGTATTATTTATTAGATGTATAATTTATGATTAATATTTAAAACAGTATTCAAACATGATTCAGCCATTTATCTTCTAATTATGAAATATTTACACATAATTTTTATATACTTAGCTCTTGCCCAGTATACAAAGTAAATGTAGTTTATGTCTTCTGAAACAGTATATACACATAAGTATACTTTTACATAGGGTTACTTGGTGCTGAGGATTTGGTGCTCACAGCTGTGACCTGGGTCACACAATCCTGAAGTTGAGCAGGGTTGGGCCTAGTAAGTACTTGGATAGTAGACCACCTATGAATACCAGGAACTATATGCTGTTGCCTACTGGAGAACGAAATGGCAACCAACTCCAGTAAATCGGCCTTAAATACAAAGTGGATTGGTATGGTGTGTTGCAGTCAATGAGGTCGTACAGAGTCAGACACTACTGAATGACATAAACCCACACAATCTTTGACATAAAACTCCTAAATTTGAGCCAAACGGTTGTTTCGACACATGAAAGTGTCTTTCTAAAAGACAGGGCTCATATGAGAAAGATGCTTTGAAATGGTCATTAGGCTTAAATTTAAGTCATTTATATAGTGAAGAGCTCTATGGGTAAAGACATTTATGGCACTTTAACCATAATCTGAAATTAGGTTGAAATATGCAGCATTATTATTGAGAGATAGACTTTAGAGGGTTAACATTTGAAACAAAACAGCGCTACTAAGATATATCTATTTTTAACTGGTGTGTTTAAGTAATCTATAGCATCAGACAAAAGGAGAAATCTGACACTTGCTTCTTGAGGTAATCCTACATCCTACAATTGGTAATCCTAATCCTACAATTGGAATGTGGTAAACAACCAAGTGGAAGATATTTTCTTCTAAAGAAACTAGGTTCCCACACCTCTGTAGTAGTCTGGCTACTTAGCTAATCACAGTGTGGTCAAGCTTTTTAATTTTTTTTATAAGCTTTAGTTTTTAGAGTTCCATTAAAATCCTTGGAGGAATTATCAATGTAATCCAATACAAGTATAAAAGATAGTCTCCACTCATAGTTCCGTCTCAAAAAAATATTAACTTAGTATTCTCATTTCAAAGCAGATATTTTTCCTCAACTAGTTTTTGTGTAGACCACGCGGTAGAATTATTAGTATTATCTTTATTTGTAACGTACGAACATATTCCGTAGCGCGAGTACATCGCAAAAACAAAATGAACACGTTATAAAGAATAGAGGGCCCTGTTTTTGAGCTTAGAATCAAATGTACATAGAGCTTGTTTCCAAGGCACTGACACAGGATTGAAAACTCACACACTTTACAATGAACGTGTGCCTGTCTCCTGATCAGAAGGTTGAAATCATGTTGGTGGTCATGTTTTAATATTTATAACTAATTAATTCTAATCATATATATTTTTCACATGGAAACGCTATTGTCTAAGACTGGATGGAATAAATGAAATAGTTATATATTAGGAAGCATAAAAATGATTGCATGAATCGGCATAAAACAATGCTGTAATGCCATTACTTATCATGTTCAGATTAATATTTTGTAAAAGTAAATGTTTCAGATTCTTTTGTTACCTGGGATTTTGCAATCTTAAAATGGAAGAAAAAGGAAATCTAATTTCTTCTACCATGTCACCAATATTTATTTTCTCTGCTTTTTAAAAGATTCTGACTGAGCTGGGCATTGCCTGAAAAGGTGTGTTTAAGTGATTAACTTTACTACCTCTATGTCTGTTGTGCCTTCCATGTGTGGGTTTAAATTTTGCTTTTCTTTTAACCCCCACCCCCTATATCTTTCAATATGTCTAAATATTACATCACTTACAGGCACCTGTTCAGCTAAATCCATGGAAAAAATATTAATTCAGAGGAATTGTAGACTGATTCAAATAATTGATTAATAATGTATTAATTACATCCTCTATTTGTTGTACCTTTTAATGCAGTTATGTTGTAGTACAATCTAATAACTTCATGATCCTTCTGTTCAGTGCAGAAGGAGCCTAAATATGCACAATGGAATTGTGTGTTTGTATTGTTCAGTCATGTCCAACTCTCTGTGATCTCACAGACTGCAGAACATCATGCTGATCCACTTGGCTTTCATGGCAGAGCTACTGGAGTGGGTTGCCAGTACCTTCTCCATCTTGCGACAGCATACAGCTCCTGGTATTACTAGATAGTCTCCTATCCAAGTACTGACCAGGCCCAACCCTGCTTGACATCTTGGTTCCCTGACTGGAATTGAACCCGAATTCTAACCACTGGACCACCAAGGTACCCACAATGGTATTAGAGAAGATAAAGCTGCCAGAGATTTCAATGGCACACAAGAAAAACTTATTAGTTTACAATGATACAACATTCTGTGAAAATAGGAGTCAGGTCATCTGTGAAAAGAAAATGGAGCCATACGACAAAGAATAATTGCTTATAAAAGTTAAAAATGTGTGGGGTAGCTGTTCGGTAATCTTGATGAATAATCAGAGTATTGCAGTATATTGTAATACCTGTTTTATTGAACAACCATTTTACTCTAATTAAAATGTTTGTCTGATGAAAAAGTTATTACTGTATACTGCAATACTGCTACCCTACTCTTTATAATTATAAAGGATCAGTGATTGGGTTCAATGAGAGCAAAATCTGATAGACCTAAGCGCTAAGGTAGATCTTCCAGTGGTGGTTACCATGGTCTGCTGGGTGCCACGGTTACTTGATGTGTCGGGCGGGTGTATGACTAATATATGGTGTGCAGGTGTGCCGCTGTCTCCCAAGACACTGTTCATGCCGGTGTCCTATACGTATGCAAGAGAAGAGAGTGGGGGAAGATGGTCACCTCTAATGACTCTTGTAAATCAGTTCTGAGATAGTGTGTCATATCAGTGGCGGCTGGTGACTTTCCAAGTTGGTGGGGCAGAAGACAGAGACCTGGCCCCTCCCTTTACATTGACGCCACCCAACATTATAAACTCCCCCCCTTCACAACATGTTACCCCTATAGGCCCTGTCCACTCCACCCATTTGGTTTTTTTCCTGTCACTTTACTTACTTATTATCTTGCTGAGGTTGAGGTGGTGCTGGTTCTTGTCACTATTCTTATGCTGGGAAGTTCCTGCATTTTCTTGATGAGGGTGAAGTGCTGCTGGTTCTGCTTACTTTTCTAATGCTGGGAAGTTCCTCCATTTTGTTGATTACATGCAATAATTAAATAAAACACATATGAGTACACATTAGATCAGGACATAAGCCCTCCTCTCTATCCCCTCCTCTTTCTCTCTCCCTTCCTCCTTCTCTCTCTCTATCTGTCCCTTTCTTTCTATCCCTCACTCTCTATATCTATTCCTCTCTCCCTGGGGATTCCTTTATCTATCCCTCTCTATCAATCCCTCTCTCTATCCCTCTCTTCCTTTTTTCCTCTTTTACTAGTATATAGACTGTGTCTTTAATATTCCTTCAAAGCACTAATCACATTGTTGATTTCATAACTTTGCAGTATTGTATACAGCAGACACTATTTTTGCATCATATATACTGATCAGGTCAGGCCATTGGTACCTTTGGATGTCAAGCTGAGCTCTGCATTCCTTGCAGCAAGCACTGGGTTCCAGATCACTCACAACGTGTCCTCCTGTAGACTGAAAACATAGCAAGATAATATTAGAATTTGTAATCCTAAGAGGAGCTTTTCATGCTATAAGAAGGTAGAGAGCTCAGTTTTGTAGAAAAAGAATATCCCAGACATGCTAGAATTTACAGAACTGCAAAGATTTCTATCTATCTATCTATCTATCTATCTATCTATCTATCTATCTGTCCCTCTATCTATCTATCTATCTATCTATCTATCTATCTATCTATCTGTCTATGTATCCCTTTCTGTCTACCCTTATCTCTATCTATCTATCATCTATCTATCCCTCGCTCCCTCTCTCTATCTATCCATCTATCTATCTATTTATCTATCTATCTATCCCTCTACCCTCTCTCTATCAATCCCTCTATCTATCTCTCTCTGTCTACCCTTATCTCTCTCTATATCTATCCCTCTCTGTCTACCCTTATCTCTATCTATCCCTCTATCTATCTATCTATCTATCTATCCCTCTACCCTCTCTCCATCTATCCCTCTATCTATCTATCTCTCTCTGTCTATCCCTTTCTATCT
The DNA here is from genome assembly GCA_027410445.1 of Discoglossus pictus. Lineage (NCBI taxonomy): Eukaryota > Metazoa > Chordata > Amphibia > Anura > Alytidae > Discoglossus > Discoglossus pictus. The sequence goes on from CM050175.1 coordinate 34,301,428, forward strand.
ATCCCTCGCTCCCTCTCTCTATCTATCCATTTATCCATTTATCTATCTATCTATCTATCTATCTATCTATCTATCTATCTATCTCCCTATCTATCTATCTATCTATCTATCTATCTATCTATCTATCTATCTATCTATCTCCCTATCTATCTATCTATCTATCTATCTATCCCTCTATCCTCTCTCTATCTATCCCTCTATCTATCTCTCTCTGTCTACCCTTATCTCTCTCTCTCTCTCTCTCTCTCTCTCTCTCTCTCTCTATCTATCCCTCTCTGTCTACCCATATCTCTATCTATCCCTCTATCTATCCCTCTCTGTCTACCCATATATCTATCTATCCCTCTATCTATTTATATATCTATTTATGTCTATCCCTTTCTATCTATCCCTATCTGCATCTATCTATCTATCTTCTACCCCTCCCTCTCTCTATCTTTTCCTCTCCCCCTCTCTTTATATTTACCTATGAGACTATATATATATATATATATATATATATATATATATATATATATACATACATACATTACAGTGTCATACAAACTCTCTGTCTGGCTTGTATGTGTTCTTGGCTCCTAAGTGTTAACTATTTTTGTCCACCCCTGAGTATACATATAGTTATATGCATATAAAGAAAAACAAAAATTATATATATATATATATATATATATATATATATATATACACACATACAGGAAGTTATATTTACAGTTATACAACATACAAAATACACATATAAAGCATTTTCATAAATAAATACAAGTCATGAGTATTTACATCTATTTACAGCAATACAGAGCATGCAATATATTTACACACAAATACACACAAAGTAAGCTGTGTATACACATATTTACAAACACAACATGCAATATATGCAAATATGTTCACACATAAACACAGTATGCAGTATATATACATATAATTACACAGATACTCACAGCCTGCAGTATACCCATATATGTAGATACAACATACAAAATATTCATATATTTACACACAAACACAGCAATCAATATATACATATAAATACACACATACACAAAATGCATTTACACACATATTTGCAGACATATACACAGATGATCCCTGTGGAAGCTGGCGCGAAACGCGCGCGTCGGATCCGAGCTGCGTCTCTCCCGATGATGACATCACTCCTTAGAGAGTAACCAATCTGCACTGTAGTGTTTGTACCTCTGGCTATGGTATTCACCTATTATTCATTGGAGAGTAGGTAAGTGCACCAGTGGTGTGAATAGTCCCAGATAGGGAGTATAGATTAGCTTTTCATAGGCAGATTAGTGGGTAAATAGTGGGCCCTTATCTGCCTAATCCACTATTTGTATGCAAATAGGGCCACAGTGGTACATTATTTTCATCACCTACTGGTTGCATACTTCCTACTTTTCAATGAAACTGGTTGAGATAGCCTATTGATTATTCTGTGTGCTTTATTTATAACTTTGCATATTGAATGAATTTATTATAGGTATTTGGACCTTGTATTTAGCACACTTAGCTTTATATATATTATCTTGTATACAAGTGAGGTTGATATATGACACTACTTTGTGCTATTTGGGAGACGTGCAGAATATTTTAATATTTTATGTTTATATATTTAATAAAAGTTATATTTTATACTATATGGGTTTGAGTTATGACTTTTGTCTGTAGATATTTACATGGATGTTCCTTTGGGGGAGGTGGCTGTCTTGGGAATTAAAGGTGTACTTTTTTCTCCTCCTCTTTGTACTTAATACTTACACTGCCTAAGACAATCATATGCTGTTGCTCTGTTATAATTTGTTATGTATTCATACCATATCACTACTTACAACTAGTATTACCCCATTTTTGATTTATTGGCCTTTTTTTGTAAAATATACACACATACAACATGCAATATATGAATATATATATATACACACACATAAAACAGAGCATGCAATATACATATATTGACACACATACACTCACATGCCATGCAATATATACATACATTTATACAGAAACAATCACACCTAGACAGAACTGAAAAGTAGCTTCACTGTGAGAGTGACTTGGGATGCTGAGGAGACTAACATAATGTAGTTGTAAGTTCTATGGAATAATAAATAAATATTACATTTGTTGTGACCACTTCCTGGTATCATGTTGCTCCATGCTGCCACTCTCTCTTCTCCGTCACACACGACTACGCATGTGTCTATGAGGTAATGTATGTGCTCTGCAGTGCCTCTAGTGGCAGGAATGAGTGGACGCTGCAGTCAGACGCCCCAACAGCTTTTAATCAGGCTTCACAGGGAGCTCTGCTGAGCCTCTCTTCCATGTAGCAGAGCCCTATCTAGAGGCTTTGGACTCCGTCCCAGTAACTCAGTGGCTCCACCTTCAGGTACCTGACTGCATGACAGCCGCCGTGTAAATGCATTACACAGACAACGTTTTTTTGTTTTAATGTATGTTTTTGGGGGGAGGAAAATGAAAGAGGGAAGGGAAAAAGATAACCACTGTCTGTTAGAATTATAGGAATAAAGAATAAAACAAATTATAGAATAAAATATGCTTTTATGGACTCTAATTTGGGAGGGCGGTTGCCCAGCTGCCCCAATGGACCAGCCGCCCCTGTGTCATATACTAAGTGCTATATGCCCAATATATATTTTGTTGTGGGTCGGCTCAGGATAAGTATAGCGAGGTGTATACTCTTACTCAGTCCGTTGTGGTTCGAACCACAGCAGCGAAACACGTCTGTAACTTATTTTATTGTATTCATCAATGTTTTTTACCACTGGAATTGAACTCATACATTATCAATAAAGATTTATTCTTCTGGATACCGTCTGTGAATACTTGTGCTTTCGACCACACTATCGCGAACGCTTGACAAGCACAAGACAATGGACTGAGTAAAAGTATTCACCTCTGTATACTTATCCCGAGCCTACCCACAAAAAAGTATATATTGGGCATTTGGCACTTAGTATATGACGCACTATCTCAGAACTGATTTACAAGAGTCATTGGAGGTGACCATCGGATCAGATACACTACAGATTTTGCTCTATACATTCTTCCCCCACTCTCTTCTCTTCATCTCTTCATAATTATAGACAATAACAATTAATTAATTAATTACATATTAATATAATTTTAATTTTCTTACAGTGCAGTTATATGCTTTATACGAAGTTCGGACGTTTTTTTTTTTTAAATAGCAGTAAAATGAGAAAATACTTGTTTTAACCTATAGTTTTATATTATACTATATTCGGATCCTTTGCTCTGGCTCTTTAAGATTAATGTAGCACCATGCATGAATCAATAATTTCTAAGTTCTTTTATTATTTGTCAATATTTTTTTTTATACTAAAGGAAAGAGTGTAAGGCTTCATGGCTCAGCGGTTAGGGTGCTGGTGTTGAAAGCCAGGGGATGTGAGTTCAATTCTCCTTGGGGCCTGCTATTTTTTTGAGGCCAGAAAATAGTCATAGAATATATAGACAAGGCACTAATGATGAGCTGTGTATCTATATAGATGTCATGTTTCATTATACAGACTGTTTCTGCACTTATGTGTGGGGTGACACATATATAAGAATGATTAACTATTATGGCCCGAGCAGCATTACAGGTAAACTGCTCTTTATATTATAAGGCTAGTAACTTGCTCGTCACAAGTGATGGTATCAAAGAATGTTATCTTGAATTGTCTGTGCTGTATCTCTCTGTGCTGTTTTTCTCTGTGCTGTGTCTTTCTGTGTGCTGTCTGTATGCTCTCTACGCACTCTCGCTGTGCTCTCTCTCTGCGCACACTCTCTCTATTAGCTCTGTCTCTGTGTTCTTTCTCTCTCTGCATTCTCTATCTGTGCGCTCTCTGCATCTGTGCATTTTCTCTCTCTCTGTCTCTTCTCTCTCTCTTTCTTCCTGTGCGCTCTCTGAGTCTGTGCACTTTCTCTCTCTCTATATTAGCTCTCTCACTCTTAGTGCCCACTCTCGTTCTCTGTGGATTCCCTCTGTGTGTACTTTCTCTCACTGTGCTGTCTCTCTCTGTGCTCTCTCTCTCTCTGTGCAATCTCTGTCATGTGTGTCTCACTCTCCTTCTGTCCTGGGTGTCTAACTCTTTGTCCTGTTTCTCTCTCTGTCCTCTGTGTGTTGTTCTCTATCCTTTGTGTTCTCTCTTTCCTGTGTGGGTGTGTGGGTCTCTCTCTGTTCTGCGTGCGTGTCTCTTTCTCTCCTGTGTGTCTCTATCTATCCTGAATGTGTCTTTCTCTTTCTCTTTATGTCCTTTTTTGACTCTCTCTGTCCTATGTCTCTCTTTGTGCCTGTTTCTCTCTCTCTCTCTCTGTCTCTCTCTCTCTCTGTACCTCTCTCTCTCCTCACTGTCTCTCTCACTGTCTTGGCTCTCTCTTCAGTCATTGTCTCTCTCTCTGTCCTGTGTATCTGTCTCTCTGTCTTGTGCACTCTCTATCTCCTGTCTCACTCTGTGTTATGTGTTTATGCTTGTCTCTCTCTCTCTCTCTCTCTGTCCTGTGTCTCTTTCTCTGTCCTGTGTATGTCCCTCTCTGTCCATTGTTCGTCTCTCTCTGTCCTATCTCTCTCTGTCCTGGCTCTCTCTTCCATCCCTCTCTCTCTCGCTCCCGATGCAGCGCTGCATAAGTGCTGCAGTGAGAGCTGTGACCGATGCACTGCGCATACCTACATGCCCTATCACTGCCTGCACAGTGATACAACCTGTCTGACCACTGCGCAGAAGACACTGGACAGATGTTACAGACAGATTGTTAAACATTATAGGTGATATCTTATAGTTTTATCCTGTATTTCAGGTTTATATAAATGTATATAAGCCTCACTAACCTCTCTCAGCTACCACAAAGCACTAAACTGTCAGCCTCCAACCACGTGCTGTAATCAGTTTGGATGTGAGCAAATCTCCAAGCAGTAATAAGCAACTATCAGATTCTAACAGAAAAAAACCCAGTGGCACAAACTTATATGTAGTATAAGGGGTTAATGCTCTCCACTCTTTGCATTGTTTAAATTTTTGCTTTGCCTAGTACTTATCTAAGAAAGAAAAGTGAGGATTTGGATTTCCCTGGGTGTTTTCCACCCCAATATACAGTATACAAAATAGTGGGATAAATGTAAACAAAGGTAATTTTATTAAGTAAATGACAGCGGCGTCTTTAAAAACAGGGAATGTTTAATACACTAACCAAGGGAATAAAAAAAGGGCAGATGCAAGGAATTGTAAAGAACCCTGAAGCACTGGTATTGTGCAGTGTATAACTCTTAAGTGAGTGGGTATTACTATTCACACCTAGCGGGCGAGCCAAAATGATTACAAGGAGATACCAAGGCATAAAAGCCCTATTGTTTCATAAATGGTATATATATAAAGCAACCTTATGCCTAAATAAATGTCCTCCAAATGTCTAGAGGGTACATTAGACAAAGCAATATACTTGCATGAAAATGAGGTATAGGTCACTGTATGCCTAACTGACACACCTATAGTACTTTAATGAAGGTACCAGGAGGTTGTACCTATATGAATCAAACTTAAAGGGAGCTCAACCTAAAATACAGACAAAGTCGTCACAACAGCTATATGTTATACAGCATAGAATCCAAGCTGTCTCTGTATACACTTATTGGCATCTGACTACGGTATGGCACAAAAAGTGCCTAAAGCTGTATATACAAGGTAGAGGCTGTTCCCCAATTGTTAGGGTTATAATAGGTGATATCAGGTACTTGCAGACACAATATGCCACTAATGGGATATAAGGGGCTTTAAACTAGGCCGTAATTGTAACAAATTTGCGGTTCCTAGAGAGCTCGACCGCCAGGTTTGCAACAAGCATGCGCACGTCTGACGTGATGACGTGCACAGCGTCATTGCTAGGAGCCTGACGCGTTTCGACGTTCCACGTCTTTGTCAAAGGAAAAATGTATAACGCTGTCTCCAAGAGCTTTATATAGGGAGCTGTCGCCTAGGCAACATGAAAATAGTGAATATGTTGCCCATAAAGGGCCAGGAGAATAATGGAGATAGTACAAATAGTCTATATAATATATACAAGGGGCTACTGAGATATATATACAAAAGCATAGGAACAACATTGATATGTGCACTAGTGCACTTATTGTTGATATGAATGTATAAACCATATAAATGAACATAGAGAGCTTGTGATAGGCTAAAGGTGAGAAATGCAGATGTGTAGTAAAATAGCTACTACATCTATAGGGTGAAAGACTGCCAAAAGAGGCAGGATAGGAATCAAAAAGTGAGCAAAAAATGCCATGTGCAAGAGACCGTTATATAGAGGAGGGAATGGCTCCGTTATATAACTATAAAGGTAGGAACCAGGAAACAAAGTCTATATCAGGAGACTAGTGATCTGTAAATATTGTGCATTAAGGGAAAACAGAACTACGAACCAAGTAATGAAAGAGGACTCATGGACTCTAAGATATGTGCTAACTAATATAACAAACACCTATAACAGGTTACTCGTGTATCAATGAACCAGAGTAGTGGGTGCTAGTGCACTTAAGGTCCATCCATATAGGATGAACATGAAAGTGAGGAGCTGGAAATGAGTCAAATATACTCACTGGAGTGAATATGTATAAATGTGAAAGAAGGGGAAGGTGGAAACTAAACTTAATGGGAGATAAAGAGTGCAGTGTCTCTATGTGACAGGAGAAAACCTAGCATAGATGGGCAAAATAACAGATATCATAAAAAGAGAAGAGAACCAAGTACTAAATGAAAGGCGTAAAAGTGAACCCCTCATTAAGTCCATAGGGTACTTGGGCCTTCAATTGGTATATCCAACGTGCCTCACATTGTAATAATAGCTTCTCCAAATCTCCCTGTCTTGGGCCTATATGGACCTGGTCTATTGCACAAAAAGATAAGACTTCACTTTTATTGTTGTGACAATATTTAACATGGCGGGCAATTGGTGTATCCAATGCATTCTTGATACTGTAAATATGTTCGCCAATCCTGCGGCGCACCCGGCGCCTCGTTTTTCCTACATAGATCTTCCTGCAAATACAGGTGGCCACATAGATTACCGCCGTAGAACAACAATTCATGAATCCTTTTATTTTAAATTTTTCCCCAGTAATAGGATGTTCATATATTTTTAAAGGTGTAACATACCTACAAAATTTACATTTGCTGCATTTGAAACATCCTGTTAGTGGTTTTAACCAGGTCCCAGGCTTCTGTTCTTTAAAAGAACTATGGACCAATCTATCTTTCAGGTTTTTGCCCCTACGGTATGTAATAGAGGCCTTAGGCGTTAGAACATCTTTTAGATCCTCGTCACTCCTCAAAAGGTGCCAATGTCTGGATAGAATGTCTCTGACAGCCTCAGAGTCGTAGCCAAAAGTCATAATACAGCGGGATAGTTTGCTTTCCTTATCTGTATTCTTGTTAAGGCCATTCAGAAGTTCAGATCTATTGCAGTTGGATGCAAAATTAAAAGCAGATTTGAGACATTTATTTGAATAACCTCTGTCTCTAAATCTAGTTCTTAGTTTATCTGCCTCTAGTTTGAACTCTGCATCAGAACTGCAATTCCTTCTTATCCAAAGGTATTGACCTCTTGGTATCCCCCTTTTAAGGGGTTCAAAATGCTGGCTGTCCCAGGTCAATAGGGAATTTGTGGCTGTATCCTTCCTATAAGTAGTGGTTGATATCTTTCCTTCCTCATCTTTTGTTATCAACAAGTCTAAGAATGTAATGGAGGATAGGTTTAACTCGTAGGTGAATTTAAGGCCCAAATCATTGATGTTGAGGTCAGACATGAATTGTTCAAATTCAGACTTAGTGCCTGTCCAAACCACTAACACATCATTAATATAGCGCCGCCATATTAATGCATGTTCAGAGAATGAGGATGTAGATTCTTGGAAAACAAATTTCTCCTCCCACCAACCCAGGAACAGATTGGCATAACTAGGAGCACATGGTGTACCCATGGCTGTCCCTTTTTGCTGGTGGTACCATTTGTTATTGTGTGTAAAGTAATTGTGCTTCAACACAAATTCCAGCAGTTCCAGTAGAAGTCCATTAAATTTGGTGTGAATAACCCCTTTCATACTTAAAAAGTAACCAAGGGCCTCTATACCGCGTTCATGCGGTATACTGCTGTACAAGGCCTCTACATCAATAGAGGCTAGCCATGCTGAGTTAGGTATATAGAGGTCATCCAGCTGCTTTAAAATGTCATTGGTGTCTTTGACATAAGAGGGTAGACTCTCTACCAATTCTCTCAGATAGTGGTCAATAAATATACTGGCATTGTGGGACAGGTTATCAGTGCCGGATACAATAGGCCTACCAGGGATAGGTGATTTCTTTTTATGTATTTTAGAGAGGGAATAGAAAATTGAGATAGTAGGAAATTTGGGGTATAAAAACCTATAGGTTTGCTCATCAATAAGGTCCTCTTTCATTGCATTATCCAAAATAGTTTTCAAGAGTATCTTATACTCATTGGTTGGATTTTTTTGGATCACCTTATATGTGCTATTGTCACCCAAAATTCTGTTACACATATCTCTATATTCCTCATTATTCATAATGACAATATTACCTCCCTTATCGGCAGGCTTGATTTGTATCTCCTTGCACTTCTCCAATTCTTTTAATGCTATGAATTCATTACTAGTCAAATTGAATTCCTTTTTCAGTTTGTAATAGTCTATGTTCTCAATCTCTAATGAACCAGTTGACCCTATGAGTAAAGTCAAATCTAAAACCTGGAGAAATAAGAGTACTTTTACACCAGGAATGAAAGACTATGCCAATATCTGGGTCTTTCTTCAGCAGACCACTTTAGAGATTGAGAACATAGACTATTACAAACTGAAAAAGGAATTCAATTTGACTAGTAATGAATTCATAGCATTAAAAGAATTGGAGAAGTGCAAGGAGATACAAATCAAGCCTGCCGATAAGGGAGGTAATATTGTCATTATGAATAATGAGGAATATAGAGATATGTGTAACAGAATTTTGGGTGACAATAGCACATATAAGGTGATCCAAAAAAATCCAACCAATGAGTATAAGATACTCTTGAAAACTATTTTGGATAATGCAATGAAAGAGGGCCTTATTGATGAGCAAACCTATAGGTTTTTATACCCCAAATTTCCTACTATCTCAATTTTGTATTCCCTCCCTAAAATACATAAAAATAAATCACCTATCCCTGGTAGGCCTATTGTATCCGGCACTGATAACCTGTCCCACAATGCCAGTATATTTATTGACCACTATCTGAGAGAATTGGTAGAGTCTACCCTCTTATGTCAAAGACACCAATGACATTTTAAAGCAGCTGGATGACCTCTATATACCTAACTCAGCATGGCTAGCCTCTATTGATGTAGAGGCCTTGTACAGCAGTATACCGCATGAACGCGGTATAGAGGCCCTTGGTTACTTTTTAAGTATGAAAGGGGTTATTCACACCAAATTTAATGGACTTCTACTGGAACTGCTGGAATTTGTGTTGAAGCACAATTACTTTACACACAATAACAAATGGTACCACCAGCAAAAAGGGACAGCCATAGGTACACCATGTGCTCCTAGTTATGCCAATCTGTTCCTTGGTTGGTGGGAGGAGAAATTTGTTTTCCAAGAATCTACATCCTCATTCTCTGAACATGCATTAATATGGCGGCGCTATATTAATGAGGTGTTAGTGGTTTGGACAGGCACTAAGTCTGAATTTGAACAATTCATGTCTGACCTCAACATCAATGATTTGGGCCTTAAATTCACCTACGAGTTAAACCTATCCTCCATTACATTCTTAGACTTGTTGATAACAAAAGATGAGGAAGGAAAGATATCAACCACTACTTATAGGAAGGATACAGCCACAAATTCCCTATTGACCTGGGACAGCCAGCATTTTGAACCCCTTAAAAGGGGGATACCAAGAGGTCAATACCTTCGGATAAGAAGGAATTGCAGTTCTGATGCAGAGTTCAAACTAGAGGCAGATAAACTAAGAACTAGATTTAGAGCCAGAGGTTATTCAAATAAATGTCTCAAATCTGCTTTTAATTTTGCATCCAACTGCAATAGATCTGAACTTCTGAATGGCCTTAACAAGAATACAGATAAGGAAAGCAAACTATCCCGCTGTATTATGACTTTTGGCTACGACTCTGAGGCTGTCAGAGACATTCTATCCAGACATTGGCACCTTTTGAGGAGTGACGAGGATCTAAAAGATGTTCTAACGCCTAAGGCCTCTATTACATACCGTAGGGGCAAAAACCTGAAAGATAGATTGGTCCATAGTTCTTTTAAAGAACAGAAGCCTGGGACCTGGTTAAAACCACTAACAGGATGTTTCAAATGCAGCAAATGTAAATTTTGTAGGTATGTTACACCTTTAAAAATATATGAACATCCTATTACTGGGGAAAAATTTAAAATAAAAGGATTCATGAATTGTTGTTCTACGGCGGTTATCTATGTGGCCACCTGTATTTGCAGGAAGATCTATGTAGGAAAAACAAGGCGCCAGTTGCGCCGCAGGATTGGCGGACATATTTACAGTATCAAGAATGCATTGGATACACCAATTGCCCGCCATGTTAAATATTGTCACAACAATAAAAGTGAAGTCTTATCTTTTTGTGCAATAGACCAGGTCCATATAGGCCCAAGACAGGGAGATTTGGAGAAGCTATTATTACAATGTGAGGCACGTTGGATATACCAATTGAAGGCCCAAGTACCCTATGGACTTAATGAGGGGTTCACTTTTACGCCTTTCATTTAGTACTTGGTTCTCTTCTCTTTTTATGATATCTGTTATTTTGTTCATCTATGCTAGGTTTTCTCCTGTCACATAGAGACACTGCACTCTTTATCTCCCATTAAGTTTAGTTTCCACCTTCCCCTTCTTTCACATTTATACATATTCACTCCAGTGAGTATATTTGACTCATTTCCAGCTCTTTACTTTCATGTTCATCCTATATGGATGGACCTTAAGTGCACTAGCACCCACTACTCTGGTTCATTGATACACGAGTAACCTGTTATAGGTGTTTGTTATATTAGTTAGCACATATCTTAGAGTCCATGAGTCCTCTTTCATTACTTGGTTCGTAGTTCTGTTTTCCCTTAATGCACAATATTTACAGATCACTAGTCTCCTGATATAGACTTTGTTTCCTGGTTCCTACCTTTATAGTTATATAACGAAGCCATTCCCTCCTCTATATAACGGTCTCTTGCACATGGCATTTTTTGCTCACTTTTTGATTCCTATCCTGCCTCTTTTGGCAGTCTTTCACCCTATAGATGTAGTAGCTTTTTTACTACACATCTGTATTTCTCCCCTTTAGCCTATCACAAGCTCTCTATGTTCATTTATATGGTTTATACATTGATATCAACAATAAGTGCACTAGTGCACATATCAATGTTGTTCCTAAGCTTTTGTATATATATCTCAGTAGCCCCTTGTATATATTATATAGACTATTTGTACTATCCCCATTATTCTCCCGGCCCTTTATGGGCAACATATTCACTATTTTCATGTTGCCTAGGCGACAGATCCCTATATAAAGCTCTTGGAGACAGCGTTATACATTTTTCCTTTGACAAAGACGTGGAACGTCGAAACGCGTCAGGCTCCTAGCAACGACGCTGCGCACGTCATCACGTCAGACGTGCGCATGCGCGTTGCAAACCTGGCGGTCGAGCTCTCTAGGAACCGCGAATTTGTTACAATTACGGCCTAGTTTAAAGCCCCTTATATCCCATTAGTGGCATATTGTGTCTGCAAGTACCTGATATCACCTATTATAACCCTTACAATTGGGGAACAGCCTCTACCTTGTATATACAGCTTTAGGCACTTTTTGTGCCATACCGTAGTCAGATGCCAATAAGTGTATACAGACACAGCTTGGATTCTATGCTGTATAACATATAGCTGTTTTGATGACTTTGTCTGTATTTTAGGTTGAGCTCCCTTTAAGTTTGATTCATATAGGTACAACCTCCTGGTACCTTCATTAAAGTACTATAGGTGTGTCAGTTAGGCATACAGTGACCTATACCTCATTTTCATGCAAGTATATTGCTTTGTCTAATGTACCCTCTAGACATTTGGTGAACATTTATTTAGGCATAAGGGTGCTTTATATATATACCATTTATGAAACAATAGGGCTTTTATGCCTTGGTATCTCCTTGTAATCGTTTTGGCTCGCCCGCTAGGTGTGAATAGTAATACCCACTCACTTAAGAGTTATACACTGCACAATATCAGTGCTTCAGGGTTCTTTACTATTCCTTGCATCTGCCCTTTTTTTATTCCCTTGGTTAGTGTTTTAAACATTCCCTGTTTTTAAAGACGCCGCTGTCATTTACTTAATAAAATTACCTTTGTTTACATTTATCCCACTATTTCGTATATTGCCCAGTACTTAACCCATGTTCAGCGCTACGGAATATGTTGGCGCATTACAAATAAAGATAATAATAATTAATTTTTTTATCAATGACCCCCAAAGAGGAATAGATCTCACTGTTTGGTGGATGGATCAGACAAACTGATTGGATAAACTTAAGAGATAAACAATCTAGATTTATTGCTAGAAAATAATATTTTAATAAATGTAATTCATAAAGTTCTTTGTATATTACCCATAGATCTAAATTATACAATTTATAATCTTATATTGAAACATGATGCAACTTCTGTATTATTATAATGACTGAAAAATGTACAGGACCCTTATTTACAGAACCTTATCTATAGCTATTATTTGTACCCCAGTTCTCTTTTACTTCTATTCAATAGTTGTACCTTAAATCTCATAGGCCCTCATTCAATTGCTATTTGGCCAATTGAATAGGGCTCTAAAAAAGCACATAACATATTTTTTTAAAGAAGTTTTTAGTTAGTAAACATCTATCCAAAATCAAGGTTTTTACTAACTAAAAACTTCTTTAAAAAATATATGTTATGTGCCTTTTTAGAGCCCTATTCAATTGGCCAAATTGCAATTCAATGAGGGCCATAGAAAGCAAGTTCTCTCACCTCGTAACTGTCCCAGGTTCTGGTTAACCCTAAGAGGATAGTATGTCAGGTGCATTAGATCAGTTGGATTAAAAGGGAAACATTATATTTGCTCTAATCACAGAGGACCCCAAGTTGATCAATTATTTCCCAGGGAGCATTGCTCCTTGTATGATATCCATAGATTTGAGAAAATACATACAGTAGTGAGCACATTCTTTTAATACTATCTGGAAAAAAATAATAAAACTTAAATCGTAATAGTAAACAAAAATTTTGATTTCAAATAATCAATCCACATGACCTTTATTAAATAGTAGCTCAAAAAATGGAGAACAACAATAAATCACAAACTGCTTGTGATATAGTACAATTACAAATTAAACAGGAAGTTTGAGTGATATGTCTGATACACTTTCTCAGTGATGGACATAATGTGACAAGTGTTGTATAGTACAATACATACAGCATCGGATTAGAAAATAAACCTAGAGAGGATATTTAAGTCAGTCCAACATTAGGCAATGCAAATAGCCCTCCTGTAATTATAATCTATTAAAGGGAGCACTGTACTTGTATATTGGATTGCTCTCTGTATCCCAGGTAAATGAATGAGCTCATAAATGTAAATAAAAAGCTTAATTTAAAAGACGCTAGTAAATTTTTTTCCCGTCAACTGGCAGAATTACCGGTTCTTTTCTACTATCTTTCCGCACAGAGTCTGAACGCTGCGGTTGAATGAGCGAAACGATAATAGAACGGATCCGAACTACCTTCTCACATCATGTGAAGTAAATTATGTCTAGAAATTGTCTAACAAGTTTACCCTTTTGGCTCCTTCAGGTGCCAATTTCTGCACTAGCAGACTTGCACTTTTGCAATATTATGATCTAAACCAAACTCTTTTACCACATTTAAGAGGTAATAGTCTATGTTAGCAATAAACTACATATTGAAAGATGAGAGGGGATAGAACATGTAATGTTTTTAATAAAATACATTTTAATGTTGACCTGTTAAACTTTCTTTATCAGATAACTTTAATTTAAAAGAAAAAGAATATTAAAGATAAGAAACCATAGCAAGCTACTAATTTTAAGTTCCACTCACATTCTGTTTCTATGCATGACCTGTGTTATTTCATAAATGTGTCAGGACAGGATGCGAAAGGAACTATTAGATACCACTGGTCAAGATAGAAACATGAACTTAATGGGTCTCAGACTTTTATATGGGCCAAAGAAAGAAGAAAAAAAAATAGGCGCTGCTGAGATTCGAACTCAGGATCTCCTGTTTACTAGACAGGCGCTTTAACCAACTAAGCCACAGCACCTTACACAAAGTGTCCTAAAATAAACGTTTACATTTATCAATACATCTGATAACTTTGTCATTTCCATTTCTGGAAACATAAAAAATGCTTCTTCATTAAATATTTATTCTGTTCCATTAGTTTAAACGAAGGGAAAACGTTATACTCATATACAATTTTTTTTGTTTGTAAATCTTGAAGGAACACTGTAGTATTTGCAGTATGTTCTTTTCAAGGTCTAGTCTTAATCAACAAAATATTCAACATTGTGACTTGGCCTCATGTAGAAAAGGGCTCATTAATACTATTGAAAACCTTGAACAAGAGGATGGCCCCATTTCCAATGTAGCATTTAAAGTATGTATATTCAATACCTTGTACATATTAAAGCTCTGCTCTATTGAAGCTGCAACAAGGGAAGACGTTAGTGTAGGAACACTAAACCCTTGGCAACTGTTAAAAGGACACAGTAAACAAGCTGTCATTTAAATATTAATGAAAATTGTATTTTCTTACTATATACCGGTAGTTACATTGTTTATAAGAAGTTTGTAGTTTGTGCTTTTAAATAGCATTCAAAAGAGATAATTTTTGTTTTCACTTCTAGTTTTATACTATACCACATTTTGATCATAAATGAGTCATTTTAAGTTCTTTATATGTGTTTCTTTTTATGATTTTACACTAAACAGATAAACTAATCTCAGAAAGAGCAATGTTGTACCATTGGAGATTTGTACAAGTTGCTCCATAGCTCATTGGTTAGAGCACTGGTCTTGTAAACCAGTGTTCGCGAGTTCAATTCTTGCTGGGGCCTGTAACATTTTTGAGCAAACATAATACAGCAAATACTCAAGGCACTAATCATGCAACAGAAATAGTAACATTGGTGTGTAAAGTGATCAGAAACACACACATAAATATTATACGGTTGTATCTAACATTCCTATTATATAATATATAACAGTTTCATCCTAAATTTCAGATTTAAATAGATTTATATAAGTCTAGGTGAATTTTATTAACTCTTTTGAAAAAATGTAAAAAACTATTTACAAAATATTTCCAATTTTCATATTTGTTTGTCTTCCCTAAAAATACTTTTTTTCTGTTATCAATCATAATGGTATTAAGATTACATATTTTCCTTACAATACTAATAATTTTTCACTTATTTTATATACTCTCATATTGTGTAAGGATATAAACTAAAATGCACATGAGTCAGTTATATCTACTAGTAAATTTAAATGACAGTGTCATTATGTTTTTAGCCTCACTAACCGTTACTTATTAATAATTTATATTTAACCTTGTTATGACCATCATCTAGCAGTACACTTCAGGTAAAGACACTAAAGCATTGTATTGGAAACTTCACTATTTCAAAGTAGAACAAGTAAAGCCTAAATGTATTATATACTCCATTCCCCTTCTTGTGAGAGCTATGAGTGGGGGAAACACAGTGATTTCTAATTTCCAACTCGCTATTCCTATGTTTTCACAGTCTCACTAAAACCACAGGGGGTCCTGACTTCCTCTTTTGTGGAGGGCCTGACATATGGACCATAGATCCAAGCAAGATTGCAGTTGTCTGCAGATGCTGTAGTCCACTAGGACCTTACTCTGGACTTCGAACAATAGGAGGTCCCCAGCTAGCCAGGAACAGAAGAAGTGTTTGAAGAGCTCTAGCTTCTCTGACTTGCAGCATCAACCACTATGCAAATCACAGCCCTGTTCTAACTTGATTCTAACATATAGTAAATTAAGGTAAACCAACCGGATGGAGTATTGAGAAAGAGAATTAGATCACAATTGGTATCTAACTCAATGAGTTGAAGCTTATTACTAAACATGTTGGCACTTTATAAATGAAGCAAAGTAGTAACAACAATAACAAATATCAACACACATTAAGTCACTTTTTCCCCTCGATTTTATTAAAGAATTATATAATGGCTCTATTTGTTACAGTGGAGGCATCATTCAAGTAGGAATTATTTATCAAGCAGACGAGGTGGCCGAGTGGTTAAGGCGATGGACTGCTAATCCATTGTGCTCTGCACGCGTGGGTTCGAATCCCATCCTCGTCGAATGTTTTTTTTTTTCTGATATTATTATTATTTAAAATAAAAAGATTTGGCAATTTTTGTTAATTATTATCTCATATTATTTTATATACTTTGTACATATGTATTGGAATGTGTTAATAAAAACAATTTTAATTAGAGCACTGTATGGAAATTAATTGTAGTTCACCTCTTCTGTAACAGTTGGCTTGTAACCTATGTCATCTTGCACCAGCAACTAATAACACAAACTGAAAAATAAGGTAATAACTTCCTTTAAAAACTAGAATTTAGTAATAACTTATTGAAAACACATACAGTAGAAGTGAAGGAACTGAAGGAAAGCTAATATACAGTATCTCACAAAAGTGAGTACACCCCTCACATTTTTGTAAATATTTTATTACTGTATATACTCGAGTATAAGCTGACCCGAGCATAAGCCGAGGCACCTATTTTACCACAAAATACTGGGAAACTTAGTGACTCGAGTATAAGTTTAGGGTGGGAAATGTGCTGCCCCCTGTGTCCCTCTTGTGTCCTCTGTGTCCCCCTCTTGTGTGCCCTCTATGCCCCTTTCTTGTGTGCCCTCTCTCTCCCCTGTGCTTCTTCCCCCACTCTCCCCCCTGTGTCTCTCCCCCCTCTCCCTCCCCTGTGTCTCTCCCCCTGTGTCTCTTCCCCTCCTCTCCCTCCCCTGTGTCTCTTCCCCTTTCACTTCCCTGTGTCTCTTCCACCCTCTCCCTTTCCTGTGTCTCTTTCCCTCCTCTCCCTCATGTCTCTTGTCAACCCCCCTCCCCAACCTCCCTCTTCTACCCCCATCTTCAACCCCCCTCCTCATCCTCAACCCCCCTCCTCAACCTCTCTCCTCATCCTCAACTCCCCTCCTCATCCTCAACCTCTCTCCTGAACATCCCTCCCCAACCTACCTCCTCAACCCCCCTCCTCATCCTACACCCCCCTCCTCATCCTCCCTCCTCACCCCCCCCTCCTCCTCCCTCCTCAACCCCCCTCCTCAACCTCTCTCCTCAACCCCCCTCCTCATCCTCAACCCTTTGGGAGACGCTGGTAATGAACCCGCAGTCTTGATACATATTGGTTCCAATGACAAAGTAAGTGGAAGATGGAGTGCCCTAAAGAATGATTTTAAAGAGCTAGGGAATAAGCTTAAAGCAAGGACCTCCAAGGTAGTTTTTTCTGAGATACCACCAGTGCCATGTGCTAGCCCAGGAAGGCAGAAGGAGCTTAGGGAGGTTATTGCATGGATAAAAAAAGTGGTTCAGAGGGGTTTGGGTTTTTAGAACGGCTGGGGGATTTTTTAAACGTGTAGGTGGGGGGAGCGACTATATAGAAGTAATGGGGTAAAAAAGGTAGAAAGGGAAAGGGATGAATTAGTTACCCATGGGGAGGAGAAGGGGGATGGTTACAATAGACAGTAAAAAAATGTATTAATAAGGGCCTCAAATACAGTGGCCAGCACTTCACAATGGCAGAGCCATAGCAACATAAAGTGTATGCTTGCTAATGCAAGAAGTTTGCCTGGGAAAATGGGAGAGCTAGAATTATTAGCAGTACAAGAAAAATAGGCATTACTGGATCATGGTGGGATGAATCTCATGACTGGACCGTTAATCTGGATGGTTATAACCTATTTAGGAAAGATAGGGGAAATGGTAAAGGAGGAGGAGGGATCTGTCTGTATGTTAGGCCTATATTTAAGCCTATAGTCAGAGAAGATATTTATGCTGGAACTAACAGCAACATTGAATCTTTGTGGGTTGAGCTAAATAGTGGAGGAGCTAATTCTAAGCGCATATTGCTGGGAGTATGCTATAAACCCCCAAATATAATTGAAAGTTAGGAAATACAATTATTGTTACAGATTGGAAATGCAGCTAAGCACGGGCAAGTTCTAATATTGGGAGATTTTAATTACCCTAAAATAAACTGGATAAATGAGACCAGCAGCTCAGCTAAAGGGAGCAGGTTCTTGAGTACACTCAGGGATCATTATCTGGCACAGGTTATAAAAGAGCCTACTAGAAATGGGGCCATCTTGGATTTAGTCATCACAAGTAATATTGATATAATATCAAATGTTAAAATAGGGTACTTTTTGGGAAAGAGTGATCACAACATAGTCAAAAAAAAACATAACTGTAAGGGGCCAACAAAAACTCTAAAATTTTAAAAGGGCTAACTTTAATGGGCTAAGGGCAGCAATACTACATATAGACTGGGACAAAGAACTTACAGGAAAAAATACTGAAAATAAATGGCCAACATTTCGAATCCTTACTAAATAAGCATACACATCGGCATGTACCATGTGCAAATAAAATGAATAGGAGTAAATCACATCCCATGTGGCTTAACAATGACTTAAAGATGATGATAAGGAAAAAGAAACATGCATTTAAATTATACAAGAAGGAGGGAACAGAGGCAGCTTTATGTGACTATAAGGAAATCAACAAGGCTTGCAAAAGGGCTATTAGACTGGCTAAAATAGAAAATGAGATGTCAGTTGCAAAGGAAAGTAAGACTAACCCTGAAATATTTTTTAATATATTAAAGAGAAGAAGGCAAGGAAGGAAGCTATAGGAACATTACAATGTGACACAGGCCGCCTGATAATTACTGACCAGGAAAAGGCAGATGAGCTAAATAGGTTCTTTTCGTTGGTATACACAAGGGAGGTACCAGTGGTTGGGTCACTGCAACATAATGGGGCTACACTACCTTCACCAAATAACTGGAAGAAATCCAAAAGAGGTTGGAAAAAATAAATATTAATAAAGCCCCAGGTCCTGATAAAATACATCCACGGGTACTGAGGGAGCTGGGTTCTGTAATAGCCAAACCATTATATCTAATCTTTCAAGACTCACTCACCACAGGGTCTCTACCAGATGACTGGAGAAAAGCAGAGGTGATACCTATATTTAAGAAGGCAGCAAGAGCAAATCTGGGGAATTAAAGACCAGTGAGCTTCACATCTGTAGTTGGGAAGCTTTTAGAGGGGTTAATAAGGGACAGAATGCAAGAATATGTCAATTTGAACAAGAGCATAGGTAGCAGTCAACACAGATTTATGAAGGATTGGTAATGTCAGACTAATTTAATTCGTTTTAAGGGGGGGTTTGGATGAACTTGGATCAGTGCAACTCAGTAGATTTTTAATTTTATTAACTTTTATTTGTAACGCGCCAACATATTCCGTAGCACAATACAGGGAATAAAAAACAAGGAAAAATACAGCATTAACAACCTTCCAAAATGGAGAACCCTGTTTTGAGCTTAGAATCTTTGCAGAAAGTGCTTTTTCCCAAAGCATCCTAGAAGACTGAAAACTCACCACTTACAATCTAAAGGGAATGGAAGGGACAGAAATCAGGGAAAGATTAAACACATAAGGAATAAAGATGGTCAGAAGAGAAGTGAAAGTTAGAAAGGTTTTTCATTTAGAGGGAGAGAGAAGGAACAGAGGTGAGGGCTCTAGCATTTAATATGTTGTCTGCCCCTAGTGGTTAGAAAATATATGCAAGTAGGAAAGTCAGGTGATTCCCATTTCACTATAAATGTAATCAGAAATGGGGTGGGAGGGTGAGGGGCAGGGAGGGAGGGCAGGACTCCCAGAAGTCAACGTAACCAGTAAGGCCTACTGAGACCAGGATGCAAGTAAAATTTGAAGCTAAAAAGAAAAAACAATAAAAATACGGTATGAGGGACAGATAGAACAGGGAGGGAGAGAGAGAGAGAGAGAGGGAAAGAGGGAGAGAGGGAGAGAGAGAGCAGTTAGCAGAAAGGAAATGCCAAGACATGTGGGAAGGAGGAGATCTAGGCAAATTATGCAGGACATAAAAGGGGAAAGGGAGAGGAAAGCCAGGCAAGATAAAGTAAACATCTGTAAGAGTTTGAACTAATGTTAGAAATAATTCTATGTCATCAAATATAATAACAAGCATATAGTAGAAATATTAATAAAAGATATTGGCTCCTGGGAAGATGCAGCTTTCAAGGTCTTCTCCATACCTGATAGTGTGTATGAAACTCACAGAATTCAGTGTAACCAGTAAGGCCTACTGAGACCAGGATGCAGGTAAAATTTGGGGCTAAAAAGAAAAAACAATAAAAATACGGTATGAGGGACAGATAGAACAGGGAGGGAGAGAGAGAGAGAGAGAGAGAGAGAGAGAGAGAGAGAGAGAGAGAGAGAGAGGGAAAGAGGGAGAGAGAGAGAGAGAGAGCAGTTAGCAGAAAGGAAATGCCAAGACATGTGGAAAGGAGGAGATCTAGGCAAATTATGCAGGCCATAAAAGGGGGAAGGGGGAGGAAAGCCAGGCAAGATAAAGTAAACATTTGTAAGAGTTTGAACTAATGTTAGAAATAATTCTATGTCATCAAACATAATAACAAGCATATAGTAGAAATATTAATAAAAGATATTGGCTCCTGGGAAGATGCAGCTTTCAAGGTCTTCTCCATACCTGATGGTGTGTATGAAACTCCCAGAATTCAGCGTAACCAGTAAGGCCTACTGAGACCAGGATGCAGGTAAAATTTGGGGCTGATGGTGTGTATGAAACTCCCAGAATTCAGCGTAACCAGTAAGGACTACTGAGACCAGGATGCAGGTAAAATTTGGGGCTAAAAAGATAAAACAATAAAAATACGGTATGAGGGACAGATAGAACAGGGAGGGAGAGAGAGAGAGAGAGGGAAAGAGGGAGAGAGAGAGAGAGAGAGAGAGAGAGAGAGCAGTTAGCAGAAAGGAAATGCCAAGACATGTGGAAAGGAGGAGATCTAGGCAAATTATGCAGGCCATAAAAGGGGGAAGGGGGAGGAAAGCCAGGCAAGATAAAGTAAACATTTGTAAGAGTTTGAACTAATGTTAGAAATAATTCTATGTCATCAAACATAATAACAAGCATATAGTAGAAAAATTAATAAAATATATTGGCTCCTTGGAAGATGCAGCTTTCAAGGTCTTCTCCATACCTGATGGTGTGTATGAAACTCCCAGAATTCAGCGTAACCAGTAAGGCCTACTGAGACCAGGATGCAGGTAAAATTTGGGGCTGATGGTGTATATGAAACTCCCAGAATTCAGCGTAACCAGTAAGGCCTACTGAGACCAGGATGCAGGTAAAATTTGGGGCTGATGGTGTATATGAAACTCCCAGAATTCAGCGTAACCAGTAAGGACTACTGAGACCAGGATGCAGGTAAAATTTGGGGCTAAAAAGATAAAACAATAAAAATACGGTATGAGGGACAGATAGAACAGGGAGGGAGAGAGAGAGAGAGAGAGAGGGAAAGAGGGAGAGAGGGAGATGGAGAGAGAGGATTTTGCAAAGGCTTTTGATACAGTGCCTCATGGGAGACTTTTGAGCAAACTGAGGACTTGCAGTAAATATCTGCTCATGCTCATGGATCGAGAGCTGGCTAAAAGACAGGAAGCAAAGGGTTGTAAATGGAACATACTCAGTTTGAACTAATGTGGTAAGTGGTTCAGTATTAGGTCCTCTCCTTTTTAACATATTTATTAATGACATAGAAGTAGGACTCGAAAATAGTGTCTCCATTTTGCTGATGACACTAAGTTGTGCAAGGTAATTAAATCAGATAATGACGTACTTTCCCTACAAAGGGATTTGCATAAATTAGAGAAATGGAAGGCTAAATGGCAGATGAAATTTAATACAAACTAATTAATGCGTTTTGGAAGGAAAAATTGCCTTGCAATTTATAATCTTAATGGAGCAAATCTAGGGGTATCAGATATTGAAAGGGATTTGGGAGTGCTTGTGGACAATCACCTAGGTAGCAGTGCTCAATACCAAGCAGCAGCTGCAAAGGCAAGTAACATATTAGCATGTATTAAGAAGGGTATAGATGCAAGGGAAGCAAATATAATTCTGCCACTATACAAATCTCTATTACGCCCTCATTTGGAGTATGGAGTACAATTTTGGACACCACTTCATAAAAAGGACATTTTAGAGCTGGACAAAGTACAGAGAAGGGCAACAAAACTACTAAGGGCAATGGAGGGGCTAAGTTATGAAGAAAGACTAGAAAAAAGGTGTCTGCAAGGGGATATGATTACCTTATTTAAATACATCCAGGGTCAATATAAGGCTTTGTCAAGTGAACTTTTTATAGCAAGAGATTTTCAACTGACAAGAGGACATCGCTTGAGGTTAGAGGAAAAAAGATTTCACCTTAAACAAAGAAAACGGTTCTCCACAGTTAGGGCGGTTAAACTGTGGAATTCTCTACCAAAGGAGGTGGTGACAGCGAATTCGATAGATAACTTCAAAAAGGGTTTAGATGATATTTTTGAATAAAGAGGGCATTCAAGGTTATCCTAGATAACTAGCAAAGGAATATTGATTCAGGGAGAATTTTGATTGCCAGTTTCTGGGGTCAGGAAGTAATTTTGCTTTTTTCCCCTTATGAGTCAATTGGCAAAGTTGCAATCTTTTTTTCTGTTTGCCTTCCTCTGGATCAATTAACAATTAATATCAAATAGTCCACATATTAAAAAGATCAGAGGAGATCTTAAAAGGTTGAACTTCATGGACTGAAAGTCTTTTTTTTAACCTTAATTACTATGTAACTATGTAAAACCCCTAATCATCCTCAACCTCTCTCCTCAACCCCACTCCTCATCCTCAACCCCCCGCTTCAACCTCTCTCCTCATCCTCAACCCCCTCCTCATCCTCAACATCTCTGCTCAACCCCCTCCTGATCCTCAACCCCCTCCTCATCCTCAACCCCCCTCCTCGACCTTTCTCCTCAACCCCCTCCTCATCCTCAACCTCCCTCCTCAACATCCCTCCTCAACCCACCTCCTCATCCTCAACCCCCTCCTCACTTTACCCCTCTAATTACCTCCCCCTCTCCCCTCACCTAACTTCCATCAGCAGCTGCTCCTCCGCTCCTCGGCACTCCTTCCAGTTGCATCGGGACCCGGCCAATGCTAGTGACATGACTCTCATGTGATGTCACGTCATTAGCATATGCTGTGTCCCAACGCAGGCGGAAGATGCGCGGAGGAGCAGCTTCTGATGGAAGGTAAGTGAGGGAAAAGGGAGAGGGGGCGGTAATTAGAGGGGTAAAGTGAGGAGGGGGTTTAGGATGAGGAGGGGGTTTGAGGATGAGGAGGGGGGTTGAAGATAAGGATGGGGGGTTGAGGATGAGGAGGGGGGTTGAGGAGGGGGGTTGAATATGGGGGGTTGAGGATGAGGAAGATGATAAGGCAGGGGGAGGTAAAAAGCCACGGGGGGTAGAGACAAGGGAGGGAAAGAGAGACACGGGGTGCAGAGACACGGGGGTAGAGAGACACGGGGGAAAGACAAGGGAGGGAAAGAGAGCCACGGGGGTGGAGAGACATGGGGGAAAGAGTGACACAGGGTGGAGAGACATAGGGGAAAAAAGAGACACAGGGGTAGAGAGACACATGGGAAAGAGAGACACAGGGTGGAGAGACACGGGTGACTCGAGTATAAGCAGAGGGGTCCCTTTTCAGCCTTTAAAAAAGTATATATGGTATATCTTTTCATGTGACAACACTGAAGAAATTATACTTTACTGCAATGTAAAGTAGTAAATGAACAGCCTGTATAACAGTGTACATTTGCTGTCTCCTCAAAATAATTCGAAACACAGCCATTATTGTCTAAACCGTTGGCAACAAAAGGGAGTACACCCCTAAGTAAAAATCTCAAAATTGAGCACAAAGTGTCAATATTTTGTGTGGCCACCAATATTTTCCAGCACTGCCTTGACCCTCATGGGCATGGAGTTTACAAGAGCTTCACAGGTTGCCACTGGAGTCCTCTTACACGCCTCTTTAATGACATAACGACGCTGATGGATGTTAGAGACCTTGCACTTCCCCACCTTCTGTTTGAGGATGCCCCACATATGCTTAATAGGGTTTAGATCTTGTGACACGCTTGGCCAGTCTATCACCTTTACCTTCTGCTTCTTTAGCAAGGCGGTGGTTATCTTGGATGTGTGTTTGGGGTCGTTATCACGTTGGAATACTGCCCTGCGGCCCAGTCTAGAAGGGAGGGGATCATGCACTGCTTCAGTATGTCCCAGTACATGTTAGCATTCATGGTTCCCTCAATTAACTGTAGCTCCCCAGTGCCTGCAACACTCATGCAAAGGTCGGAGTGCCAGGGTTTACACTTACTACTTTACATTGTAGCAGAGTTTCATTTCCTCACTGTTGTCACATGAAAAGATATAATAAAATATTTACAAAAATGTGAGGGGTGTACTCATTTTTTTTTTTATATTTATAATTTCTTAAATCTTATATACTTTTTGTTTGAAGAGTTCAATTCAAAGTCCTTAGCTCTCTTATCAATTATATCAGTGCCAAGGAAAAAGGATCTATATTTAAATGTATTAGATGTATAATTTATGATTAATATTTAAAACAGTATTCAAACATGATTCAGCCATTTATCTTCTAATTTTCAATATTTATACATCATTTTTATATACTTAGCTCTTGCCCAGTATACAAAGTAAATGTAGTTTATGTCTTCTGAAACAGTATATACACGTAAGTAACCTTTGACGTAGGGTTCCTTGGTTCTTAGGATTTGGTGCTCACACCTGCGACCTGGGTCACATAACCCAGAAGTTGAGCAGGGTTGGGCCTAGTAAGTACTTGGATGGTAGACCACCTATGAATACCAGGAACTATATGATGTGGCCTACTGGAGAACAAAATGGCAACCAACTCCAGTAAATTTGCCTTGAATACCAAGTGGATCGGTATGGTGTGTTGCGGTCAATGAGGTCACAGAAAGTCAGACACTACTGAATGACACAAACCCACACAATCTTTGACACAAAAATTCTTAAATTTGAGCCATACAGTAGTTTTGACACATGAAAGTGTCTTTCTAAAAGGCACGGCTCATATGAGAAAGATGTTTTGAAATGGTCATTAGGCTTAAATTTAAGTCTTTTATGTAGTGAAGAGCTCTATGTGTAATGACATTTATGGCACTTTAACCATAATCTGAAATTAAGTTGAAATGTGCAGCATTATTATTGAGAGAGATAATTTAGAGGGTTAACATTTGAAACAAAACAGCGCTACTAAGACATATCTATTTTTAACTGGTGTGTTTAAGTAATCTATAGCATCAGACAAAAGGAGAAATCTGACACCTGCCTATTGAGGTAACCACCTAATCCTACAATTGGAAGGTGGTAAACAACCAAAAGGAAAATATTTTCTTCTAAAGAAACTAGGTTCTCACACCTCTGTAGTAGTCTGGCTACTTAGCTAATCACAGTGTGGTCAAGCTTTTAATTTTTTTTATAAGCTCTAGTTTTTCGAGTTCAATCAAAATCCTTTGGAGGAATTATCAATGTAATCAAATACAATTATAAAAGATGGTCTCCATTCATAGTACCGTCTCAAACAAATATTAACTTAGTATTGTCATTTCAAAGCAGATATTTTTTCTCAGCTTGTTTTTGTGTAGACCACGTGGTACAATTATTATTATTTTTACCTTTATTTGTAACATGCCAACATATTCCGTAGCTCGGGGACATGTCAAAAACAAAATGAACACCTTCTAAAGAATGGAGAGCCCTGTTTTTGAGCTTAGAATCAAATGTAGTTTGGGCTTGTTTCCAATGCCCTGACACAAGATTGAAAACTAACAAACTTTACAATGAAAGTGTGCCTGACTCCAGTTTAGAAGGTTACGTGTTGAAATCATGTTGGTGGTCATGTTTTAATATTTATAATTTATTAATTCTAATCATATATATATTTTCACATGGAAAAGCTATTGTCAAAGACTGGATGGAATAAATGAATAGTTATATATTTGGAAGCATAAAAATGATTGCATGACTCGGCATAACACAATGCTGTAATGCCATTACTTATCATGTTCAGATTAATATTTTGTAAAAGTAAATGTTTCAGATTCTTTTTTTACCTGGGATTTTGAAATCTTAAAACGGAAGAAAAAGGAACTTTTCTTTTTTTAAAGTTTCTGATTGAGCTGGGCATTGCCTGAAAAGGTGTTTAAGTGATTACATTTACTACCTCTATGTCTGTTGTGCTTTCCATGTGTGGGTTTAAATTTTGCTTTTCTTTTAACCCCACCCCCTATATCTTTCAATATGTCTAAATATTGCATCACTCACAGGCGCCTGAGCAACTAAATTCATGGAAAAAATATTCATCCAGAGGACTTGCAGACTGATTCAAATAATTGATTAATAATTAATGTATTAATTACATCCTCTATTTGTTGTACCTTTTAATGCAGTTATGTTGTAGTATAATCTAACAACTTTGTGATCCTTCTGTGCAATGCAGAATGAGCCTAAATATGCACAATGGAATTGTGTGTTTGCATTGTTCAGTCATGTCTATCTCTCCATGATCTCACAGACTGCAGCACATCATGCTGATCCACTTGGTTTTCATGGCAGAGCTACTGGAGTGGGTTGCCAGTTCCTTCTCTATCAGGCCACAGCATACAGCTCCTGGTATTCCTAGATAGTCTCCTATCCAAGTACTGTCCAGGCCCAGCCCTGCTTGACATCTTGGTTCCCTGACTAGAATTGAACATGAATCCTAACCACTGGACCACCAAGGAACCCACAATGATATTAGAGAAGTTAAAGCTGCCAGAGATTTCAACAGCACACAAGAAAAGCTTATTAGTTTGCAATGATACAACATTCTGAGAAAATAGGAGATCATCTGTGAAAAGAAAATGGAACCATACGACAAACTATAATTGCTTATAAACGTACAAAATGTGGGGGGTAGCTGTTCAGTAATCTTGATGAATAATCAGAGTATTGCAGTATATTGTAATGCCTGTTTTATTGAACAACCATTTTACTCTAATTAAAATGTTTGTCTGATGAAAAAAATATTACTGCAATACTGCTACCCTACTCTTCATAATTATAGACAATAACAATTAATTAATCAATTCAATGTTAATATAATTTTAATTTTCTTACAGTGCAGTTATATTCTTAATGCAAAATTTGTAAGTTTTGTTTTTTTAAATAGCAGTAAAATGAGAAAATACTTGTTTTAACCTATCATTTTATATTATACTATATTTGGATCCTTTGCTCTGTCTCTTTAAGACTAATGTAGCACCATGCCTAAATCATTAATTTTAAGTCCTTCATTTATTTATCCATATTTTCTTTTATGCTAAATATGAGAGCAAAAGGTTCCATAGCTTAGTGGTTAGTGCTCTGGGCTTGTAAAAGAGTTGTCATTATTTCAATTCTCCCTGGGGCCTGCTATTTTTTGAGGCCAGAAAATAGTTATAGAATATATAGATAAGGCACTAATGATGAGCTGTGTATCTATATAGATGTCATGTTTCATTATACAGACTGTTTCTGCACTTATGTGTGGGGTGACACATATATAAGAATGATTAACTATTATGGCCTGAGCAGCATTACAGGTAAACTGCTCTTTATATTATAAGGCTAGTAACTTGCTCATCATAAATGATGGTATCAAAGAATGTTATCTTGAATTGTCTGTGCCGAATCTCTCTGTGCTGTCTGTCTCTGTGCTGTGTCTTTCTGTGTGCTGTCTGTATGCTCTCTACGCACTCTCTCAGTGCTCTCTCTCTGCGCACACTCTCTCTATTAGCTCTGTCTCTGCGTTCTTTCTCTCTCTGCATTCTCTATCTGTGCATTCTGCATCTGTACATTTTCTCTCTCTCTGTCTGTTCTCTCTCTCTTTCTTCCTATGCGCTCTCTGCGTCTTTTCACTTTCTCTCTCTCTATATTAGCTCTCTCACTCTTAGTGCCCACTCTCGTTCTCCGTGGACTCCCTCTGTGCCTACTTTCTCTCACTGTGCTTTCTCTCTCTGTGCTCTCTCTCTCTGTGCAATCTCTGTCATGTGTCTCTCTCTCTCCTTCTGTCCTGGGTGTCTCACTCTTTGTCCTGTTTCTCTCTCTGTCCTCTGTGTGTTGTTCTTTATCCTTTGTGTTCTCTCTTTCCTGTGTGGGTGTGTAGGTCTCTCTCTGTTCTGCGTCTCTTTCTCTCCTGTGTGTCTCTATCTATCCTGAATGTGTCACTCTCATTATGTCCTTTTTTGACTCTCTCTGTCCTATTTCTCTCTTTGCGTCTGTTTCTCTCTCTCTCTCTCTCTGTACCTCTCTCTCTCCTCACTGTCTCTCTCACTGTCTTCGCTCTCTCTCCAGTCATTGTCTCTCTCTCTGTCCTGTGTATCTATCTCTCTGTCTTGTGCGCTCTCTATCTCCTGTCTCACTCTGTGTTTTGTGTGTATGCTTGTATCTCTCTCTCTCTGTCCTGTATATGTATCTCTCTCTCTGTCCTGTGTCTCTTTCTCTGTCCTGTGTATGTCCCTCTCTGTCCATTTTTTGTCTCTCTCTGTCCTATCTCTCTCTGTCCTGGCTCTCTCTTCCATCCCTCTCTCTCTCGCTCCCGATGCAGCGCTGCATAAGTGCTGCAGTGAGAGGTGTGACCGACGCACTGCACATGCCTACATGCCCTATCACTGCCTGCACAGTGATATAACCTGTCTGACCACTGCACAGAAGACACTTTTGTTTGTTAAACATTATAGGTGATATCTAATAATTTTATCCTATTTTCCAGGTTTATATAAATCTATATAAGCCTCACTAACCTCTCTCAGCTACCACACAGCACTAAACTGTCAGCCTCCAACCACGTGCTGTAATCAGTTTGGATGTGAGCAAATCTCCAAGGAGTAATAAGCAAACATTAGATTGCAACAGAAAATAACCCAGTGGTACACACTTATATGTAGTATAATGGGTTAATGCTCTCCACTCTTTGCATTGTTTAAATTTTTGTTTTGCCTAGTACTTATCAAAGAGAGAAAAGTGAGGATTTGGATTTCCCTGGGTGTTTTCCACCCCAAATATACAGTATACAAAATGGCGGGATGAATATAAACTAAATAAATTTTATTAAATATATAACAGCGACGTCTTTAAAAACAAGGGATATTAAAAACACTAATAAAGGGAATAAAACAAGGGCAGATGTAAGGGATAGCAAGTAACCCTATAGCACTGATATTGTGCAATGTAGGACTCTAAAGTGAGTGGTTATTGCTATTCACACCTAGCGGGCAGGCCAAGACACTTACAAAAAGTTCCCAGGGCAAAAAAAGCCCTGTAATATTATAAATGATGTATATACAAAGCACCCTTATGCTGAGATGAAAATCCTCCACATATCTAGAGGATGACTTAAATAAAGCAATATTTATGCAAAAACATAGGTAAAAAGATGCCTTACTGATAGACTTATTGTGCTTTTATACAGGTACCAAGAAGCTGTACCTATATAAGCAGGGTTGGCAAAGAGCTCAACTTGGAGCACAAATGAAGTTATCCTGAACAGCTATATATTACACAGCATAGGGTTCAAGCTGTGTCTGTGTGCACAAATAGGTAACTAGCTGCCATATGGTACAACAAGTACCTAAAGATGTGTGTGCAACAATAGAAGCTGTTCCCAAGCTTAAAGGTCGTACAGGAGGTGCTATCAGGTATTTTCAGACATATTATGCCACTAGTGGGATATAAGGGGCTTTAAGCTAGGCCATAACTGCAGCAGATTCGCGCTTCCTGGAAAGCTTGGCCGCTAGGTTTGCAACGCGCATGCGCACGTCTAACGTGATGACGTACGCAGCGTGGTTGCTAGGAGCCTGACGCGTTTCGACGTATCACGTCTTTGTCAAAGGGAAATTGTATAACGCTGTCTCTGAGAGCTTTATATAGGGAGTTGTCACCAAGGCAACGTGGAAGTAGTAAATGCATTGCCCGTGCAGGGTCACAAAAGTGCAAATGGCATAGAAATTACGTTAGCATATGTAAAAGGACACTGAGAAGGATTTAAACATTAATGAAAACCAAGGCAATAGTATAGTATCAATATATGGGTCCTATAGACTGGTTTGGGAGGCTAATAATAAGAAGTGTAATGTGAGAAGGGTATTGCATATAGATAAATTAAAGATGACACCAAGGTTAAAAGGCCGTAATATAGGTGAAAAGTGAGGTCCATAGTATAATATACGGGATCAAGTATAGGAGGATCAAGGGACAAATCAGGGGCTATCAGAGATATTCTATCTAGACATTGGCATTTATTGAGGAGTGACGAGGATCTAAAAGATGTTTTAACACCAAGGGCCTCCATCACATACCGTAGGGGCAAGAACTTGAAAGATAGACTGGTCCATAGTTCCTTTAATGAACAGAAACCAGGGACCTGGTTAAAACCCCTAACAGGATGTTTCAAATGTAGCAGATGTAAATTCTGCAGGTATGTTACACCTTTGAAAATATATGAGCATCCTATTACTGGCGAAAAATACAAGATAAAAGAATTTATGAATTGTTGTTCTACGGCGGTTATCTATGTGGCCACCTGTATTTGCAGGAAGATCTATGTAGGAAAAACGAGGCGCCAACTGCGCCGCAGGATTGGTGAGCATATCTACAGTATCAAGAATACATTGGATACACCAATTGCCCGCCATGTTAAGTATTGCCACAACAATAGAAGTGAAGTTTTATCTTTCTGTGCAATAGACCAGGTCCATATAGGCCCAAGACAGGGTGACCTGGAGAGAAAATTATTACAATGTGAGGCACGCTGGATATATCAATTGAAGGCTCAAGCACCTTATGGACTCAATGAGGGGTTCACTTTTACGCCCTTTATTTAGCACTTTGTCCCTTCCTCTTTTTATGTGCATAGCTTCATCTGCCTACCTTCTGGTAGGCCTTTTTGTTTTTTGCACACTTTAACCCTCACAACGTCTCAGTTTGCTATACTTTTCTATACCCCTTTTTTTCTGTCCACCTTTGGTAGACACTGAGTACACTTTAACCCCCACAGAATATTAATCTGTTTCACCATTATGTATATGCACCCTAGCAAGTATTTGTTCATTTCATTAGTTAATCTTTTAGTGCATTAGCACCTTTTTTATTACTCTTTTCTATTTTACGTTTAGACTAGCATTATGCTAGAGGTACTTATCACTATAGTCCATACACGCCTGATAGTACATTTTTTACCTCCTAACACTAGCTTTCCAGCTATATCTACACATCTTATATAATTTTACACTTTGAGACTTCAGTCTCCTTATATAGTTTTTGTCCCTTGATCCTCCACTCTTTATTATACTATGGACCTCACTTTTCACCTATATTACGGCCTTTTAACCTTGGTGTCATCTTTAATTTATCTATATGCAATACCCTTCTCACATTACACTTCTTATTATTAGCCTCCCAAACCAGTCTATAGGACCCATATATTGATACTATACTATTGCCTTGGTTTTCATTAATGTTTAAATCCTTCTCAGTGTCCTTTTACATATGCTAACGTAATTTCTATGCCATTTGCACTTTTGTGACCCTGCACGGGCAATGCATTTACTACTTCCACGTTGCCTTGGTGACAACTCCCTATATAAAGCTCTCAGAGACAGCGTTATACAATTTCCCTTTGACAAAGACGTGATACGTCGAAACGCGTCAGGCTCCTAGCAACCACGCTGCGTACGTCATCACGTTAGACGTGCGCATGCGCGTTGCAAACCTAGCGGCCAAGCTTTCCAGGAAGCGCGAATCTGCTGCAGTTATGGCCTAGCTTAAAGCCCCTTATATCCCACTAGTGGCATAATATGTCTGAAAATACCTGATAGCACCTCCTGTACGACCTTTAAGCTTGGGAACAGCTTCTATTGTTGCACACACGTCTTTAGGTACTTGTTGTACCATATGGCAGCTAGTTACCTATTTGTGCACACAGACACAGCTTGAACCCTATGCTGTGTAATATATAGCTGTTCAGGATAACTTCATTTGTGCTCCAAGTTGAGCTCTTTGCCAACCCTGCTTATATAGGTACAGCTTCTTGGTACCTGTATAAAAGCACAATAAGTCTATCAGTAAGGCATCTTTTTACCTATGTTTTTGCATAAATATTGCTTTATTTAAGTCATCCTCTAGATATGTGGAGGATTTTCATCTCAGCATAAGGGTGCTTTGTATATACATCATTTATAATATTACAGGGCTTTTTTTGCCCTGGGAACTTTTTGTAAGTGTCTTGGCCTGCCCGCTAGGTGTGAATAGCAATAACCACTCACTTTAGAGTCCTACATTGCACAATATCAGTGCTATAGGGTTACTTGCTATCCCTTACATCTGCCCTTGTTTTATTCCCTTTATTAGTGTTTTTAATATCCCTTGTTTTTAAAGACGTCGCTGTTATATATTTAATAAAATTTATTTAGTTTATATTCATCCCGCCATTTTGTATACTTGCCTAGTACTTAACCCATGTTTAGCGCCACGGAATATGTTGGCGCATTACAAACAAAGATAATAATAATGACATTTTTTATCAATGACCCCCAAAGAGGAAAAGATCTCACTGTTTGGTGGATGCATCAGACAAACTGATTGGATAAACTTAAGAGATAAACAATCTAGAGATTTATTGCTAGAAAATATAATATTTTAATAAATGTAATTTATAAAGTTCTTTGTATATTACCCATAGATCTAAATTATACAATTTATAATCTTATATTGAAACATAATGATACTTCTGTATTATTATAATGACTAAAAAATGTACAAGACCCTCATTTACAGAACCTTATCTATAGTTATTATTTGTACCCCAGTTCTCTTTTACTTCTATTCAATAGCTGTACCTTAAATCTTATAGAAAGCAAGTTCTATCCCCTCGTAACTGTCCCAGGCTCTGGTTAACCCTATGAGGATAGTATGTCAGGTGCATTAGATCAGTTGGATTAAAAGGGAAACATTATATTTGCTCTCATCACAGAGGACCCCAAGTTGATCAATTATTTCCCAGGGAGCATTGCTCCTTGTATGATATCCATAGATTTGACAAAATACATACATTAGTGAGCATATTCTTTTAATACTATCTGGAAAAAAATAATAAAACTTAAATCGTAATAGTAAACAAAAATTTTGATTTCAAATAATCAATCCACATGACCTTTATTAAATAGTAGCTCAAAAATGGAGAACAACAATAAATCACAAACTGCTTGTGATATAGTACAATTACAAATTAAACAGGAAGTTTGAGTGATATGTCTGATACACTTTCTCAGTGATGGACATAATGTGACAAGTGTTGTATAGTACAATATATACAGCATCGGATTAGAAAATAAACCTAGAGAGGATATTTAAGTCAGTCCAACATTAGGCAATGCAAATAGCTCTCCTGTAATTATAATCTATTAAAGGGAGCACTGTACTTGTATATTGGATTGCTCTCTGTATCCCAGGTAAATGAATGAGCTCATAAATTTAAATAAAAAGCTTAGTTTAAAAGACGCTAGTAAATAACATCATTTTTTCCCCGTAAACTGGCAGAACTACCGGTTCTTTTCTAGAATCTTTCCGCACAGAGTCTGAACGCTGCGGTTGAATGACGTGCAACAGCACCTAGTGGTAAAAAGAGGTAGTGCAGGCAAAACAATATTTCCCCCTCTGACGTGGCGCATAACACGCACCGACAGAAGAGGCCTTGAGCAATGAGAGGCAGGCCCGAGGCCCTCGAGGGCCGTGTGCCCGCGCCGACCATAGTGATAGCCTCGCTGTTGATTCAGCGCCGTCGAGGTGTGCCACGTTGGAGGGGGGAATCATTTTTTTGCCTTCAC
This sequence comes from Discoglossus pictus, assembly GCA_027410445.1. NCBI lineage: Eukaryota > Metazoa > Chordata > Amphibia > Anura > Alytidae > Discoglossus > Discoglossus pictus. The sequence goes on from CM050175.1 coordinate 34,335,685, forward strand.
TACCTCATTTTCACCACTAGGTGCTGTGGTGCAGCGTTCAACAGCAGCGTTCACACTTTGTGCGAAACGATAATAGAACGGATCCGAACTACCTTCTCACATCATGTGAAGTAAATTATGTCTAGAAATTATCTAACAAGTTTACCCTTTTGGCTCCTTCAGATGCCAATTTCAGCACTAGCAGACTTGCACTTTTGCAATATTATGATCTAAACCAAACTCTTTTACCACATTTAAGAGATAATAGTCTATGTTAGCAATAAACTGCATATTGAAAGATGAGAGGGGATAGAACATGTAATGTTTTTAATAAAATACATTTTAATGTTGATCTTTAAACTTTCTTTATCAGATAACTTTAATTTAAAAGAAAAAGAATATTAAAGATAAGAAACCATAGCAAGCTTCTAATTTTAAGTTGCACTCACATTCTGTTTCTATGCATGACCTGTGTTATTTCATTAATGTGTCAGGACAGGATGCGAAAGAAACTTTAGATACCACTGGTCAAGATAGAAACATGATCTTAATGGGTCGCAGCCTTTTATGTGGCCAAAGAAAGAAGAAAAAAAATAATAGGCGCTGCTGAGATTCGAACTCAGGATCTCCTGTTTACTAGACAGGCGCTTTAACCAACTAAGCCACAGCACCTTACACAATACCCATTAAAATAAACGTTTACATTTATCAATACATCTGATAACTTTGTCATTTCCATTTCTGAAAACATAAAAAATGCTTCTTCATTAAATATTTATTCTGTTCCATTAGTTTAAACAAAAGGAAACCGTTATACTCATATACAATTTTTTATTTTTTTGTAAATCTTGAAGGAACACTGTAGTATTTGCAGTATGTTCTTTTGAAGGACTAGTTTTAATCAACAAAATATTCAACAATGTGAATTGGCCTCATGTAGAAAAGGGCTCATTAATACTATTGAAAACCTTGAACAAGAGGATGGTCACATTTCCACTGTAGCATTTAAAGTATGTATATTCAATACCTTGTACATATTAAAGCTCTGCTCTACTGAAGCTGCCACAAGGGAAGACATTAGTGTAGGAACACAAAACCCTTGGCAACTGTTAAAAGGACACAGTAAACAAGCTGTCATTTAAATAGTAATGAAAATTGTATTTTCTTACTATATACCGGTAGTTTGTAGTTTGTGCTTTTAAATAGCATTCAAAAGAGATCATTCTTGTTTTTACTTCTAGTTTTATACTATACCACATTTGGATCATAAATGAGTCATTTTAAGTTCTTTATTTGTGTTTCTTTTACACTAAACAGAGGAACAAATCTCAGAAAAAGCAACATTGTACCATTAGAGTTTTTTTAAAAGTGGCTCCATAGCTCAGTGGTTAGAGCACTGGTCTTGTAAACCAGGGGTCGCGAGTTCAATTCTCGCTGGGGCCTGTAACATTTTTGAGCCAACATAATACAGCAAATACTCAAGGCACTAATCATGCAACAGAAATAGTTACTTGGTGTGCAAAGTGATCAGAAACACACACGTAAATATTATACGGTTGTATCTAACATTCTTATTATATAATATATATCAGCTTCATCCTAAGTTTCAGATTTAAATATATTTATATAAGTCTAGGTGAATTTTATTAACTCTTTTGGAAAAATTAAAAAAACAATTAAAAAATATTTCTAATTTTCATATTTGTTTGTTTTCCCTAAAATACTTTTTTTCTGTTATCAATCATAATGATATTAATATTCCACATTTTCCTTATAATACTAATAATTTTTAACTTATTTTATATACTCTCATATTGTGTAAGGATATAAACTAAAATGCACATGAGTCAGTTATATCTACTAGTAAATTTAAAGTGACAGTGTATATCACTATGTTTTTAGCACTCACTAACCGTTACTTATTAATAATTTATATTTAACCTTGTTATGACCATCATCTAGCAGTACACTTCAGGTAAAGACACTAAAACATTGTATTGAAAACTTCACCATTTCAAAGTAGAACAAGTAAAGCTTAAATGTATTATATTCTCCATTCCCCTTCTTTTGTGAACTATGAGTGGGGGAACACCAGTGATTTCTCATTTCCAACTCGATATTCCTGTTTTCACAGTCTCACTAAAACCACAGGGGGTCCTGACTTCCTCTTTTGTGGAGGGCCTGACGTTTGGACCATAGATCCAAGCAAGATTGCCGTTGTCTGCAGATGCTGTAGTCCACTAGGACCTTAGTCTGGACTTCAAACAATAGAAGGTACCCAGCTAGCCAGGAACAGAAGAAGCATCTGAAGAGCTCTAGCTTCTCTGACTTGCAGCATCAACCACTATGCAAATCACAGCACTGTTCTAATTTGATTCCAACACGTAGTAAATTAAGGTAAACCAACGGGATGGAGTGTTGAGAAAGAGAATTAGATCACAATTGGTATCTAACTCAATGGGTTGAAGCTAATTACTAAACATATTGGCACTTTATAAATAAAGCAAAGTAGTATTAACAATAACAAATATCAACACACATTAAGTCACTTTTTTCCCTCGGTTTTATTAAAGTATTTTATAATGTCTCCATTTGTTAAAGTGAAGGCTACTCTTTCAGGTAGACATTGTTAACCAAGCAGACGAGGTGGCCGAGTGGTTAAGGCGATGGACTGCTAATCCATTGTGCTTTGCATGCGTGGCTTTGACTCCCATCCTTGTCGAATGTTTTTTTCCTGTTTCCCAATGTTTCTTATATGATTAGCATTTAAAATTAAAAGATTTGGCAATTTTTGTTAATTATTATCTCATATTATTTTATATACTTTGTACATATGTATTGGAATGTGTTAATAAAAACAATTTTAATTAGAGCAATTTTCTTGTCTAACACACTGTATGGAAATTAATTGTAGTTCTCCTCTTCTGTAACAGTTGGCTTGTAACCTATGTCATCTTGAACCAGCAACTAATGACACAAACTGAAAAATAAGGTAATAACTTCCTTTAAAAACTAGAATTTAGTAATACCTTATTGAAAACACATACAGTAGAAGTGAAGGAACTGAAGGAAAGCTAATATACAGTATCTCACAAACGTGAGTACACCCCTCACATATTTGTAAATATTTTATTACTGTATATACTCGAGTATAAGTTGATCCGAGTATAAGCCGAGGCACCTATTTTACCACAAAATTCTGGGAAACTTAGTGACTCGAGTACAAGTCGAGGGTGGGAAATGTGATGCCCCCTGTGTCCCTCTTGTGCCCTCTGTGTCCCCCTCTTGTGTGCCCTCTATGCCCCTTTCTTGTGCCCCCCACTCTTTCCCGTGTGTCTCTTCCCCCTCTCCCTCCCCTGTGTCTCTCACCCCCTCTCCCTCCCTTGTGTCTCTCCCCCTGTGTCACTTCCCCTCCTCTCCCTCCCCTATGTGTCTCTTCCCCTCTATGTTCCCTGTGTATCTTCCCCCACTCCCTTCCCCTTGTCTCTTTCCCCCCTCTCCATCGTGTCTCTTTCCCTCCCCCACCCTTATCACCCTCCTCAACCCCCTCCTCAACCCCCCTCCTCATCCTCTCTCCTCATCCTCTCTCCTCAACCCCCCCTCCTCATCCTCTCTCTTCAACCCCCCTCCTCATCCCCTCTCCTCAACCCCCCTCCTCAACCCCCCTCCTCAACCCCCCTCCTCATCCTCCCTCCTCAACCCCGCCTCCACAACCTCTCTCCTCAACCCCCCTCCTCATCCCAGAATTCAGCGTAACCAGTAAGGCCTACTGAGACCAGGATTCAGGTCAAATTTGGGGCTAAAAATAAAAAACTATAAAAATACGATATGAGGGACAGATAGAACAGGGAGGAAGATAGAGAGAGAGGGAAAGAGAGCAGTTACCAGAAAGGAAATGCCAAGACATGTGGGAAGGAGGAGATCTAGGCAAATTATGCAGGCCATAAAAGGGGGAAGGGGGAGGAAAGCCAGGCAAGATAAAGTAAACATTTGTAAGAGTTTGAACTAATGTTAGAAATAATTCTATGTCATCAAATATAATAACAAGCATATAGTAGAAATATTAATAAAAGATATTGGCTCCTGGGAAGATGCAGCTTTCAAGGTCTTCTCCATACCTGATGGTGTGTATGAAAGTCCCAGAATTCAGTGTAACCAGTAAGGCCTACTGAGACCAGGATGCAGGTAAAATTTGAAGCTAAAAAGAAAAAACTATAAAAATAAGGTATGAGGGACAGATAGAACAGGGAGGGAGAGAGGGAGAGAGAGAGATAGAGAGGGAGAGAGGGAGAATGAGAGAGAGAGAGAGAGAGAGAGAGATTAGTTAGCAGAAAGGAAATGCCAAGACATGTGGGAAGGAGGAGATCTAGGCAAATTATGCAGGCCATAAAAGGGGGAAGAGGGAGGAAAGCCAGGCAAGATAAAGTAAACATTTGTAAGAGTTTGAACTAATGTTAGAAATTATTCTATGTCATCAAATATAATAACAAGCATATAGTAGAAATATTAATAAAAGATATTGGCTCCTGGGAAGATGCAGCTTTCAGGGTCTTCTCCATACCTGATGGTGTGTATGAAACTCCCAGAATTCAGCGTTACCGGTAAGGCCTACTGAGACCAGGATGCAGGTAAAATTTGGGGATGATGGTGTGTATGAAACACCCAGAATTCAGCGTAACCAGTAAGGACTACTGAGACCAGGATGCAGGTAAAATTTGGGGCTGATGGTGTGTATGAAACTCACAGAATTTATCATTTAAATATTAATGAAAAATTTATTTTCTTACTATATACCGGTAGTTACATTGTTTATAAGAAGTTTGTAGTTTGTGCTTTTAAATAGCATTCAAAAGAGATAATTCTTGTTTTCACTTCTAGTTTTATACTATACCACATTTGGATCATAAATGAGTCATTTTAAGTTCGTTATTTGTGTTTCTTTTTATTATTTTACACTGAACAGATAAACAAATCTCAGAAAGAGCAACGTTGTACCATTAAAGATTTGTAAAAGTGGCTCCATAACTCAGTGGTTAGAGCACTGGTCTTGTAAACCAGGGGTCGCGAGTTCAAGGGGCCTGTAACATTTTTGAGCAAACATAATACAGCAAATACACTAATCATGCACCAGAAATAGTAACATTGGTGTGTAAAGTGATCAGAAACACACACATAAATATTATACGGTTGTATATAACATTCTTATTATATAATATATAACAGTTTCATCCTAAGTTTCAGATTTAAATAGATTTTTCTGTTATCAATCATAATGGTATTAAGATTCCATATTTTCCTTACAATACTAATAATTTTTAACTTATTTTATATACTCTCATATTGTGTAAGGATATAAACTAAAATGCACATGAGTCAGTTATATCTACTAGTAAATTTAAAGTGATAGTGTCATTATGTTTTTAGCCTCACTAACCGTTACTTATTAATAATTTATATTTAACCTTGTTATGACCATCATCTAGCAGTACACTTCAGGTAAAGACACTAAAGCATTGTATTGGAAACTTCACCATTTCAAAGTAGAACAAGTAAAGCTTAAATGTATTATATATTCCATTCCCCTTCTTGTGAGAAGTATGAGTGGGGGAACCCCAGTGATTTCTAATTTCCAACTCGCTATTCCTATGTTTTCACAGTCTCACTAAAACCACAGGGGGTCCTGACTTCCTCTTTTGTGGAGGGCCTGACATATGGACCATAGATCCAAGCAAGATTGCAGTTGTCTGCAGATGCTGTAGTCCACTAGGACCTTAGTCTGGACTTCGAACAATAGGAGGTCCCCAGCTAGCCAGGAACCGAAGAAGTGTCTGAAGAGCTCTAGCTTCTCTGACTAGCAGCATCAACCACTATGCAAATCACAGCCCTGTTCTAACTTGATTCTAACATATAGTAAATTAAGGTAAACCAACCGAATGGAGTGTTGAGAAAGAGAATTAGATCACAATTGGTATCTAACTCAAAGGGTTGAAGCTAATTACTAAACATGTTGGCACTTTATAAATAAAGCAAAGTAGTAACAAGAATATCAAATTTCAAGTCACTTTTTTGCCTCGATTTTATTAAATAATTTTATAATGGCTCTATTAGTTACAGTGGAGGCATCTTTCAAGTAGGAATGATTACTCAAGCAGACGAGGTGGCCGAGTGGTTAAGGCGATGGACTGCTAATCCATTGTGCTCTGCACGCGTGGGTTCGAATCCCATACTCGTCGTATGTTTTTTTTTTCTCTTTCTTATATGATTAGCATTTAAGATAAAAATATTTTGCAATTTTTGTTAAATGGTATCTCATATTATTTTATATACTTTGTACATATGTATTGGAATGTGTTAATAAAAACAATTTTAATTAGAGCACTGTATGGAAATTAATTGTAGTTCACCTCTTCTGTAACAGTTGGCTTGTAACCTATGTCATCTTGCACCAGCAACTAATAACACAAACTGAAAAATAAGGTAATAACTTCCTTTAAAAACTAGAATTTAGTAATAACTTATTGAAAACACATACAGTAGAAGTGAAGGAACTGAAGGAAAGCTAATATACAGTATCTCACAAAAGTGAGTACACCCCTCACATTTTTGTAAATATTTTATTATTGGAAATACTCGAGTATAAGCTGACCCGAGCATAAGCCGAGGCACCTATTTTACCACAAAATACTGGGAAACTTAGTGACTCGAGTATAAGTTGAGGGTGGGAAATGTGCTGCCCCCTGTGTCCCTCTTGTGCCCTCTGTGTCCCCCTCTGGTGTGCCCTCTATGCCCCTTTCTTGTGTGCCCTCTCTCTCCCCTTTGCTTCTTCCCCCACTCTCCCCCTGTGTCTCTCCTCCCTGTGCCTCTTCCCCTCCTCTCCCTCCCCTGTGTCTCTTCCCCTCTCCCTTCCCTGTGTCTCTTCCCCCTTTCCCTTTACTGTGTCTCTTTCCCTCCTCTCCCTCATGTCTCTTGTCAACCCCCCTCCCCAACCTCCCTCCTCAAACCCCATCTTTAACCCCCTCCTCATCCTCAACCCCCCTCCTCATCCTCCCTCCTCAACCCCCTCCTCCTCCTCCCTCCTTAACCACCCTCCTCAACCTCTCTCCTCAACCCCCCTCCTCATCCTCAACCCTTTGGGAGGGGCTGGTAATGAACCTGCGGTCTTGATACATATTGGTTCCAATGACAATGTAAGTGGAAGATGGAGTGCCCTAAAGAATGATTTTAAAGAGCTAGGGAATAAGCTTAAAGCAAGGACCTCCAAGGTAGTATTTTCTGAGATACCACCAGTGCCACGTGCTAGCCCAGGAAGGCAGAAGGAGCTTAGGGAGGTTATTGCATGGATAAACAAGTGGTGCAGAGGGGTTTGGGTTTTTAGAACGGCTGGGGGAGTTTTTAAACGTGTAGGTGGGGGGAGCGACTATATAGAAGTAATGGGGTAAAAAGGGTAGAAAGGGAAAGGGATGAGTTACCCATGGGGAGGAGAAGGGGGAAGGTTACAATAGACAGTAAAAAAATGTATTAATAGCAGCCTCAAATACAGTGGCAAGCTCTTCACAACGGCAGAGCCATAGCAACATAAAGTGTATGCTTGCTAATGCAAGAAGTTTGCCTGGGAAAATGGGAGAGCTAGAATTATTAGCAGTACAAGAAAAATAGGCATTACTGAATCATGGTGGGATGAATCTCATGACTGGACCGTTAATCTGGATGGTTATAACCTATTTAGGAAAGATAGGGGAAATGGTAAAAGAGGAGTAGGGATCTGTCTGTATGTTAGGCCTATATTTAAGCCTATAGTCAGAGAAGATATTTATGCTGGAACTAACAGCAACATTGAATCTTTGTGGGTTGAGCTAAATAGTGGAGGAGCTAATTCTAAACGCATATTGCTGGGAGTATGCTATAAACCCCCAAATATAATTGAAAGTGAGGAAATACAATTATTGTTACAGATTGGAAATGCAGCTAAGCACGGGCAAGTTCTAATAATGGGAGATTTTAATTACCCTGAAATAAACTGCATAAATGAGACCAGCAGCTCAGCTAAAGGGAGCAGGTTCTTGAGTACACTCAGGGATCATTATCTGGCCCAGGTTATAAAAGAGCCTACTAGAAATGGGGCCACTTGGATTTAGTCATCACAAGTAATATTGATATAATATCAAATGTTAAAATAGGGGAACAGTGAACACAACACATTTTGAGATTGAATACAAAAAAGGGGCCAACTAAATCTCAAAATTTTAAAAGGGCTAACAGTAATGGGCTAAGGGCAGCAATACTACGTATAGACTGGGACAAAGAACATACAGGTAAAAATACTGAAAATAAATGGACAACATTCGAATCCTTACTAAATAAGCATACTCATCAGCATGTACCATGTGGAAATAAAATGAATAGGAGTAAATCACATCCCATGTGGCTTAACAATGACTTAAAGATGATGATAAGGAAAAAGAAACATGCATTTAAATTATACAAGAAGGAGGGAACAGAGGCAGCTTTATGTGACTATAAGGAAATCAACAAGGCTTGCAAAAGGGCTATTAGACTGGCTAAAATAGAAAATGAGATGTCAATTGCAAAGGAAAGTAAGACTAACCCTGAAATATTTTTTTATATATTAAAGGGAAGAATGCAAGGAAGGAAGCTATAGGAACATTACAATGTGACACAGGCCGCCTGATAATTACGGACCAGGAAAAGGCAGATGAGCTAAATAGGTTCTTTTCGTCGGTATACACAGGGGGGGGGGGGGTACCATTGGTTGGGTCACTGCAACATAATGGGGCTACACTACCTTCACCAAATAACTGGTTAACGCAGGAAGAAATCCAAAAGAGGTTGGAAAAAATAAATGTTAATAAAGCCCCAGGTCCTGATGGAATACATCCACGGGTACTGAGGAAGCTGGGTTCTGTAATAGCCAAACCATTATATCTAATCTTTCAAGACTCACTCACCACAGGGTCTCTACCAGCTGACTGGAGAAAAGCAGAGGTGATACCTATATTTAAGAAGGCAGCAAGACCAAATCCGGGGAATTAAAGACCAGTGAGCCTCACATCTGTAGTTGGGAAGCTTTTAGAGGGGTTAATAAGGGACAGAATGCAAGAATATGTCTATTTGAACAAGAGCATAGGTAGCAGTCAACACAGATTTATGAAGGATTGGTAATGTCAGATTAATCTAATTAGTTTTAAGGGGGGGTTTGGATGAACTTGGATCAGTGCAACTCAGTAGATGTAGTCTTTTTGGATTCTTTGGATTCTTTTTTTAAAATTTGTATTAACTTTTATTTGTAACGCACCAACATATTCCGTAGCACAATACAGGGAATAAAAAACAAGGAAAAATACAGCATTAACAACCTTCCAAAATGGAGAACCCTGTTTTGAGCTTAGAATCTTTGCAAAAAGTGCTTTTTCCCAAAGCATCCTAGAAGACTGAAAACTCACCACTTACAATCTAAAGGGAATGGAAGGGACAGAAATCAGGGAAAGATTAAACACATAAGGAATAAAGATGGTCAGAAGAGAAGTGAAAGTTAGAAAGGTTTTTCATTTAGAGGGAGAGAGAAGGAACAGAGGTGAGGGCTCTAGCATTTAATATGTTGTCTGCCCCTAGTGGTGAGAAAATATATGCAAGTAGGAAAGTCAGGTGATTCCCATTTAACTATAAATTTAATCAGAAATGGGGTGGGAGTGTGAGGGGCAGGGAGGGAGGGCAGGACTCCCAGAAGTGACAGATAGAACAGGGAGGGAGATAGAGAGAGAGGGAAAGAGAGCAGTTAGCAGAAAGGAAATGCAAAGACATGTGGGAAGGAGGAGATCTAGGCAAATTATGCAGGCCATAAAAGGGGGAAGGGGGAGGAAAGCCAGGCAAGATAAAGTAAACATTTGTAAGAGTTTGAACTAATGTTAGAAATAATTCTATGTCATCAAATATAATAACAAGCATATAGTAGAAATATTAATAAAAGACATTGGCTCCTGGAAAGATGCAGCTTTCAAGGTCTTCTCCATACCTGATGGTGTGTATGAAACTCCCAGAATTCAGCGTAACCAGTAAGGCCTACTGAGACCAGGATGCAGGTAAAATTTGGGGCTGATGGTGTGTATGAAACTCCCAGAATTTAGCATAACCAGTAAGGCCTACTGAGACCAGGATGCAGGTAAAATTTGGGGCTAAAAAGATAAAACAATAAAAATACGGTATGAGGGACAGATAGAACAGGGAGGGAGAGAGAGAGAGAGAGAGAGAGAGAGAGAGGATTTTGCAAAGGCTTTTGATACAGTGCCTCATGGGAGACTTTTGAGCAAACTGAGGACTTGCAGTAAATATCTGCTCATGGATCGAGAGCTGGCTAAAAGACAGGAAGCAAAGGGTTGTTGTAAATGGAACATACTCAGTTTGGACTAATGTGGTAAGTGGGGTTCCTCACTGTTCAGTATTATGTCCTCTCCTTTTTAACATACAGTCAGGTCCATAAATATTGGGACATCCACACAATTCTAATCTTTTTGGCTCTATACACCACCACAATGGATTTGAAATGAAACTAACAAGATGTGCTTTTACTGCAGACTTTCAGCATTAATTTGAGGGTATTTACATCCAAATCAGGTGAACGGTGTAGGAATTACAACAGTTTGTATATGTGCCTCCCACTTTTTAAGGGACCAAAAGTAATGGGACAATTGGCTGCTCAGCTGTTCCCTAGCCAGGTGTTTGTTATTCCCTCATTATCCCATTTACAAAGAGCAGATAAAAGGTCCAGAGTTAATTTCAAGTGTGCTATTTGCATTTGTTGCTGTTAACTCTCAATTTGAGGTCCAAAGAGCTGTCACTATCAGTGAAGCAAGCCATCATTAGGCTGAAAAAACAAAACAAACCCATCAGAGAGATAGCAAAAACATTACGTGTGGCCAAATCAACTGTTTGGAACATCCTTAAAAAGAAAGAACGCACCGGTGTGCTCAGCAACACCAAAAGACCCGGAAGACCACGGAAAACAACTGTAGTGGATGACCGAAGAATTACTTCCCTGTTGAAGAAAACACCCTTCACAACAGTTGGCCAGATCAAGAACACTCTCCAGGAGGTAGGTGTATGAGTGTCAAAGTCAACAATCAAGAGAAGACTTCACCAGAGTGAATACAGAGGGTTCACCACAAGTGTAAACCATTGGTGAGCCTCAAAACCGGACGGCCAAATTAGAGTTTGAAAAACAACATCGAAAAAAGCCTTCACAGTTCTGGAACAACATCCTATGGACAGATGAGACTAAGATCAACTTGTTCCAGAGTGATGGGAAGAGAAGAGTATGAAGAAGGAAAGGAACTGCTCATGATCCAAAGCACACCACCTCATCAGTGAAGCATGGTGGTGGTAGTGTCATGGCGTGGGCATGTAGGGCTGCCAAAGGAACTTTTTCTCTTGTACTTATTGATGATGTGACTGCTGACAAAAGCAGCAGGAGGATTTCTGAAGTGTTTCGGGCAATATTATCTGCTATTATTCAGCCAAATGCTTCAGAACTCATTGGACGGTGCTTCACAGTGCAGATGGACAATGACCCGAAGCATACTGCAAAAGCATCCAAAGAGTTTTTTTTAAGGGAAACAAGTGGAATGTTATGCAATGGCCAAGTCAATCACCTGACCTGAATCCGATTGAGCATGCATTTCACTTGCTGAAGACAAACCTGAAGGGAAAATGCCCCAAGAACAAGCAGGAACTGAAGACAGTTGCAATAGAGGTCTGGCAGAGCATCACCAGGGATGAAATCTAGCGTCTGGTGATGTCTATGCATTCCAGACTTCAGGCTGTAATTGGCTGTAAAGGATTTGCAACCAAGTTTTAAAAAGTGAAAGTTTGATTTATGACTGGTAATCTGTCCCATTACTTTTGGTCCCTTAAAAGGTGGGAGGAACATATACAAACTGTTGTAATTCCTACACCGTTCACCTGATTTGGATGTAAATACCCTCAAATTAAAGCTGAAAGTCTGCAGTTAAAGCACATCTTGTTTGTTTCATTTCAAATCCATTGTGGAGGTGTATAGAGCCAAAAAGAATTGAATTGTGTCGATGTCCCAATATTTATGGACCTGACTGTATTTATTAATGACATAGAAGTAGGACTCACAAGTAGTGTCTCCATTTTTGCTGATGACACTAAGTTGTGCAAGGTAATTAAATCAGATAATGAAGTACTTTCCCTACAAAGGGATTTGCATAAATTAGAGAAATGGGCGGCTAAATGGCAGATGAGATTTAATTCAAACTAATTAATGCATTTTGGAAGGAAAAATATCCTTGCAATTTATAATCTTAATGGAGCAAATCTAGGGGTATCAGATATTGAAAGGGATTTGGGAGTACTTGTGGACAATCACCTAGGTAGCAGTGCTCAATACCAAGCAGCCGCTGCAAAGGCAAGTAACATATTAGCATGTATTAAGAAGGGTATAGATGCAAGGGAAGCAAATATAATTCTGCCACTATACAAATCTCTAGTACGCCCTCATTTGGAATATAGAGTACAATTTTGGACACCACTTCATAAAAAGGACATTTTAGAGCTGGAAAAAGTACAGAGAAGGGCAACAAAACTACTAAGGGGAATGGAGGGGCTAAGTTTTGAAGAAAGACTAACCGAATTAAACTTATTTTCGCTAGAAAAAAGGCGTCTGCGAGGGGATATGATTACGTTATTTAAATACATCCAGGGTCAATATAAGGCTTTGTCAAGTGAACTATTTATAGCAAGAGATTTTCAACTGACAAGAGGACATCCCTTGAGGTTAGAGGAAAAAAGATTTCACCTTAAATAAAGAAAACGGTACTCCACAGTTAGGGCGGTTAAACTGTGGAATTATCTACCAAAGGAGGCGGTGACAGCGAATTTGATAGATAACTTCAAAAAGGGGTTAGATGATATTTTTGAATAAAGAGGGCATTCAAGGTTATCCTAGATAGCTAGCAAAGGAATATTGATTCTGGGAGAAATTTGATCGCCAGTTTCTGGGGTCAGGAAGGAATTTAGCTTTTTTCCCCTTATGAGACAATTGGCAAAGTTTCAATGTTTTTTTCGGTTTGCCTTCCTCTGGATCAATTAACAATTAATAACAAATAGTCCCCATATTAAAAAGATCAGAGGAGATCTTAAAAGGTTGAACTTGATGGACTGAAAGTCTTTTTTCAACCTTAGTTACTATGTAACTATGTAAATCCCCTCCTCAACCACTCTCCTCATCCTCAACCCCCTCCTCATCCTCAACCTCTCTCCTCAACCCCCTCCTCATCCTCAACCCCCCTCCTCATCCTCAACCCCGCTCCTCGACCTCTCTCCTCAACCCCCCCTCATCCTCAACCTCCCTCCTCAACATCCCTCCTCAACCCACCTCCTCATCCTCAACCCCCCTCCTCACTTTACCCCTCTAATTACCTCCCCCTCTCCCCTCACTTAACTTCCATCAGCAGCTGCTCCTCCGCTCCTCGGCGCTCCTTCCAGCTGCATCGGGACCCGGCCAATGCTAGTGACGTGACTCTCATGTGATGTCACGTCATTAGCATATGCCGGGTCCCAACGCACGGAGGAGCAGCTTTTGATGGAAGGTAATTGAGGGGAAAGGGAGAGGGGGCGGTAATTAGAGGGGAAAAGTGAGGAGGAGGTTTAAGATGAGGAGGGGGTTGAGGATGATGGGGGGTTGAGGATAAGGATGGGGGTTGAGAATGAGGAGGGGGGTTGAGGAGGGGGGGTTGAATATGGGGGGGTTGAGGATGAGGATGGGGGGTTGAGGATGAGGAAGATGATAAGGGATGGGGAGGTAAAAAGCCACGGGGGGGAGAGACACTGGGGGTGAAGAGAGACAGGGGGTGCAGAGACACAGGGGTAGAGAGACACGGGGGAAAGACCCAGAAGGGAAAGAGAGCCACAGGGGTGGAGAGACATGGGGAAAGAGAGACACAGGGTGGAGAGACATGGGGGAAAAGAGAGACACAGAGGTGTAGAGAGATACATGTGAATGAGAGACACAGGGGTGGAGAGACACGGGTGACTCGAGTATAAGAAGAGGGGTCCCTTTTCAGCCTTTAAAAAAGTATATATGGTGTATCTTTTCATGTGACAACACTGAAGAAATTATACTTTACTACAATGTAAAGTAGTAAATGAACAGCCTGTATAACAGTGTACATTTGCTGTCTCCTCAAAATAACTTGAAACACAGCCATTAATGTCTAAACCGTTGGCAACAAAAGTGAGTACACCACTAAGTAAAAATGTCAAAATTGCGCCCAAAGTGTCATTATTTTGTGTGGCCACCAATATTTTCCAGCACTGCCTTGACCCTCATGGGCATGGAGTTCACATCCTCTTACACGCCTCTTTAATGACATAACGACGCTGATGGATGTTAGAGAACTTGCACTTCATCACCTTCTGTTTGAGGATGCCCCACATATGCTTAATAGGGTTTAGATCTTGTGACATGCTTGGCCAGTCTATCACCTTTACCTTCAGCTTCTTTAGCAAGGCGGTGGTCATCTTGGAGGTGTGTTTGGGGTCGTTATCACGTTGGAATACTGCCCTGCGGCCCAGTTTCCAAAGGGAGGGGATCATGCGCTGCTTCAGTATGTGCCAGTACATGTTAGCATTCATGGTTCCCTCAATTAACTGTAGCTCCCCAGTGCCTGCAACACTCATGCAAAGGTCGGAGTGCCAGGCTTTACACTTACTACTTTACATTGTAGCAGAGTTTCATTTCCTCACTGTTGTCACATGAAAAGATATAATAAAATATTTACAAAAATGTGAGGGATGTACTCATTTTTTTTTATTATTTATAATTTCTTAAATCTTATATACTTTTTGTTTGAAGAGTTCCATTAAAAGTCCTTAGCTCTCTTATCAATTATATCAGTGGCAAGGAAAAAGGATCTATATTTAAATGTATTAGATGTATAATTTATGATTAATATTTAAAACAGTATTCAAACATGATTCAGCCATTTATCTTCTAATTATGCAATATTTATACATCATTTTTATATACTTAGCTCTTGCCCAGTATACAAAGTAAATGTAGTTTATGTTTTCTGAAACAGTATATACACGTAAGTAACCTTTGACGTAGGGTTCCTTGGTTCTTAGGATTTGGTGCTCACACCTGCGACCTGTGTCACATAGCCCTGAAGTTGAGCGGGGTTGGGCCTAGTAAGTACTTGGATGGTAGACCACCTATGAATACCAGGAACTATATGATGTGGCCTACTGGAGAACAAAATGGCAACCAACTCCAGTAAATTTGCCTTGAATACCAAGTGGATTGGTATGGTGTGTTGCGGTCAATGAGGTCACAGAGAGTCAGACACTACTGAATGACACAAACCCACACAATCTTTGACACAAAAATTCCTAAATTTGAGCCATACAGTAGTTTCGACACATGAAAGTGTATTTCTAAAAGGCACGGCTCATATAAGAAAGATGCTTTGAAATGGTCATTAGGCTTAAATTTAAGTCTTTTATGTAGTGAAGAGCTCTATGGGTAATGACATTTATGGCACTTTAACCATAATCTGAAATTAAGTTGAAATATGCAGCATTATTATTGAGAGAGAGAATATAGAGGGTTAACATTTGAAACAAAACAGCGCTACTAAGACATATCTATTTTTAACTGGTGTGTTTAAGTAATCTATAGCATCAGACAAAAGGAGAAATCTGACACCTGCCTATTGAGGTATCCACCTAATCCTACGTTTGGAAGTGGTAAACAACCAAAAGGAAAATATTTTCTTCTAAAGAAACTGGGTTCTCACACCTCTGTAGTAGTCTGGCTACTTAGCTAATCACAGTGTGGTCAAGCTTTTAACATTTTTTATGAGATCTAGTTTTTCGAGTTCCATCAAAATCCTTGGAGGAATTATCAATGTAATCAAATACAATTATAAAAGATGGTCTCCACTCATAGTACCGTCTCAAACAAATATTAACTTAGTATTGTCATTTCAAAGCAGATATTTTTCCTCAGCTTGTTTTTGTGTAGACCACGTGGTACAATTATTATTATTTTTATCTTTATTTGTAACGTGCCAACATATTCCGTAGCGCGAGTACATGTCAATAACAAAATGAACACCTTATAAAGAATGGAGGGCCCTGTTTTTGAGCTTAGAATCAAATGTAGATTGGGCTTGTTTCCAAGGCACTGACACAAGATTGAAAACTATTAAACTTTACAATGAAAGTGTGCCTGACTCCAGTTTAGAAGGTTATGTGTTGAAATCATGTTGGTGGTCATGTTTTAATATTTATAATTAATTAATTCTAATCATATATATTTTTTCACAGGGAAAAGCTATTGTCAAAGACTGGATGGAATAAATGAAATAGTTATATATTTGGAAGCATAAAAATGATTGCATGACTCGGCATAACACAATGCTGTAATGCCATTACTTATCATGTTCAGATTAATATTTTGTAAAAGTAAATGTTTCAGATTCTTTTTTTTACCTGGGATTTTGAAATCTTAAGACGGAAGAAAAAGGAACTTTTCTTTTTTTAAAGTTTCTGATTGAGCTGGGCATTGCCTGAAAAGGTGTTTAAGTGATTCAATTTACTACCTCTATGTCTGTTGTGCTTTCCATGTGTGGGTTTAATTTTTTTTTTAAAGCTTTTCTTTTAACCCCCACCCCCTATATCTTTCAATATGTCTAAACATTGCATCACTCACAGGCGCCTGAGCAACTAAATTCATGGAAAAAATATTCATTCAGAGGACTTGCAGACTGATTCAAATAATTGATTAATAATTAATGTATTAATTACATCCTCTATTTGTTGTACCTTTTAATGCAGTTATGTTGTAGTATAATCTAACAACTTTGTGATCCTTCTGTTCAATGCAGAATGAGCCTGAATATGCACAATGGAATTGTGTGTTTGCATTGTTCAGTCATGTCCAACTCTCCATGATCTCACAGACTGCAGCACATCATGCTGATCCACTTGGTATTCATGGCAGAGCTACTGGAGTGGGTTGCCAGTTCCTTCTCTATCAGGCCACAGCATACAGCTCCTGGTATTCCTAGATAGTCTCCTATCCAAGTACTGTCCAGGCCCAGCCCTGCTTGACATCTTGGTTCCCTGACTAGAATTGAACATGAATCCTAACCACTGGACCACCAATGAACTTACAATGATATTAGAGAAGTTAAAGCTGCCAGAGATTTCAACAGCACACAAGAAAAGCTTATTAGTTTGCAATGATACAACATTCTGAGAAAATAGGAGATCATCTGTGAAAAGAAAATAGAACCATACCACAAACTATAATTGCTTATAAAAGTACAAAATGTGGGGGGTAGCTGTTCAGTAATCTTGATGAATAATCAGAGTATTGCAGTATATTGTAATGCCTGTTTTATTGAACAACCATTTTACTCTAATTAAAATGTTTGTCTGATGAAAAAAATATTACTGCAATACTGCTACCCTACTCTTCATAATTATAGACAATAACAATTAATTAATCAATTCAATGTTAATATAATTTTTATTTTCTTACAGTGCAGTTATATTCTTAATGCAAATTTTGTAAGTTTTGATTTTTTAAATAGCAGTAAAATGAGAAAATACTTGTTTTAACCTATCATTTTATATTATACTATATTTGGATCCTTTACTCTGTCTCTTTAAGACTAATGTAGCACCATGCATAAATCATTAATTTTAAGTCCTTCATTTATTTATCCATATTTTCTTTTATACTAAATCTGAGAGCAAAAGGTTCCATAGCTCAGTGGTTAGTGCTCTGGGTATGTAAAAGAGTTGTCATTAGTTCAATTCTCCTTGGGGCCTGCTATTTTTTGAGGCCAGAAAATAGTTATAGAATATATAGATAAGGCACTAATGATGAGCTGTGTACCTATATAGATGTAATGTTTCATTATACAGACTGTTTCTGCACTTATGTGTGGGGTGACACATATATAAGAATGATTAATGGCCTGAGCAGCATTACAGGTAAACTGCTCTTTATATTATAAGGCTAGTAACTTGCTCGTCATAAGTGATGGTATCATAGAATGTTATCTTGAATTGTCTGTGCCGAATCTCTCTGTGCTGTCTGTCTCTGTGCTGTGTCTTTCTCTCTGTGTGCTGTCTGTATGCTCTCTACGCACTCTCTCTGTGCTCTCTCTCTGCGCACACTCTCTCTATTAGCTCTGTCTCTGCGTTCTTTCTCTCTCTGCATTCTCTATCTGTGCGCTCTCTGCATCTGTACATTTTCTCTCTCTCTGTCTGTTCTCTCTCTCTTTCTTCCTGTGCGCTCTCTGCGTCTTTTCACTTTCTCTCTCTCTATATTAGCTCTCTCACTCTTAGTGCCCACTCTCGTTCTCCGTGGACTCCCTCTGTGCCTACTTTCTCTCACTGTGCTTTCTCTCTCTGTGCTCTCTCTCTCTGTGCAATCTCTGTCATGTGTCTCTCTCTCTCCTTCTGTCCTGGGTGTCTCACTCTTTGTCCTGTTTCTCTCTCTGTCCTCTGTGTGTTGTTCTCTATCCTTTGTGTTCTCTCTTTCCTGTGTGGGTGTGTAGGTCTCTCTCTGTTCTGCATCTCTTTCTCTCCTGTGTGTCTCTATCTATCCTGAATGTGTCTCTCTCTTTATGTCCTTTTTTGACTCTCTCTGTCCTATTTCTCTCTTTGCGTCTGTTTCTCTCTCTCTCTCTCTCTGTACCTCTCTCTCTCCTCACTGTCTCTCTCACTGTCTTCGCTCTCTCTCCAGTCATTGTCTCTCTCTCTGTCCTGTGTATCTATCTCTCTGTCTTGTGCGCTCTCTATCTCCTGTCTCACTCTGTGTTTTGTGTGTATGCTTGTATCTCTCTCTCTCTGTCCTGTATATGTATCTCTCTCTCTGTCCTGTGTCTCTTTCTCTGTCCTGTGTATGTCCCTCTCTGTCCATTTTTTGTCTCTCTCTGTCCTATCTCTCTCTGTCCTGGCTCTCTCTTCCATCCCTCTCTCTCTCGCTCCCGATGCAGCGCTGCATAAGTGCTGCAGTGAGAGGTGTGACCGACGCACTGCACATGCCTACATGCCCTATCACTGCCTGCACAGTGATATAACCTGTCTGACCACTGCACAGAAGACACTTTTGTTTGTTAAACATTATAGGTGATATCTAATAATTTTATCCTATTTTCCAGGTTTATATAAATCTATATAAGCCTCACTAACCTCTCTCAGCTACCACACAGCACTAAACTGCCAGCCTCCAACCACGTGCTGTAATCAGTTTGGATGTGAGCAAATCTCCAAGGAGTAATAAGCAAACATTAGATTGCAACAGAAAATAACCCAGTGGTACACACTTATATGTAGTATAATGGGTTAATGCTCTCCACTCTTTGCATTGTTTACATTTTTGTTTTGCCTAGTACTTAACCCATATTTAGCGCCACGGAATATGTTGGCGCATTACAAACAAAGATAATAATAATGACATTTTTTATCAATGACCCCCAAAGAGGAAAAGATCTCACTGTTTGGTGGATGCATCAGACAAACTGATTGGATAAACTTAAGAGATAAACAATCTAGAGATTTATTGCTAGAAAATATAATATTTTAATAAATGTAATTTATAAAGTTCTTTGTATATTACCCATAGATCTAAATTATACAATTGATAATCTTATATTGAAACATGATGCAACTTCTGTATTATTATAATGACTAAAAAAATGTACAAGACCCTCATTTACTGAACCTTATCTATAGCTATTATTTGTACTCCAGTTTCGTTTACTTCTATTTAATAGTTGTACGATAAATCTTATAGAAAGCAAGTTCTCTCACCTCGTAACTGTCCCAGGCTCTGGCTAACCCTAAGAGGATAGTATGTCAGGTGCATTAGATCAGTTGGATTAAAAGGGAAACATTATATTTGCTCTCATCACAGAGGACCCCAAGTTGATCAATTATTTCCCAGGGAGCATTGCTCCTTGTATGATATCCATAGATTTGAGAAAACACATACAGTAGTGAGCACATTCTTTTAATACTATCTGGAAAAAAAATAATAAAACTTAAATTGTAATAGTAAACAAAAATTTTGATTTCAAATAATCAATCCACGTGACCTTTATTAAATAGTAGCTCAAAAAATGGAGAACAACAATAAATCACAAACTGCTTGTGATATAGTACAATTACAAATTAAACAGGAAGTTTGAATGATATGTCTGATACACTTTCTCAGTGATGGATATAATGTGACAAGTGTTGTATAGTACAATAAATACAGCATCGGATTAGAAAATAAACCTAGAGAGGATATTTAAGTCAGTCCAACATTAAGCAATGCAAATAGCCCTCCTGTAATTATAATCTATTAAAGTGAGCTGTGAACTTGTATATTGGATTGCTCTCTGTATCCCAGGTAAATGAATGAGCTCATGAATGTAAATAAAAAGCTTAGTTTAAAAGACGCTAGTAAATAACATAATTTTTTCCCTGTAAATTGGCAGAACTACCGGTTCTCTTCTAGAATCTTTCCGCACAGAGTCTGAACGCTGCGGTTGAATGACGTGCCACAGCACCTAGTGGTAAAAAGAGGTAGTGCAGGCAAAACAATATTCCCCCCTCTGACGTGGCGCATAACACGCACCGACAGAAGAGGCCTTGAGCAATGAGAGGCAGGCCCGAGGCCCTCGAGGGCCGTGTGCCCGCGCCGACCATAATGATAGCCTCGCTGTTGATTCAGCGCCGTCGAGGTGCGCCACGTTGGAGGGGGCAATCATTTTTTTGCCTTCACTACCTCATTTTCACCACTAGTTGCTGTGGTGCAGCGTTCAACAGCAGCGTTCACACTTTGTGCGAAACGATAATAGAACGGATCCGAACTACCTTCTCACATCATGTGAAGTAAATTATGTCTAGAAATTATCTAACAAGTTTACCCTTTTGGCTCCTTCAGGTGCCAATTTCTGCACTAGCAGACTTGCACTTTTGATATATTATGATCTAAACCAAACTCCTTTACTACATTTAAGAGATAATAGTCTATGTTAGCAGTAAACTGTATATTGAAAGATGAGAGGGGATAGAACATGTAATGTTTTTAATAAAATACATTTTAATGTTGATCTTTAAACTTTCTTTATCAGATAACTTTAATTTAAAAGAAAAAGAATATTAAAGATAAGAAACCATAGCAAGCTACTAATTTTAAGTTGCACTCACATTCTGTTTCTATGCATGACCTGTGTTATTTCATTGATGTGTCAGGACAGGATGCGAAAGAAACTTTAGATACCACTGGTCAAGATAGAAACATGATCTTAATGGGTCGCAGCCTTTTATGTGGTCAAAGAAAGAAGAAAAAAAATAATAGGCGCTGCTGCGATTCGAACTCAGGATCTCCTGTTTACTAGACAGGCGCTTTAACCAACTAAGCCACAGCACCTTACACAATACCCATTAAAATAAACGTTTACATTTATCAATACATCTGATAACTTTGTCATTTCCATTTCTGAAAACATAAAAAATGCTTCTTCATTAAATATTTATTCTGTTCCATTAGTTTAAACAAAAGGAAACCGTTATACTCATATACAATTTTTTATTTTTTTGTAAATCTTGAAGGAACACTGTAGTATTTGCAGTATGTTCTTTTGAAGGACTAGTTTTAATCAACAAAATATTCAACAATGTGAATTGGCCTCATGTAGAAAAGGGCTCATTAATACTATTGAAAACCTTGAACAAGAGGATGGTCACATTTCCACTGTAGCATTTAAAGTATGTATATTCAATACCTTGTACATATTAAAGCTCTGCTCTACTGAAGCTGCCACAAGGGAAGACATTAGTGTAGGAACACAAAACCCATGGCAACTGTTAAAAGGACACAGTAAACAAGCTGTCATTTAAATATTAATGAAAATTGTATTTTCTTACTATATACCGGTAGTTTGTAGTTTGTGATTTTAAATAGCATTCAAAAGAGATCATTCTTGTTTTTACTTCTAGTTTTATACTATACCACATTTGGATCATAAATGAGTCATTTTAAGTTCGTTATTTCTGTTTCTTTTTATTATTTTACACTGAACAGATAAACAAATCTCAGAAAGAGCAACGTTGTACCATTAAAGATTTGTAAAAGTGGCTCCATTACTCAGTGGTTAGAGCACTGGTCTTGTAAACCAGGGGTCGCGAGTTCAAGGGGCCTGTAACATTTTTGAGCAAACATAATACAGCAAATACACTAATCATGCACCAGAAATAGTAACATTGGTGTGTAAAGTGATCAGAAACACACACATAAATATTATACAGTTGTATATAACATTCTTATTATATAATATATAACAGTTTCAGATTTAAATAGATTTTTCTGTTATCAATCATAATGGTATTAAGATTCCATATTTTCCTTACAATACTAATAATTTTTAACTTATTTTATATACTCTCATATTGTGTAAGGATATAAACTAAAATGCACATGAGTCAGTTATATCTACTAGTAAATTTAAAGTGATAGTGTCATTATGTTTTTAGCCTCACTAACCGTTACTTATTAATAATTTATATTTAACCTTGTTATGACCATCATCTAGCAGTACACTTCAGGTAAAGACACTAAAGCATTGTATTGGAAACTTCACCATTTTAAAGTAGAACAAGTAAAGCTTAAATGTATTATATACTCCATTCCCCTTCTTGTGAGAAGTATGAGTGGGGGAACCCCAGTGATTTCTAATTTCCAACTTGCTATTCCTATGTTTTCACAGTCTCACTAAAACCACAGGGGGTCCTGACTTCCTCTTTTGTGGAGCGCCTGACATATGGACCATAGATCCAAGCAAGATTGCAGTTGTCTGCAGATGCTGTAGTCCACTAGAACCTTAGTCTGGACTTCGAACAATAGGAGGTCCCCAGCTAGCCAGGAACAGAAGAAGTGTCTGAAGAGCTCTAGCTTCTCTGACTTGCAGCATCAACCACTATGCAAATCACAGCCCTGTTCTAACTTGATTCTAACATATAGTAAATTAAGGTAAATCAACTGGATGGAGTGTTGAGAAAGAGAATTAGATCACAATTGGTATCTAACTCAATGGGTTGAAGCTAATTACTAAACATGTTGGCACTTTATAAATAAAGCAAAGTAGTAACAACAATAACAAATATCAAGTCACTTTTTCCCCTCGATTTTATTAAAGAATTTTATAATGGCTCTATTTGTTACAGTGGAGGCATCTTTCAAGTAGGAACAATTAATGAAACTGACGAGGTGGCCGAGTGGTTAAGGCGATGGACTGCTAATCCATTGTGCTCTGCACGCGTGGGTTCGAATCCCATCCTCGTCGAATGTTATTTTTTCTCTTTCTTATATGATTAGCATTTAAGATAAAAAGATTTGGCAATTTTTGTTAAATGGTATCTCATATTATTTTATATACTTTGTACATATGTATTGGAATGTGTTAATAAAAACAATTTTAATTAGAGCACTGTATGGAAATTAATTGTAGTTCACCTCTTCTGTAACAGTTGGCTTGTAACCTATGTCATCTTGCACCAGCAACTAATAACACAAACTGAAAAATAAAGTAATAACTTCCTTTAAAAACTAGAATTTAGTAATAACTTATTGAAAACACATACAGTAGAAGTGAAGGAACTGAAGGAAAGCTAATATACAGTATCTCACAAAAGTGAGTACACCCCTCACATTTTTGTAAATATTTTATTATTGGAAATACTCGAGTATAAGCTGACCCGAGCATAAGCCGAGGCACCTATTTTACCACAAAATACTGGGAAACTTAGTGACTCGAGTATAAGTTGAGGGTGGGAAATGTGCTGCCCCCTGTGTCCCTCTTGTGCCCTCTGTGTCACCCTCTTGTGTGCCCTCTATGCCCCTTTCTTGTGTGCCCTCTCTCTCCCCTGTGCTTCTTCCCCCACTCTCCCCCTGTGTCTCTCCCCCCTGTGCCTCTTCCCCTCCTCTCCCTCCCCTGTGTCTCTTCCCCTCTCCCTTCCCTGTGTCTCTTCCCCCTTTCCCTTTCCTGTGTCTCTTTCCCTCCTCTCCCTCATGTCTCTTGTCAACCCCCCTCCCCAACCTCCCTCCTCTACCCCCATCTTCAACCCCCCTCCTCATCATCAACCCCCCTCCTCAACCTCTCTCCTCATCCTCAACTCCCCTCCTCATCCTCAACCTCTCTCCTGAACCCCCCTCCCCAACCTCCCTCCTCAAACCCCATCTTTAACCCCCCTCCTCATCCTCAACCCCCCTCCTCATCCTCCCTCCTCAACCCCCTCCTCCTCCTCCCTCCTTAACCCCCCTCCTCAACCTCTCTCCTCAACCCGCCTCCTCATCCTCAACCCTTTGGGAGGGGCTGGTAATGAACCTGCGGTCTTGATACATATTGGTTCCAATGACAAAGTAAGTGGAAGATGGAGTGCCCTAAAGAATGATTTTAAAGAGCTAGGGAATAAGCTTAAAGCAAGGACCTCCAAGGTAGTATTTTCTGAGATACCACCAGTGCCACATGCTAGCCCAGGAAGGCAGAAGGAGCTTAGGGAGGTTATTGCATGGATAAAAAAGTGGTGCAGAGGGGTTTGGGTTTTTAGAACAGCTGGGGGAGTTTTTAAACGTGTAGGTGGGGGGAGCGACTATATAGAAGTAATGGGGTAAAAAAGGTAGAAAGGGATGAATTAGTTACCCATGGGGAGGAGAAGGGGGAGGGTTACAATAGACAGTAAAAGATGTATTAATAGGGGCCTCAAATACAGTGCCAGCACTTCACAATGGCAGAACCATAGCAACATAAAGTGTATGCTTGCTAATGCAAGAAGTTTGCCTGGGAAAATGGGAGAGCTAGAATTATTAGCAGTACAAGAAAAATAGGCATTACTGAATCATGGTGGGATGAATCTCATGACTGGACCGTTAATCTGGATGGTTATAACCTATTTAGGAAAGATAGGGGAAATGGTAAAAGAGGAGTAGGGATCTGTCTGTCTGTTAGGCCTATATTTAAGCCTATAGTCAGAGAAGATATTTATGCTGGAACTAACAGCAACATTGAATCTTTGTGGGTTGAGCTAAATAGTGGAGGAGCTAATTCTAAACGCATATTGCTGGGAGTATGCTATAAACCCCCAAATATAATTGAAAGTGAGGAAATACAATTATTGTTACAGATTGGAAATGCAGCTAAGCACGGGCAAGTTCTAATAATGGGAGATTTTAATTACCCTGAAATAAACTGCATAAATGAGACGAGCAGCTCAGCTAAAGGGAGCAGGTTCTTGAGTACACTCAGGGATCATTATCTGGCCCAGGTTATAAAAGAGCCTACTAGAAATGGGGCCACTTGTATTTAGTCATCACAAGTAATATTGATATAATATCAAATGTTAAAATAGGGGAACCCTTGGGGAACAGTGATCACAACACATTTTGAGATTGAATACAAAAAAGGGGCCAACTAAATCTCAAAATTTTAAAAGGGCTAACAGTAATGGGCTAAGGGCAGCAATACTACTTATAGACTGGGACAAAGAACATACAGGTAAAAATACTGAAAATAAATGGACAACATTCGAATCCTTACTAAATAAGCATACTCATCAGCATGTACCATGTGGAAATAAAATGAATAGGAGTAAATCACATCCCATGTGGCTTAACAATGACTTAAAGATGATGATAAGGAAAAAGAAACATGCATTTAAATTATACAAGAAGGAGGGAACAGAGGCAGCTTTATGTGACTATAAGGAAATCAACAAGGCTTGCAAAAGGGCTATTAGACTGGCTAAAATAGAAAATGAGATGTCAATTGCAAAGGAAAGTAAGACTAACCCTGAAATATTTTTTTATATATTAAAGGGAAGAAGGCATGGAAGGAAGCTATAGGAACATTACAATGTGACACAGGCCGCCTGATAATTACGGACCAGGAAAAGGCAGATGAGCTAAATAGGTTCTTTTCGTCGGTATACAAGGGGGGGGGGGGTACCAGTGGTTGGGTCACTGCAACATAATGGGGCTACACTACCTTCACCAAATAACTGGTTAACACAGGAAGAAATCCAAAAGAGGTTGGAAAAAATAAATGTTAATAAAGCCCCAGGTCCTGATGGAATACATCCACGGGTACTGAGGAAGCTGGGTTCTGTAATAGCCAAACCATTATATCTAATCTTTCAAGACTCACTCACCACAGGGTCTCTACCAGCTGACTGGAGAAAAGCAGAGGTGATACCTATATTTAAGAAGGCAGCAAGACCAAATCTGGGGAATTAAAGACCAGTGAGCCTCACATCTGTAGTTGGGAAGCTTTTAGAGGGGTTAATAAGGGACAGAATGCAAGAATATGTCTATTTGAACAAGAGCATAGGTAGCAGTCAACACAGATTTTTGAAGGATTGGTAATGTCAGACCAATCTAATTAGTTTTAAGGGGGGGGTTGGATGAACTTGGATCAGTGCAACTCAGTAGATGTAGTCTTTTTGGATTCTTTGGATTCTTTTTTTTAAATTTGTATTAACTTTTATTTGTAACGCACCAACATATTCCGTAGCACAATACAGGGAATAAAAAACAAGGAAAAATACAGCATTAACAACCTTCCAAAATGGAGAACCCTGTTTTGAGCTTAGAATCTTTGCAAAAAGTGCTTTTTCCCAAAGCATCCTAGAAGACTGAAAACTCACCACTTACAATCTAAAGGGAATGGAAGGGACAGAAATCAGGGAAAGATTAAACACATAAGGAATAAAGATGGTCAGAAGAGAAGTGAAAGTTAGAAAGGTTTTTCATTTAGAGGGAGAGAGAAGGAACAGAGGTGAGGGCTCTAGCATTTAATATGTTGTCTGCCCCTAGTGGTGAGAAAATATATGCAAGTAGGAAAGTCAGGTGATTCCCATTTCACTATAAATTTAATCAGAAATGGGGTGGGAGTGTGAGGGGCAGGGAGGGAGGGCAGGACTCCCAGAAGTGACAGATAGAACAGGGAGGGAGATAGAGAGAGAGGGAAAGAGAGCAGTTAGCAGAAAGGAAATGCAAAGACATGTGGGAAGGAGGAGATCTAGGCAAATTATGCAGGCCATAAAAGGGGGAAGGGGGAGGAAAGTCAGGCAAGATAAAGTAAACATTTGTAAGAGTTTGAACTAATGTTAGAAATAATTCTATGTCATCAAATATAATAACAAGCATATAGTAGAAATATTAATAAAAGACATTGGCTCCTGGAAAGATGCAGCTTTCCAGGTCTTCTCCATACCTGATGGTGTGTATGAAACTCCCAGAATTCAGCGTAACCAGTAAGGCCTACTGAGACCAGGATGCAGGAAAAATTTGGGGCTAAAAAGATAAAACAATAAAAATACGGTATGAGGGACAGATAGAACAGGGAGGGAGAGAGAGAGAGAGAGAGAGAAAGAGGGAGAGAGGGAGAGGGAGAGAGAGGATTTTGCAAAGGCTTTTGATACAGTGCCTTATGGGAGACTTTTGAGCAAACTGAGGACTTGCAGTAAATATCTGCTCATGGATCGAGAGCTGGCTAAAAGACAGGAAGCAAAGGGTTGTTGTAAATGGAACATACTCAGTTTGGACTAATGTGGTAAGTGGGGTTCCTCACTGTTCAGTATTATGTCCTCTCCTTTTTAACATACAGTCAGGTCCATAAATATTGGGACATTCACACAATTCTAATCTTTTTGGCTCTATACACCACCACAATGGATTTGAAATGAAACTAACAAGATGTGCTTTTACTGCAGACTTTCAGCTTTAATTTGAGGGTATTTACATCCAAATCAGGTGAACGGTGTAGGAATTACAACAGTTTGTATATGTGCCTCCCACTTTTTAAGGGACCAAAAGTAATGGGACAATTGGCTGCTCAGCTGTTCCCTAGCCAGGTGTTTGTTATTCCCTCATTATCCCATTTACAAAGAGCAGATAAAAGGTCCAGAGTTAATTTCAAGTGTGCTATTTGCATTTGTTGCTGTTAATTCTCAATTTTAAGGTCCAAAGAGCTGTCGCTATCAGTGAAGCAAGCCATCATTAGGCTGAAAAAACAAAACAAACCCATCAGAGAGATAGCAAAAACATTAGGTGTGGCCAAATCAACTGTTTGGAACATCCTTAAAAAGAAAGAACGCACCGGTGAGCTCAGCAACACCAAAAGACCCGGAAGACCACAGAAAACAACTGTGGTGGATGACCGAAGAATTACTTCCCTGTTGAAGAAAACACCCTTCACAACAGTTGGCCAGATCAAGAACACTCTCCAGGAGGTAGGTGTATGAGTGTCAAAGTCAACAATCAAGAGAAGACTTCACCAGAGTGAATACAGAGGGTTCACCACAAGTGTAAACCATTGGTGAGCCTCAAAAACCGGACGGCCAAATTAGAGTTTGCAAAACAACATCGAAAAAAGCCTTCACAGTTCTGGAACAACATCCTATGGACAGATGAGACTAAGATCAACTTGTTCCAGAGTGATGGGAAGAGAAGAGTATGAAGAAGGAAAGGAACTGCTCATGATCCAAAGCACACCACCTCATCAGTGAAGCATGGTGGTGGTAGTGTCATGGAGTGGGCATGTAGGGCTGCCAATGGAACTTTTTCTCTTGTACTTATTGATGATGTGACTGCTGACAAAAGCAGCAGGAGGATTTCTGAAGTGTTTCGGGCAATATTATCTGCTATTATTCAGCCAAATGCTTCAGAACTCATTGGACGGTGCTTCACAGTGCAGATGGACAATGACCCGAAGCATACTGCAAAAGCATCCAAAGAGTTTTTTTAAGGGAAACAAGTGGAATGTTATGCAATGGCCAAGTCAATCACCTGACCTGAATCCGATTGAGCATGCATTTCACTTGCTGAAGACAAACCTGAACGGAAAATGCCCCAAGAACAAGCAGGAACTGAAGACAGTTGCAATAGAGGTCTGGCAGAGCATCACCAGGGATGAAATCTAGCGTCTGGTGATGTCTATGCATTCCAGACTTCAGGCTGTAATTGGCTGTAAAGGATTTGCAACCAAGTTTTAAAAAGTGAAAGTTTGATTTATGACTGGTAATCTGTCCCATTACTTTTGGTCCCTTAAAAGGTGGGAGGAACATATACAAACTGTTGTGTAATTCCTACACCGTTCACCTGATTTGGATGTAAATACCCTCAAATTAAAGCTGAAAGTCTGCAGTTAAAGCACATCTTGTTTGTTTCATTTCAAATCCATTGTGGTGGTGTATAGAGCCAAAAAGAATTGAATTGTGTCGATGTCCCAATATTTATGGACCTGACTGTATTTATTAATGACATAGAAGTAGGACTCACAAGTAGTGTCTCCATTTTTGATGATGACACTAAGTTGTGCAAGGTAATTAAATCAGATAATGAAGTACTTTCCCTACAAAGGGATTTGCATAAATTAGAGAAATGGACGGCTAAATGGCAGATGAGATTTAATTCAAACTAATTAATGCATTTTGGAAGGAAAAATAGCCTTGCAATTTATAATCTTAATGGAGCAAATCTAGGGGTATCAGATATTGAAAGGGATTTGGGAGTACTTGTGGACAATCACCTAGGTAGCAGTGCTCAATACCAAGCAGCCGCTGCAAAGGCAAGTAACATATTAGCATGTATTAAGAAGGGTATAGATGCAAGGGAAGCAAATATAATTCTGCCACTATACAAATCTCTAGTACGCCCTCATTTGGAATATAGAGTACAATTTTGGACACCACTTCATAAAAAGGACATTTTAGAGCTGGAAAAAGTACAGAGAAGGGCAACAAAACTACTAAGGGGAATGGAGTTAGGAAGAAAGACTAACCGAATTAAACTTATTTTCGCTAGAAAAAAGGCGTCTGCGAGGGGATATGATTACCTTATTTAAATACATCCAGGGTCAATATAAGGCTTTGTCAAGTGAACTTTTTATAGCAAGAGATTTTCAACTGACAAGAGGACTTCCCTTGAGGTTAGAGGAAAAAGATTTCACCTTAAACAAAGAAAATGGTTCTCCACAGTTAGGGCGGTTAAACTGTGGAATTCTCTACCAAAGGAGGTGGTGACAGCGAATTTGATAGATAACTTCAAAAAGGGGTTAGATGATATTTTTGAATAAAGAGGGCATTCAAGGTTATCCTAGATAACTAGCAAAGGAATATTGATTCTGGGAGAAATCTGATCGCCAGTTTCTGGGGTCAGGAAGGAATTTTGCTTTTTTCCCCTTATGAGACAATTGGCAAAGTTTCAATGTTTTTTTCTGTTTGCCTTCCTCTGGATCAATTAACAATTAATAACAAATAGTCCCCATATTAAAAAGATCAGAGGAGATCTTAAAAGGTTGAACTTGATGGACTGAAAGTCTTTTTTCAAACTTAATTACTATGTAACTATGTAAAACCCCTCCTCAACCTCTCTCCTCATCCTCAACCCCCTCCTCATCCTCAACCTCTCTCCTCAACCCCCTCCTCATCCTCAACCCCCCTCCTCATCCTCAACCCCGCTCCTCGACCTCTCTCCTCAACCCCCCCTCATCCTCAACCTCCCTCCTCAACATCCCTCCTCAACCCACCTCCTCATCCTCAACCCCCCTCCTCACTTTACCCCTCTAATTAACTCCCCCTCTCCCCTCACTTAACTTCCATCAGCAGCTGCTCCTCCGCTCCTCGGCGCTCCTTCCAGCTGCATCGGGACCCGGCCAATGCTAGTGACGTGACTCTCATGTGATGTCACGTCATTAGCATATGCTGGGTCCCAACGCACGGAGGAGCAGCTTTTGATGGAAGGTAATTGAGGGGAAAGGGAGAGGGGGCGTTAATTAGAGGGGAAAAGTGAGGAGGAGGTTTAGGATGAGGAGGGGGTTGAGGATGAGGGGGGGTTGAGGATAAGGATGTGGGTTGAGGATGAGGAGGGGGGTTGAGGAGGGGGGGTTGAATATGGGGGGGTTGAGGATGAGGATGGGGGGTTGAGGATGAGGAAGATGATAAGGGATGGTGAGGTAAAAACCCACGGGGGGTAGAGACACGGGGGGGAAAGAGAGACACGGGGTGCAGAGACACAGGGGTAGAGAGACACGGGGGAAAGACCCAGGAGGGAAAGAGAGCCACAGGGGTGGAGAGACATGGGGGAAAGAGAGACACAGGGTGGAGAGACATGGGGGAAAAGAGAGACACAGGTGTGGAGAGACACATGGGAAAGAGAGACACAGGGGTGGAGAGACACGGGTGACTCGAGTATAGGCAGAGGGGTCCCTTTTCAGCCTTTAAAAAAGTATATATGGTATATCTTTTCATGTGACAACACTGAAGAAATTATACTTTACTACAATGTAAAGTAGTAAATGAACAGCCTGTCTAACAGTGTACATTTGCTGTCTCCTCAAAATAACTCGAAACACAGCCCTTAATGTCTAAACCGTTGGCAACAAAAGTGAGTACACCCCTAAGTAAAAATGTCATAATTGGGCCCAAAGTGTCATTATTTTTGTAGCCACCAATATTTTCCAGCACTGCCTTGACCCTCATGGGCATGGAGTTCACAAGAGCTTCACAGGTTGCCACTGAAATCCTCTTACACGCCTCTTTAATGTCATAACGACGCTGATGGATGTTAGAGAACTTGCACTTCCCCACCTTCTGTTTGAGGATGCCCCTTATATGCTTAATATAGTTTAGATCTTGTGACATGCTTGGCCAGTCTATCACCTTTACCTTCAGCTTCTTTAGCAAGGTGGTGGTCATCTTGAAGGTGTGTTTGGGGTCGTTATCACGTTGGAATACTGCCCTGCGGTCCGGTTTCCAAAGGGAGGGGATCATGCGCTGCTTCAGTATGTCCCAGTACATGTTAGCATTCATGGTTCCCTCAATTAACTGTAGCTCCCCAGTGCCTGGAACACTCATGCAAAGGTCGGAGTGCCAGGCTTTACACTTACTACTTTACATTGTAGCAGAGTTTCATTTCCTCACTGTTGTCACATGAAAAGATATAATAAAATATTTACAAAAATGTGAGGGGTGTACTCATTTTTTTTTATTATTTATAATTTCTTAAATCTTATATACTTTTTGTTTGAAGAGTTCCATTAAAAGTCCTTAGCTCTCTTATCAATTATATCAGTGGCAAGGAAAAAGGATCTATATTTAAATGTATTAGATGTATAATTTATGATTAATATTTAAAACAGTATTCAAACATGATTCAGCCATTTATCTTCTAATTATGCAATATTTATACATCATTTTTATATACTTAGCTCTTGCCCTGTATACAAAGTAAATGTAGTTTATGTCTTCTGAAACAGTATATACACGTAAGTAACCTTTGACGTAGGGTTCCTTGGTTCTTAGGATTTGGTGCTCACACCTGCGACCTGGGTCACATAACCCTGAAGTTGAGCAGGGTTGGGCCTAGTAAGTACTTGGATGGTAGACCACCTATGAATACCAGGAACTATATGATGTGGCCTACTGGAGAACAAAATGGCAACCAACTCCAGTAAATTTGCCTTGAATACCAAGTGGATTGGTATGGTGTGTTGCGGTCAATGAGGTCACAGAGAGTCAGACACTACTGAATGACACAAACCCACACAATCTTTGACACAAAAATTCCTAAATTTGAGCCAAACAGTAGTTTCGACACATGAAAGTGTATTTTTAAAAGGCACGGCTCATATGAGAAAGATGCTTTGAAATCTCTCTCTCCCCTCCTACTCTCTCTCCCTCCCCTCCTACTCTCTCTCCCTCCCCTCCTTCTCTCTCTCCCTCCACTCCTTCTCTCTCTCTCCCTCCCCTCCTTCTCTCTCTCTCTCTCTCTCTCTCTATCCCTCTCTCTCTCCCTCTCTCCCTCTCTCTCCCCTCCTTCTTTCTCTCTCCCACTCCTTCTCTCTCTCCCTCCCCCCTTCTTTCTCTCTTCCTCACCTTCTTCTCTCTCTCTCCCTCCCCTCCTTCACTCTCACTCCCTCCCCTCCTTCTCTCTCCCTCCCCTCTCTCTCTCTCTCTCTCTCTCTCTACTCCTTTGGTGCTCATTGCAGCCCATCAAACCCATAATTGATCCAAGTGACCTCTATTAAATAGTAGCTAAAAAATGGAGAACAACAATAGATCACAAACTGCTTGTGATATAGTACAATTACAAATTAAACAGGAAGTTTGAGTGATATGTCTGATACACTTTCTCAGTGATGGACATAATGTGACAAGTGTTGTATAGTACAATATATACAGCATCGGATTAGGAAATAAACCTAGAGAGGATATTTAAGTCAGGCCAACATTAGCCAATAGCCCTCCTGTAATTCTAATCTAATGAAGGGAGCACAGAACTTGCATATTGGATTGCTCTCTATATCCCAGGTAAAGGAATAAGCTCATAAATTGAAATAAAAAGCTTAGTTTAAAAGATGCTAGTAAATAACATGATAGTTTTTCCCTAAACTGGCCGAACTACCTTCTCACAACATGAGGTAAATCTTCAGATGCCAATTTCTGCACTAGCAGACTTGCACTTTTGCTATATTATGATCTAAACCAAACTCTTTTACTACATTTAAGAGATAATAGTCTATGTTATCAATAAACTACATATTGAAAGATGAGGGGTGATAGAACATGCAATGCTTTTAATAAAATACATTTTATTGTTGATCTTTTAAACTTGCTTTATCAGATAACTTTAATTTTAAAAGAAAAAGAACAATAAAGATAAGAAAAAATGGCAAGCTACTATTTTAAGTTCCACTCACATTCTGTTTCTATTCATGACCTGGGCTATTTAATTAATGTGTCAGCACACAGATGCTAAAGAAACTATTAGATAACACTGGTAACATTACATTAACTTAATGGGTCCTAGCCTTTTATGTGACCAAAGAAAGAAAAAAAAATAACAAAGGCGCTGCTGAGATTTGAACTCAGGATCTCCTGTTTACTAGACAGGCGCTTTAACCAACTAAGCCACAGCACCTTACACAATACACACTAAAAAAAATGTTTACATTTATCAATACATCTGATAACTTTGTCATTTCCATTTGTGAAAACATAAAAAATGCTTCCTCATTAAATATGTATTCTGTTCCATTAGTTTAGACAAAGTAAAACCGGTATACTCATGTACAAAATATTATTTTTTTTATAATTCTTGAAAGGACACTGTAGTATTTGCAGTATGTTCTTTTTAAGAACTAGTCTTGATCAACAAAATATTCAACATTGGGAATGGCCTCATGTAGAAAAGGGCCCACTGTAACATTCAAAGTATGTATATGCAATACCTTGTACATATTAAAGCTACCACAAGGGAAGACGTTAGTGTAGGAACACAAAACCCTTTGCAGTTGTTAAAAGGACATAGTAAACGATTTGTCATTTAAATATTAATGAAAATTGCATTTCCTTACTATATAGTTACATTGTTCAAAAGAAGTGTGTAGTTTGTGCTTTTAAATAGCATTGAAAAATAGATAATACTTGTTTTCACTTCTAGTTTTTTACTACACGACATTTGAATCATAAATGAGTCATTTTAAGTTCTTTATTTATGTTTCTTTTTATCATTTTACACTAAACAGAGGAACAAATCGCAGAAAGAGCAACGTTGTACCATTAAGCAGCTCTTCAGGTGGCTCCATAGCTCAGTGGTTAGAGCACTGGTCTTGTAAACCAGGGGTCGCGAGTTCAATTCTCGCTGGGGCCTGTAACATTTTTGAGCAAACATAATACTGCAAATAGTCAAAGCCCTAATTATGCACAAGCAACAGTATTATTAGTGTGTAAAGTGATAAGAAACACACACATAAATATTATAGGGTTGTATCTATGGTGAACTCTTTTGGAAAAATGGAAAAAAATATTTCTAATTTTCATATTTGTTTCTCTTCTCTAAAAATACATTTTCTGTTATCTATCATAATGATATTAATATTCCAAATTCTTTTTAATAGTAATCATTTCTATCTTCCTTTATATACTCTTATATTGTGTAAGGATATAAACTAAAATGCACATGAGTCAGCTATATCTACTAGTAAATTCAAAGTGACAGTGTATATCATATTTTTAACAATCACTAACCATTCTCAGCTTTCTACACTAAGCTTAAAAACGAATTAAATATTTATAATGTATATTTAACCATGTTATGACCATCACCCAGCAGTACACTTCAGGTAAAGACACTAAAACATTGTATTGGAAACTTCACCGTTTTAATAAAGAACGCATAAAGCTTGAATTTATTATATACTCAATTCCCCTTCTTGTGAGAACTATGCGTGGGGGAACCCCAGTGATTTCTGATTTCCAACTCGCTATTCCCATGTTTTCTCAGTCTCACTAAAACCACAGGGGTCCCGGCATGGCATGGGCTGACTTCTTCTTTTGTGGAGGGCCTGACTTGTGACCATGGATCCAAGCGAGATTGCAGATGTTTACAGATGCTGTAGTCAACCATGATCTTAGTCCGGACTGTGGACGATAGGAGGTCCCCTGCTAGCCAGGAACAGAAGAGGGGTTTGAAGATCTCTAGCTGCTCTGACTTGTAGCCTCAAGCACTAAGCAAGTCACATCCCTGTTTGGGCTAAACAGACCACATTGTTTGGTGCCTGGAGTGAAAAGTGTGTGGTTGTTCCTTGGCTGCTTCTCTGCTATCTCTTCCATATGGTCATGGATCTTACTCACAGCACTGCAATATTATGAGACTCTGGAGCCGGTGAGAGAAGCAAGACTAGGTGGAGTTGGTTGCTGATAAACTGTACATAAAGTATTTGCATTTTGCTGGAGGCGGGAGGTGTGTTTTTAGATCTTTGATAGAGTTAAAAGGAAAAATGAGACTGGGGAAAACCTGAAGTAAACACTGTAAGCTGACAAAAAGATTATGTCTGGTAGGCCCATTTATCTTCTACAAGCCACGTGGACATTGAACTCTGGGCCACATCTGGACTAATCAGACACCATGAGTGAAGTTTCTGATATACGTATAGGATGTAAATTGGATAAAATGGTTCAATTAATTGGGCAAAGGCATAAGCATTGGAGGAGCTCAGAGACCACCAGAGAAAGAAGGAAATGTATCTCTCTGCTCAATTCAGAATTGGTTAATAATGCTATATTGGTGGTGAGCTGGTGAATGAAGCAAGATCAGGCCCAGCAGGGGCTAAGTTGATAAACACTAGAAATATCAGCTAAAGAAACTGTGGAAAGTGTTATAGACTTTTGGATGAGAAAATGGATAATCTCCCTCATGGACTGACATAAACTGAATTAAATTAGAAGATTTTATCTTTTTCTTCTTTTTTAAACTTTTTAAAAAGTTAAACTTTTGGTTGTGTAGCTTGAGTGGCTTTAAAGTTGGTCTACAGGCAATGAGAGATGTATCTTAGGTGAATAAGACCAGCCTCTTGATATGGTTTATAATTTGCTGTATCATACAAGTGGGCTATAATACTTTGTCAGTTTTGCTACTTAATAAGTGTGTAAAACTTTGATTGATGTTATGTTATTTGCTTTAAACAATTCATAAACATATTTGGCATTATGTAAGAATTAAAAAAAAGGATATTGTGGCCAGGAATTTGTGAAGGTCCTGATGTTTGGTGGAACAACAATACATCAAGATATTGAAACTCAGTTTATCTAAGAAGCTTACCTATTGAGATACACCCATAAGTGGCTTAACAGAAGTAGATTGTGAGAGAAATGTACTGATATAGTCATCATTGCTTAAAAAGATAGTGGACATTTTGATAATCATTAGTGAATCCATGAGGGAAGTTTTAATCGTGCAAGCCTGTGAGAGAGGCGTGCTTATTTATTGACTGCAATTAGCACCTCAAAGTTTTTTTAACATCTAATGTGAAATCCCTGACAAGTTGTTGTTTTTTCAGATTGAAATAAGAGGAGCAAAACTATGACTTATAGAAGGGACATCTTTAATTTATTGTAAGAAAAATTAAAAAGGGTTAAAAGATGGGATTTTCTAAAAAAAACACTTTAATAAGCTGTAGTTTCTTTTGATAAGCAATGGGGAGTTTGGCCGCAGTTGCTGGCAACGAGCACCAAAGGCGCTCCTTGCGCTGGTGGAGATGAGCGCCATAGGCGCTCATCCCTACGACCCCCTACGACTTTTCGACCGCAAATGTGGACCCTCGCAAAGCGAGGGGCCGCATTTGTGGGTGTGGAGGCTCTACGGCGCCTCACAACCCGTTACAAACGACCACACAAGCGGGACTTACGCAATGACTAACTACGGACTTACACAAAAAAATACGAGCCGCGGGACTTAGAAAATAAAAAATTGCAGACTTACATATAAACAATTGCGACCCGCAGAACTTGGAAAAAATCAATTACGGACTCGCAAAAATACGACCTTAACGGACAACCCACGCACAGCGGCAAACATTAAAAAACACAAAAAAAATATATAAAAAACTTACCCACACCAAGGAGGGACACCCAGGACCACTGCTACACTGCGTAAACCTCAATTTCTGTCAAATTTACAAAGTTTAGAAGCTACACGACCCCTAAAGACGCTAAATACCACAAAGCAAATATGGCTTTTACAAAAACCTGTACGACCTACAACATACACTATTAGCAAGGACGCTTCCTCATACAAACCTGACTACCACATACACATTCGCTGCCATTTTACAACACTAACTTACACAATGCGGAAGTACACAGCTACACTAATGGTTTCCCCTTACGCACGCAGCATATTTACACTACACACGTCACACATTGCTGACACTTACACCTCAGCTCCACAACAGTGCAAATCTACATTGTATGCTGCGGGAACATGAAAACAGATTGTCAGCTCTTTAGCACAATGCTTCCTGAATATATTACTTACAAATAGGTAAATATATTAATTTATTAATTTATTACTTATTTAATTAGCATAAAAACAGACATATACACAAAAAAAAACAACACTATTGCAATAAACGCAAAAGCCATTCACAGTGCTGCTCAAAGCACACAAACTACACCAGGGGACAGCCTTGCAATAAGCTCAAAAAGCATCAGCGCCGACCTTACAATGACAGCAAAAGCGCCAATAATAAAAAAAAAATACAAGAGGCTCGCAATGAGCGCCAAGTGCGCTCAGTTGAGCCACGCGATTAGCGCCAATGGCGCTTAGAGCGATGCTTGCAATGAGTGCCGAAGGATCTCAGACCACCAAAAAATGTATGTCTGTGGTAAACATCATTACCTGCCTTACAATTTTCTTGCCCGGTCATTTTTTACGGGCAAGCTGCTAGTCCATAATAATAAGTAACATTCAGGTTAATTCATAAGGGAAGCTTGGATATGATAATCCTGTGAGAGAGGCCTGCCTGATTACTGGTTGCAATTAACTCATCAAAGTTTTTAACATTTAATATGGAAATCTTGATAATCTGCTGTGTTTTCTCAGATTTAAAAAGAGGATAAAAATGCCATGATTTATAGAAGACCTACAATGTATAATTTATTGCAAAAAGAAATAAAAAAGGTTAAAATATACGATCATCTAGAGAGATAGAGCCTAGTATTAGTAATTATATTAGAAATGGTATTAAGATAACCGTGAAGATTACATTTTGAAGCAACCTAGCAATATGTTATTTTTTGGTCATTTGGTTTTATGAGGACGCCGGCACACCACCAGCACAGGCAGCAGATACAACTGAATTATTGTTTGTATGTTGTTTTTAGAGGTGAATTTATTAGTTACTTTAATAAATAAAGAATGAATGTGCAGGGGATCACTTGAATTTGGGATTTATTGAGTCCTATGTTTCTAATAAAACAATTTAAATTAATAAAATCAGATTAAATTCAATGTAGTCTTGGTATAACTCAAATGTTACATTTTTCAAAAAAGGCAATAAGATTTTGAAAACAAAATCTTTTTAAAAATAGGGGAAAGTCCAAATTACATATTTAATATACAAACTTTCTTAATTAAAATGGCGTAACTTTCATTAAGCTATAAATATTAAAAACTAAAGTAGTTTTGCTTAGGCTCAGGTTTATCTCTGATGAATGTTAAGAATTTTATGGAATTAAAAATAGGATATAATACTATGGTTATGATAAATGGTAGAGCTATGATTGCTTAAAACATAGTGCTTGATAGTGGAGAGGCAGAGAGTTAACTTAATGGATAGTTAAAATTAAATTTCTCAATTTTTAAACTGTTTTTTTGGTAAGGAATTGTATAGACAGATATATGCTGTATTTTATGTTTTTTTGTTGTTGTTATTTTGTGGATGTATATTTAATTTTTGTATAACTGAATGTGTATTTCTCATTTTGTGATCATCATGCAGGCAGAGAGTTAACTAAATGCCTTTCAGTATGGAAATGTTTATACTATTTCCCTGCAGTTAGAGACACCCTGTACTATTATGGGATGTTTCCTGTTTTGCCTGCGCTGCATCACTGTGAACACAGTGAGCTCGCCTGAATACTTCACACACCACCTACTGGTGGCAAGAATGTAGTATTGCAAGCTACAGATTCAAAATAAAACAATTAATGGCAAGAGGGATGACTATATTATCTCACTCCATTATTACAATTTTTATAATGTTATATTTATCAGTCATAGACTATGATTCATCTATTCATGGTTTGACCAATAATGTTCGATTAAAATCAGTAACAGCCTATTATATGGTAACCAATCTATTGGCATCCCATTTTGAATAGATATTTATACATTCTACCAATGTATCCTTATGTTATCTAGGAGTGTCATCATATCTTTGTCATATACTATTATGTGTCTGATTAATAAGTATACCCATATTGGATATTCAAGATCTTTTATAACACAATTTGACATTGTATGACATCTGTCAAATATAGACATTATTTTTATTTTAGTGTATTACACACATATTCTTGTATGGTTTATAAGTACACTCCTAATCATCTCTTTCAATTGATGCGTATCATGACTCCTTTTATCTTTTCATCTTTACCAGGTAGTTGTCTTCCCTTTGTAATACATAGAACTCCCTGTTTAATCTTTTGCCCACTTATTATATTTTAGCAATATATACTTTTTTTTTAATGCACATTATTGTATTGTTTATATATCACTATGGTAACCAAAATGCATAAATAATGAAGCCAGCAGGCCTATCAGTAACCCCTGATGAAAATAGGAAAAGTGCGTCGGGTTGACGCCACGCTGTCCACGTCTAAGCGTCTCAGCCGGATGAAGTCACTATAGGACGCCAGGCAGTACACGCGTTTAGCAGCTCCTTAGCTTCAGATACTAGCTCCGATTTTCTGATTCCCCCAGGCCAATCACCCTATGCTTGCCAGATACCTTAGAGTGTCATTATATAGTCACAGACTTATTTCGAGAAGGTTACATAAGAGGTGGTGAACAGGCGTTTTATAAGGGGATAACCAGCAAGAGAGTTTAGCTTTAAGGAGGTCCTCTACAAATTGGTGCTCATTTTATCTCGATATAGAAGTATTGGATGTTATATTTAACACATTTCTATTAATTTGAGTAGCCATATCAAGCACTTGAATAACTGGCCAAATAGGACTTTGAATATAGAATTTGCACAACTGTTACTTTAAGCCAGCAGCACTTTTTGAGCATAATATCAATTTCTGCCTTTTACCTTCCAAGCAACTTGCCTCTTTTTTTGAGCACCTTAGCACAATAGCACTTTCATATTCTTTATCCCAGATACATCCAATATATCCATTTAATTGAATTAAGCAAATGCAATATTTACCAAGAGGGGTATATTAAGTTTATAAATTGTATATTGATATGGACCACGTGACGTTTTGTTTTAGTTTTTATTCTTGTACATAGGTTTTAACATGATCACATATATAGTTGTGAGCGTACGAGCTGTTGCTAACGCTGTGGGCTCGCGTAGCGAGGGCACTGCCCGAGGGTCTCAGTTGCTGGCATGGAGCGCCAAAGGCGCTCCTTGCCAGCAACTGCGACCCTCGCAAAGTTCACGTCGCAACCCAAACAGTACGACACACACATTACGACACTCGCAAACAACATACGACACACGTTCACACACATTACGGACTCGCAACACTCGGATGCAACTCGCGAACATTACAAAATGTAAAACACAATACATACAAACACCACATACATAAAAAACTCACCTACACCAAGAGGGAGCACCCAGCACCTCAAAAATACAACTTACACCTCGATTTTACTCGAAATAAAACAGTTTAGAGACTAAAAAAAAATCGAAGCGAGAGAAAAAATGGCCGCCGAACAAAACGAAAACGAGGCTACAGCACTCTAAACTCGCAAAACACCACAAGAAACTCGCAAAACACCACAAAACACCTACGGATATTCCGATACAAACGTATACCACACATTACTCGCCATTTTACGCCAATGCGGAAGTACACAGCAGATCCACACCACTAATGCTGCAGCAACATCAAAACACATTCACAGCTCTTCCACACAATGCTTTCAAATAGGTAAAGTATATTCATTTATTAATGTATTATATATTTCATTATTACACACTAAACAGCATTAGCTACCTTACAATTTCATTGCCGTCATTTTTTGACGGGCAATTCGCTAGTAAATAAATAAATGTTAAGTTTTAACATTTTGTTGCTGAAGTAACATTAGATTCTAATGGAGTGCACCACAACAAAAGCACCCCTTTTTCTGTCCTCTATTTACTTACTTAGTTTGGTCCTTGGTAGCACCCATAGATATTATTTTCCCTTGCTTTACAAGCCTAGAGCCACCTTCTAATATATTTTGTTGAATTAATTGCAGTACCCTAACTGTAGCCTAATCTTAACCCTGTGCCTAATCCTAACCCCTAACCCTATGATTAACCCTAACCCCTAACCGTATACCTAAACTTAACTCTATGCCTAACACTAACCCTATGCTTAACCCTCAACCCTATGCCTAACCTTAACCCCTAACCCTATGCCTAACTCTAACCCTATGCTTTACCTTAACCCTAGGCCTAACCCTAACCCTATGCTTAACCCCTCTCCCCTGCAGCAAACGATTTTAAAGTGTAGTGTAGTACCGGATTGTGAGCGGTAGGTGACGCTGTACTGTACTCACTTGCGGCACGCTCATGGTGGCGGGGGCGTGCAGGGCGTGTTTGTATAATTGAATGTACATTCTTCTTTTTGTAATCATCATGTGTAATGCTGATAGTATTGTTTGCTCTATTTCCGAAACTCGGCACACCGACTTTTGGGCGGATGATACCAGCGCTAAGACACGGCCCTAGATCGCACGGGCCTGGATCACAGTGACACTGACACTACACCTCTGTACAATAATACCCACACACACTTACACTACACCTCCATACTATGACACTCCCACACACTAACACTGCACCTACATACCGTGACACTCCCACACACTGCACCTACATACTGTGACACTCCCACACAGACACTGCATCTCCATACTTTGACACTACCACACACTGCACCTACATACTGTGACACTCCCACACACTGACACTGCATCTCCATACTGTGACACTCCCACACACTGACACTGCATCTCCATACTGTGACACTCCCACACACTGCACCTACATACTGTGACACTCCCACACACTGACACTGCACCTCCATACTGTGAGCCCCACACACACTGACACTGCACCTACATACTGTGAGCCCCCCACACACTGACACTGCACCTCCATACTGTGAGCCCCCCACACACTGACACTGCACCCACATACTGTGACACTCCCACACACTGACACTGCCCCTACATACTGTGACACTCCCACACACTGACACTGCACCTACATACTGTAACACTCCCACACACTGACACTGCACCTACATACTGTGACACTCCCACACACTGACACTGCACCTCCATACTGTGACACTCCCACACACTGACACTGCCCCTACATACTGTGACACTCCCACACACTGACACTGCACCTACATACTGTAACACTCCCACACACTGACACTGCACCTCAATACTGTGACACCCCCACAGACTGACACTGCACCTCCATACTGTGACACTCCCACACACTGACACTACACCTACATACTGTGACACTCCCACACACTGACACTACACCTACATACTGTGAGCCCCACACACACTGACACTGCACCTACATGCTGTGACACTCCCACACACTGACACTGCACCTCCATACTGTGAGCCCCCCACACACTGACACTGCACCTACATACTGTGACACTCCCACACACTGACACTGCATCTCCATGCTGTGACACTCCCACACACTGACGCTGCACCTCCATACTGTGACAATCCCACACACTGACACTGCACCTCCATACTGTGAGCCCTCCACACACTGACACTGCACCTCCATACTGTGACACTCCCACACACTGACACTGCACCTCCATACTGTAACACTCTCTACACTGACACTGCACCTACACACTGTAACACTCCCACACACTGACGCTGCACCTCCATACTGTGACACTCCCACACACTGACACTGCACCTACATACTGTGAGCCCCACACACACTGACACTGCACCTCCATACTGTGAGCCCCCCACACACTGACACTGCACCTCCATACTGTGAGCCCCCCACACACTGACACTGCACCTACATACTGTGACACTCCCACACACTGACACTGCACCTACATACTGTGAGCCCCACACACACTGACACTGCACCTCCATACTGTGAGCACCCCACACACTGACACTGCACCTCCATACTGTGACACTCCCACACACTGACACTGCACCTCCATACTGTGACACTCGCACACACTGACGCTGCACCTCCATAATGTGACACTCCCACACACTGACGCTGCACCTCCATACTGTGACACTCCCACACACCGACACTCCACCTCCATGCTGTGACACTCCCACACACTGACGCTGCACCTCCATGCTGTGACACTCCCACACACTGACACTGCACCTACATACTGTGACACTCCCACACACTGACACTACACCTCCATACTGTGAGCCCCGCACACACTGACACTGAACCTCCATACTGTGACACTCCCACACACTGACGCTGCACCTCCATACTGTGACACTACCACACACTGACACTGCACCTCCATACTGTGAGCCCCGCACACACTGACGCTGCACCTCCATACTGTGACACTCCCACACACTGACACTGCACCTCCATACTGTGAGATCTGCACACACTGACACTGCACCTACATGATGTGAGATCTGCACACACTGACACTGCACCTACATGATGTGACACTCCCACACACTGACACTGCACCTCCATACTGTAAACCGTACACACACTGACACTGCACCTCCATACTGTGACACTCCCACACACACTGACACTGCACCTCCATACTGTGAGCCCCGCACACACTGACACTGCACCTACATACTGTGACACTCCCACACACTGACACTGCATCTCCATACTGTGACACTCCCACACACTGACACTGCACCTCCATACTGTGACACTCCCACACACTGACGCTGCCCCTACATACTGTGACACTCCCACACACTGACACTGCACCTACATACTGTGACACTCCCACACACTGACAACGCACCTCCATACTGTGACACTCCCACACACCGACACTGCACCTCC
This sequence comes from Discoglossus pictus, assembly GCA_027410445.1. Lineage (NCBI taxonomy): Eukaryota > Metazoa > Chordata > Amphibia > Anura > Alytidae > Discoglossus > Discoglossus pictus. Next base: position 34,380,357 of record CM050175.1, read on the forward strand.
ATGCTGTGACACTCCCACACACTGACGCTGCACCTCCATGCTGTGACACTCCCACACACTGACACTGCACCTACATACTGTGACACTCCCACACACTGACACTGCACCTCCATACTGTGACACTCCCACAAACTGACACTGCACCTGCATACTGTGACACTCCCACACACTGACACTGCACCTACATACTGTGACACTCCCACACACTGACACTGCACCTACATACTGTGACACTCCCACACACTGACACTGCACCTACATACTGTGACACTCCCACACACTGACACTGCACCTCCATACTGTGACACTCCCACACACTGACAACGCACCTCCATACTGTGAGCCCCCCACAAACTGACACTGCACCTGCATACTGTGACACTCCCACACACTGACGCTGCACCTCCATGCTGTGACACTCCCACACACTGACGCTGCACCTCCATACTGTGAGCCCTGCACACACTGACGCTGCACCTCCATACTGTGACACTTCCACAGACTGACACTGAACCTACATACTGGGAGCCCCCCACACACTGACACTGCCCCTACATGCTGTGACACTCCCACACACTGACACTGCACCTCCATACTGTGAGCCCCCCACACACTGACACTGCACCTCCATACTGTGACACTCCCACACACTGACACTGCACCTCCATACTGTGACACTCGCACACACTGACGCTGCACCTCCATAATGTGACACTCCCACACACTGACGCTGCACCTCCATACTGTGACACTCCCACACACCGACACTCCACCTCCATGCTGTGACACTCCCACACACTGACACTGCACCTACATACTGTGACACTCCCACACACTGACACTACACCTCCATACTGTGAGCCCCGCACACACTGACACTGAACCTCCATACTGTGACACTCCCACACACTGACGCTGCACCTCCATACTGTGACACTACCACACACTGACACTGCACCTCCATACTGTGAGCCCCGCACACACTGACGCTGCACCTCCATAATGTGACACTCCCACACACTGATGCTGCACCTCCATACTGTGAGATCTGCACACACTGACACTGCACCTACATGATGTGAGATCTGCACACACTGACACTGCACCTACATGATGTGACACTCCCACACACTGACACTGCACCTCCATACTGTAAACCGTACACACACTGACACTGCACCTCCATACTGTGACACTCCCACACACACTGACACTGCACCTCCATACTGTGAGCCCCGCACACACTGACACTGCACCTACATACTGTGACACTCCCACACACTGACACTGCATCTCCATACTGTGACACTCCCACACACTGACACTGCACCTCCATACTGTGACACTCCCACACACTGACGCTGCCCCTACATACTGTGACACTCCCACACACTGACACTGCACCTACATACTGTGACACTCCCACACACTGACAACGCACCTCCATACTGTGAGCCCCCCACAAACTGACACTGCACCTGCATACTGTGACACTCCCACACACTGACACTGCACCTACATACTGTGACACTCCCACACACTGACACTGCACCTACATACTGTGACACTCCCACACACTGACACTGCACCTACATACTGTGACACTCCCACACACTGACACTGCACCTCCATACTGTGACACTCCCACACACTGACAACGCACCTCCATACTGTGAGCCCCCCACAAACTGACACTGCACCTGCATACTGTGACACTCCCACACACTGACGCTGCACCTCCATGCTGTGACACTCCCACACACTGACGCTGCACCTCCATACTGTGAGCCCTGCACACACTGATGCTGCACCTCCATACTGTGACACTTCCACAGACTGACACTGAACCTACATACTGTGAGCCCCCCACACACTGACACTGCCCCTACATACTGTGACACTCCCACACACTGACACTACACCTACATACTGTGAGCCCCACACACACTGACACTGCACCTACATGCTGTGACACTCCCACACACTGACACTGCACCTCCATACTGTGAGCCCCACACACACTGACACTACCCCTACATACTGTGACACTCCCACACACTGACACTGCACCTCCATGCTGTGACACTCCCACACACTGACACTGCACCTCCATACTGTGACACTCCCACACACTGACACTGCATCTCCATGCTGTGACACTCCCACACACTGACGCTGCACCTCCATACTGTGACACTTTCTACACTGACACTGCACCTACACACTGTAACACTCCCACACACTGACGCTGCACCTCCATACTGTGAGCCCCGCACACACTGACACTGCACCTCCATACTGTGAGCCCCCCACACACTGACACTACACCTCCATACTGTGAGCCCCCCACACACTGACACTGCACCTCCATACTGTGAGCCCCCCACACACTGACACTGCACCTCCATACTGTGACACTCCCACACACTGACACTGCACCTCCATACTGTGACACTTGCACACACTGACACTGCACCTACATACTGTGACACTCCCACACACTGACACTGCACCTACATGCTGTGACACTCCCACACACTGACACTGCACCTACATACTATGAGCCCCACACACACTGACACTGCACCTCCATACTGTGAGCCCCCCACACACTGACACTGCACCTCCATACTGTGACACTCCCACACACTGACACTGCACCTCCATACTGTGACACTCGCACACACTGACGCTGCACCTCCATAATGTGACACTCCCACACACTGATGCTGCACCTCCATACTGTGAGACCCCTACACACTGACACTGCCTCTCCACACTGTGACACTCCCACACACTGACACTGCACCTCCATAATGTGACACTCCCACACACTGACGCTGCACCTCCATACTGTGACACTCCCACACACCGACACTGCACCTCCATGCTGTGACACTCCCACACACTGACGCTGCACCTCCATGCTGTGACACTCCCACACACTGACACTGCACCTACATACTGTGACACTCCCACACACTGACACTGCACCTCCATACTGTGACACTCCCACACACTGACACTGCACCTACATACTGTGAGCCCCGCACACACTGACACTGCACCTCCATACTGTGAGCCCCCCACACACTGACACTGCACCTACATACTATGAGCCCCACACACACTGACACTGCACCTCCATACTGTGAGCCCCCCACACACTGACACTGCACCTCCATACTGTGACACTCCCACACACTGACACTGCACCTCCATAATGTGACACTCCCACACACTGATGCTGCACCTCCATACTGTGAGACCCCTACACACTGACACTGCCTCTCCACACTGTGACACTCCCACACACTGACACTGCACCTCCATAATGTGACACTCCCACACACTGACCCTGCACCTCCATACTGTGACACTCCCACACACCGACACTGCACCTCCATGCTGTGACACTCCCACACACTGACGCTGCACCTCCATGCTGTGACACTCCCACACACTGACACTGCACCTACATACTGTGACACTCCCACACACTGACACTGCACCTCCATACTGTGACACCCCCACACACTGACACTATACCTCCATACTGTGAGCCCCGCACACACTGACACTGAACCTCCATACTGTGACACTTCCACACACTGACACTGCACCTCCATACTGTGAGCCCCGCACACACTGACGCTGCACCTACATACTGTGAGCCCCGCACACACTGACACTGAACCTCCATACTGTGACACTCCCACACACTGACGCTGCACCTCCATACTGTGACACTCCCACACACTGACACTGCACCTCCATACTGTGAGCCCCGCACACACTGACGCTGCACCTACATACTGTGAGCCCCCCACACACTGACACTGAACCTCCATACTGTGACACTCCCACACACTGACACTGCACCTCCATACTGTGACACTCCCACACACTGACACTGCACCTCCATACTGTGACACTCGCACACACTGACGCTGCACCTCCATAATGTGACACTCCCACACACTGATGCTGCACCTCCATACTGTGAGACCCCTACACACTGACACTGCCTCTCCACACTGTGACACTCCCACACACTGACACTGCACCTCCATACTGTGACACTCCCACACACTGACGCTGCACCTCCATACTGTGACACTCCCACACACCGACACTGCACCTCCATGCTGTGACACTCCCACACACTGACGCTGCACCTCCATGCTGTGACACTCCCACACACTGACACTGCACCTACATACTGTGACACTCCCACACACTGACACTGCACCTCCATACTGTGACACTCCCACACACTGACACTGCACCTACATACTGTGAGCCCCGCACACACTGACACTGCACCTCCATACTGTGAGCCCCCCACACACTGACACTGCACCTACATACTATGAGCCCCACACACACTGACACTGCACCTCCATACTGTGACACTCCCACACACTGACACTGCACCTCCATACTGTGACACTCGCACACACTGACACTGCACCTCCATAATGTGACACTCCCACACACTGATGCTGCACCTCCATACTGTGAGACCCCTACACACTGACACTGCCTCTCCACACTGTGACACTCCCACACACTGACACTGCACCTCCATAATGTGACACTCCCACACACTGACGCTGCACCTCCATACTGTGACACTCCCACACACCGACACTGCACCTCCATGCTGTGACACTCCCACACACTGACGCTGCACCTCCATGCTGTGACACTCCCACACACTGACACTGCACCTCCATACTGTGACACTCCCACACACTGACACTGCACCTCCATACTGTGACACCCCCACACACTGACACTATACCTCCATACTGTGAGCCCCGCACACACTGACACTGAACCTCCATACTGTGACACTTCCACACACTGACACTGCACCTCCATACTGTGAGCCCCGCACACACTGACGCTGCACCTACATACTGTGAGCCCCGCACACACTGACACTGAACCTCCATACTGTGACACTCCCACACACTGACGCTGCACCTCCATACTGTGACACTCCCACACACTGACACTGCACCTCCATACTGTGAGCCCCGCACACACTGACGCTGCACCTACATACTGTGAGCCCCCCACACACTGACACTGAACCTCCATACTGTGACACTCCCACACACTGACGCTGCACCTCCATACTGTGACACTCCCACACACTGACGCTGCACCTCCATACTGTGACACTCCCACACACTGACGCTGCACCTCCATACTGTGACACTCCCACACACTGACGCTGCACCTCCATACTGTGCAACTGCGACCCTTGCTTCGCCTTCGGCGCTCCTTGCCAGCAAGTGCAACCCTCGCATTTGCGAGGACCGCAGCTCCCTACGCAAGCCCACAAACATTAGCAACAACTCGCATGCTCACAACTATATATGTGACTAGCGAATTGCCCATCAAAAAATGTCGGCAATGAAATTGTAAGTGAGCTAATGCTATTTGGTGTATAAAATAACTAATAGATTAATAAAGTAATATACTTTACCTATTTTGAAGTAATATATGCATGAAGCATTGTGTTGAAGAGCTGGCAATCTGTTTTGATGTTGCTGCAGCATTAGTGGTGTGGAGCTGCTGTGTAAGCGGAATGAATGTGTGTAGTGTAATAGTGTGCGTGCGCGAGACAAAACCGTTAGAATAGCTGTGTACTTCCGCATTGTATAAATTATTGTTCTAAAATGGCGGCTAATGTGTGGTATGCGTCTGTAGCGGAATATCCGTAGGTGTTTTGTGGTGTTTTGCGTGTTTAGAGTGCTGTAGCCTGGTTTTCGTTTTGTTCGGCGGCCATTTTTTCTCTCGCTTAGAGAATTTTTTAGTGTCTAAACTCTTTTCTTTTGAGTTAAATTAAGGTGTAACTTCATTTTTTGAGGTCCTGGATGCCCCCTCTTGCTGTAGGTAAGCTTTTTATGTATGTGTTGTGTGTATTTATTGTGTTTTTCATTTTTTCATTTCCGTGGGTTGCGGACGATTTTGCGAGGTCGTAAATGCTCGTAACGTGTCTCGTATTTTGTTTGCGTTATGACGTAAATTTGCGAGGGTCGCAGTTGCTGGCAAGGAGCGCCTTCGGCAACTGAGGCTTTGCGAGGGCCGCGGGCTCGCTATGCGAGCCCGCAAGCGTTAGCAACAACTCGTATGCTCACAACTATAAATGTGATAGCAATAGTATATGTAAAAAAAATGTATACATATAATTCAGGTGCAAAATAAAATTGCTCTTTTGAACTGAAACAATGCAAACTACATTAAATGTTAACATTGTTGCCATATTTAAGGTTTTATTAATTAGATCGCTGGAACTTTTATAATTGTTCCATTAATAAGCAGGAAAGTTTTTAAAATTGTAGCCAATTAATAATGGCATTCTATTTCTCTAGCATCATGTACAAACGATCTCAGCTCTCCTAATGAAGATATGCTATTACATCACATTTGGCACACAGTAGTTAAACAGTGACCACGTTTCAAAGTTTAGTTTTTAGCAATATTTAAAGGTATTATTGCTCCATATTATTATAGAAGGGGGGTCCAAATAAATTTAAAAGCTTGATTAATATTTTCCTAATTTATCCAATAAATCAAAAATATTAAGATTTTTATATTTTTTTGACACACAATTACATCATATGGGTTGTAGAGCAGTACGCTGCTCTTTTGTTCTTAAATATTCTTTTTTTTAACCAAATTTTAAAGGAATTAATAAAATCAAGTTTTATTGAAGTTATTATTGTAGAATATAATTCTGAATAACTAAAACGGTACTCTTCTTTTTGCTTTCTTTCATGTTTTGGGGTTCTGTCCATTCATCATACAAGAACAATATTAGTCCTTAAAAGTTTTGATTTGTCATCTGAAAGTGCTAGTTTAAACATATTTTATTTAATAGGGTCCACTATAGTTGTATCTAAAAACAAGGTGTTAATCCTATTTTAAATACTAAACTGACAGTAATATTTGTTAAGACGGTCTTCATACTATTAACTCCTTAAATGTAAATAAACAGACTCTAGGGTCTAGGTAGTGTGGTAAACTAAGAAATTAGGTGGTAACATTAACTTGCAAACTTAACACTAATGTGTTAATCTAATTTCTGTTAAATACTAAGGGCCTCATTCTGTTAATGGCTGCAAAGCTGCAATTCCTTGCGAGGGTGCTGCGCCCCCCCCGTAGCCCTACTTCTATGTTGCTATTCAAATGAAAGGGGCCGCAGCACATCCCTTCCTATGGCACATCCCTCTCTACAAAGCAAGCCAATACTGTCATTTGTGCCCGCAGTCCCCCAGGCTTGGAGATCGAGTTGCTGCCTTGGAGGTCATCCAAGCCGGGACTACCCCAAGGTAGTAACCCGTTCTTGTGGCCACATATGACAGTATTGGCTAGCTGCAATGTGCCAGCTAGCCAATGTAGTACAAATCACCCTCATGTCCCCCAATGTGTCCCCTATAAATTACAGCGCTGGACAGTGCTGCATTGAATATCTATTAACCCCTAAAGATACCCAAGCCCGTCCGAGTATGGGCTTGGATTCAAATCTCCCGCCGCGGCTCCTTAAAGGGACCAACGATTACCCCAAGCCGCAGGGGGTACTGTAAGTACCCCAGCGCCAACTAACATTAACCTTCACCATGCTGGAGGGTCACTACATTAACCCTCTGCAGCAGGGGTCCCATTGGGACCCCAGATGCATTAAAAATTCAAATATCCCACCTGCACGGGTCCTTAAAAGTCCTTAAAGGACAAGCAAGACATAAAGTATTAACCCCTGCCGTGTGGGTACTGTTAGTATACCCCGGGACCAAAAATTAACCCCAGGAGCCATGGGGGTCAATATAGACCCCATGAGTCTAAAATTAACCCTCCTCAGTCCAATTAGGGTCTACATAGACTCCTATAGGACACTATTAACCCCTAGGTTAACCCCATAAGTGTTATGAGGGTCCTCCAGGACCCTCATGACAAAGTCTAAGCACTACAATACACTATTAAGCCTAACTATACTCCATTAACCCCTTAACCCTAACTATACCCCATACTAAACCCTATTTAACACTAACTGTACATATCTAACCCTAACTGGGCCTATTTAAAGAGAGAGTAAATCTAGCACATATTGGACCACACCATATTATAGATCTCCAAAAGGCATGTTGAAATACTTTTGAAATTTTTTAAATATGTCAATTTTTTATTGAGGAATCAGTTCTACAGAAATGTATGATTTCCAGGCTATTTACAATGTAGAGACAGTCCCCCCTCGGTTCACAGCTCAGACAGAAATCTGTAACTCCTCCTAAACTACTCCAACCAACCAGGTTGCAGAGGTGTGTCTCCATTAAACTCTATGGGCCTCATTCTATTAGCGGCCGCAGCCGTTGCGGGGCCGCAAGGACCGGCCGCAAGCTATTCGGCTATTCTATTCCCTTACGGCCGGAGGCTCCGGCAGGCTTGCGGCCGGTGCCTTGCTATCTCTTGCGGCCGCTCGCGCCAGAGGAAAGCCTTTGATCTAAAACGGCCGCAAGAGTTTTGCAATTCAATTGCTCCGGGAAATCTCTCTGCAAGGCTAAAAACGAGCCGCTGCTTACTTGCAGGAAAGAGGTCCCGCTAGCACCAATTAAGCACATAAAATAGCTCAAATAAAGCCATCCTGCACTTTGAGAAGACTATAAAGGGATTTTAGGTGTTAGAAAAAATAGCACATAATTATCCTATACTCAAATCCGTAAAATATTTTATTTTTAATATCCGTAAAATATCCATGTAAAAAGTCCAGAGTGCTTCGAGCACCTCAGACACACCCACGCCGCAGCCGGAAAATAAACAGTTAATTTGAACTCGGGTTTGGGCTGATGTGCAAGCTTGAGAGTGGGTTACTTTTAATCCTCATGTCCCCCAATATGATCCCTAGCATTTACAGAGCTGTACAGTGCAGGCTTGAATTTATTTTTGAGTTTTTAGATTTCTGCGCTTACGGCCGGTTCCAAGATATGCGGCCGGCCGTAAGGGGAGATCCTTGCGGGGCCGTATAATAGAATCGCGAGTTAACAGAACCCCCGCAAGGAATCGCAGCCTTACGGCCGATTTACGGCCGCTAATAGAATGAGGCCCTATGAGAATTAATTATATTGACAGGGGGTGTGCTCAGCACTATAGTGACATCATGGATAGAGGCTGATCTGCCTTGCTTGACAGCCATTTTCTTCTCTTTCTGCAGGGATTATCTCTAAAGTAATTAAGGAGCAATCATAAAAACATGATAACAAAGTATTTGAACATAAATAAAACATAAATAAAAAGATATGTTTCTATATATTAGCTTCTCCTTATTATTTATTTGAGTGTGTCTTTGTGTATATATATTTATATATATATATATATATAAAAAAAAAAAAAAATATATATATATATATATATATATATATATATATATATATATATGTATATATATACACTAGCGACTTGCCAGTCAAAAAATGACGGCAATGAAATTGTAAGTGAGCTTATGCTGTTTGGTGTATGATAATCAAATAAATAATGCATTAATAAATTAATATACTTTACCTATTTTGAAGTAGTATATGCAGGAAGCATTGTGTTGAAGAGCTGGCAATCTGTTTTCATGTTGCTGCATCATCAGTGCTTTGGAGCTGCTGTGTAAGTGTCATGAATGTGTGTAGTGTAACAGTGTGCGTGCGCGAGGCAAATCCGTTAGGGTAGCTGTGTACTTCCGCATTATGTAAGTTAGTGTTGTAAAATGGCGCCTAATGTGGTACGCGGCTGTGGCTGATTTAGCGTCCTTGTTTTCGGATGTCATCCGGCTTTTTCAGAAAATCCGTATGTGTTTGGTGGTGTTTTGCGTGTTTAGAGTCCTTTAGCTTCGTTGTCGTTTTCCCCCGCTTAGGTGATTTTCGGATGTCTAAAGTCTGTAATTTGGGCTTAAATGCAGGTGTAACATTACTTGCAAAGGTCCTGGGTGCCCCCACTTGCTGTGGGTAATCTTTGTATGTGTTTGTTGTGTGTATTTATTGTGTTTCTAATGTTTTTAGGGTCGCGCGGGTTGCGTCCTTGTTTTCGGATCTCTTACGTCTTTTGCGGAAAATCCGTATGTGTATGGTGGTGTTTTGCGTCTTTAGGGTCCTGTAGCCTCGTTTTCGTTTTTTCGGCGACCATTTTTTCTCTTGCTTAGCGGATTTTCGAGTGACTAAACTCTTCTATTTCAACTTAAATTGAGGTGTAACTTCAGTTTTCGAGGTCCTGGGTGCCCCACCTTGCTGTCGGTAAGCTTTTGATGTATTTGTTGTGTGTATTTATTGTGTTTTTAATGTTTTTATGTGCGCAGGTTTCGGGCGGTAAGGTCTTATTTTTGCGAGGCCTTAATGTTTTTTTTTCTAAGTTCCACGTCTCGTATTTGTTTCTCGTAAGTCCGTAAATTTTGCGAGGTCCGCAGTTGCTGGCAAGGAGCGTCTTTGGCGCTCTATGCTAGCAACTGAGGCCCTCGCTTCGAGAGCCTGCAGCGTTAGCAACAATCCGCTTGCTCACAACTATATATGTGATATATATATATATACAGTATATATATATATATATATTTATAGTAAATAAATAGTACATCTGTGTTCACACTTGAATGTCTAAAACAAGTTTAAAAACCTGCTTCCAGCTCAGAATTCCGAGAAACAGTTATTACACTGCATTCTGGGAAGTTGAACTGGGACATGCAAATGTGCCCACAAATGCCTCGCTCATCAATCCTTAGCCATTATCAAACATGGCTTCCTTTAGGCTTATGCATGCTGTATTACACAGCTTTAATGCAAAGCTAAGGTATGATTAAACACAAGCTGAGTATCCTATTCATGTACAGCTGTTTCAAGCTTACTGGCTATCATCTGCATGGAGCAGGATCTCAGCCTGTGTTGTGGATTTAATGAGAAGGTAGTTCACCACAGCAATCATTTATAATATGGTGGGCAAAAGAGCGATAGAAGCCCTCCACCGTACAGTAGTACAGTAAATAAATAGTACATCTCTGTTCACATTTGAATGTCTAAAACAAGTTTAAAAACCTGCTTATATATATGCATATATATATTATACGTGTGTGTGTGTATATATGTGTGTGTGTATATATATATATATATATATATATATATATATATATGTGTGTTTATATATATATATATATATATATATATATATATATAACACAGATGCTCTATTTATTTATTATATATATACATATATATATATATATGTGCATACTTGTGTGTTTATATGTATGTTTTTCTGTGTATATATATATATATGTGTGTATATATATATATATATATATATATATATATATATTTTTATATTGTGTCTTTAGATCCTTGGCGCTTATCTTCAGTTTCTTTTTCCTTAGTGCTGAAAAATAGACAAGGAGAAAAGAGGCTCCTCTAAGGTAGTAGGTTTTGCAAATGAGGAAAGTTCTTTAAAAAATAGGTCAGACTCCAGATGAAGCACAAGTGTGAAACCGGTTGAGTGATTAAACAGTTCCACCTGTGACTACCAAAGCAGGAAACAGAATCACAGCACGTGGAGAGCTGCTGCTGCTGACCTGTGGAGATACAGACACAGAGGACTGAAGGAAGTTATCTTCCATTTGTGGACATTACTAAACCTAATGTAAGCTTTTTATATTATTTTTTACTCTGTATTAAAACGTTATTGACCATACCTCTCTCTCCCTGATGACTGCATGCA
>CM050175.1:34394607-34452636 GCA_027410445.1 Discoglossus pictus
TGCAGCACTGACACACAAGTTAGGCTTGGGGGTGTGGAGCATGGGGGCATGTAAGTTTGAGTAAACAAATATAAAAACAATAAAGTGAAAAATAAACAAATCAATAACCTAACACATAACAGACAAGATTTTTTGATAATAACATAATTTGCTCTGCCAGATGCTGAAGAGCAAGTTCTATGAGCTTACTATCCCTTTAACCCCTCAAGGGCTATTTAAACCTAACTGGGCCTATCTGACCCTAACTGGGCCTATTTAACCCCTTCTAGCCCTATTTAACCTTATCACTTATGGGGTCCATACAAACCCCCCATAAGCCTCCATCTAACCCCATCACTTAAGCCTCTATTTAACCCAATCAGTATGATTGGAAGACCCTCATAGTATGAAGACCCTCATAGGACAATGAGAACCCTATAATTAACCCCATAAATTCCATGAGGGTCCTAGTGCGAACCTCTGTTATTATTTTTTTTTTTTCAGAGAGCAGGTTGACAAGGCTGGGGACATCAAGGACAGGCGAGTTTAATGTATTTTTTGTGTAATGTTCATCATGTTTTGTGTTTATACGTATTTGTTGTACTAGATAGGGGTAATGTATAGATAGGGTGTTATTTATAGATAGGGGGTAATGTATAGATAGGGGGTAATGTATAGATTGGGGGTTATGTATAGATAGGGGGTAATGTATAGATAGGGTGTTATTTATAGATAGGGGGTAATGTATAGATAGGGGGTAATGTATAGATTGGGGGTTATGTATAGATTGGGGGTTATGTATAGATAGGGTGTTATTTATAGATAGGGGGTAATGTATAGATAGGGAGTAATGTATAGATAGGGGGTTATGTATAGATAGGGGGTAATGTTGTCTAGATAGGGGGTAATGTATGATAGGGGGTTATATGTTATAGATAGGGGGTCATGTATAGATGGGGGTAATGTATTGTAGTTAGGGGTATATGTATAATATATTACTGTAATGTTATGTATATTTGTGAATGCCTTTTCTTTGCAGGTGTGTATTTTTTTTGTAGTGGGGGGTGGGGTTTGTAATGTCTTTTTTTTATTTTTGGTGACATAGGTTTTTTTATTTTTGTAATTAGTGGGGTGGGGAGGTTTAATAGGGGGTAGGTAGGTAGTGTTAGGTAGGTAGGGGTTAATTGGTTAGTGGAAAGGGGGGTAATTTAGTTGCAGTGGTTTATTGGGGGGAATAGTGTAGTGTAGTGTTTGTACTTGGGGTCATGAGGGTCCTGGAGGACCCTCATGGCACTTATGGGGTTAATTATAGGGTTCTTGTTGTACTTTGAGGGTCTTCATAGACCCTTATGGGACTGATTTGGTTAAATTGAGGCTTACAGGGGTCTGTATGGACCCCCATAAGTTATGGGGTTGTATTGAGGCTAATGGGGGTCTGTATAGGCCCCCATAAGTGATGGGTTAGATGGAGTCTCATGGGGGTCTGTCTAGACCCTTATAAGTGATGGGGTTAGATGGAGGCTTATGGGGGTCTGTTTAGACCCCATAAGTGAGGGGTTAAATAGGCCCAGTTAGGGTTAAATAGGCCCAGTTAGGTTAGATAGGTACAGTTAGGTTTAAACAGGGTTAGTATGGGTTAATGGGGTATAGTTATGGTTAAGGGGTTAATGGAGTATAGTTAGGGTTAATAGTGTAGTGTAGTGTTTAGACTTAGTGTTTAGGTAGGTAGTGTTAGGTTGGTAGGTGTTAATTGGTTATAGGAAATGGGGGTTAATTTAGATGCAGCGCTTTATTGGGGGGAATAGTGTAGTGTAGTGTTTGTACTTAGTGTCATGAGGGTCCTGGATGACTCTAATGGCACTTGTTGGGTTAACCTAGGGTTTAATAGTGTCCTATTGTGGTCTATGTAGACCCCTATTGGACTGAGTGGGTTAGTTCTAGTCTCAGGGGGGTCTATATTGACCCCCACGAGTGAGTTAATTTTAGGTGCCGGGGGCAGTACTTATAGTACCCCCGCGGCTTGGGGTAACCATTAGTGTGCCGCGGGCCCTTTTAAGGACCCGCAGTGGGAAATTCAAACCCCGCATTTCCCCAGGCTTGTATTTTGAATTTAAGCCTGCAGCTGGAAATTTGAAATCCCGTATGATGCTGCGAGGGTCACGATCAGGGCGCTCTGCAGCAAGGGAAGGGGTTAATGCGGGGAGCCTGCAGGGGTCCCGATTTACATTGAAACTATACCCCATTTACATTTAAGATAATGTGGACACTTAGAATACATCGTAAATTCGGTGGTTATAATGGATTCTATGTTTCTCAGTTTTGACATATAGTGAATTAATAAATGCAGTGGTAGCTCGGGTTACACTGTTAATCCGTTCCTGATGGGATGGTGGAACCCAAAAACGGTGCAACCCAAGGTAGCATTTCCCATAGGAATCAATGTAAATTCAATTACCCATTCCGGACCCCATATTTTTCACATTTTAGTTTGAACTGATGGTCTTGTTTTCGGATACAAACCCTTAAAACTAAACAGACATTAATAAACGACAATAATTACATCAAATAACTTAGAATTTAACCTCACTTTAACTGTACTAAAAGGACTTGAGGGTCCAATGGGATGGTGGGGATGTAGAGGAGGAGAAGGAGGCCAAAGGTTATTGCTTGGAACTTTGGCTCTTATAGGCATAGACTGGGCCCACTGGCTCATAGGCTGGGCACACTGGCTGCCACAGGCTGGACACACTGGCTGCCACAGGCTGGACACACTGGCTGCCATAGCATGGGCACATTGGCTGGGCACATTGACTGGCACATTTACTGAGCATAGGCTGCACAGGCTGGGCACATTGGCTGGGCACACTGGCTGCCAGAGGCTGGGCACAGTAGCTGGGCACATTGACTGCTACAGGCTGGGCACACTGGCTGCCACAGGCTGTGCACATTGGCTGGACACATTGGCTGGGCACAGGCCGGCACATTGGCTGAGCACTGTCTGGGCACACTGACTGCCACAGGCTTGGGCACATTGGCTACTACAGGCTGGGCACACTCACAGACACACACAGGCGCACACATATAGGCATACTCACAGGCACAAACAGGCATGCTGACAGGGTCTTACCTTCACAGGAATGATGCAGAATGTTGCCAGGTGTTTCGATCGATTGGCGTGTGTGCTCGCTACCTGAGGATGAAATTTCTGATTGGAGAGTGTCGTAGCCCAAAAATGACACAAATGGAGGGCGTTGCAGCCCAAGGTACCACTGTATAACAATTCCTTGAGAGGAAAGTGTGAGTGTATCCTGTTTGAATTTCAATCACTAATATAGTTGTCGTACTGCGAGTTTGTGTGTAACACTCGCAAAGCTGTGGGTTGCGCATGCTGAGGCCTTTGTAAGAGTCTTTGGCTTGCAGAGGAGAGGGAAGGAGAGAAGGAGGGGAGAAGAGGGAGAGCGGACACAGGAGGGGGAGAGAGAGTGATTGCGTGCTGGGGGGGCAAAGAGACACAGGGAAGGGAGAGGGGGTAACAGAGACACAGGGGAGGGAGTGGGGGAAGAGACACAAGGGAGGGAGAGAGAGAAGAGACAAAGGAGAGGGAGAGGGTGGGAAAGAGACACAGGGGAGGGAGAGGGTGGGGATTGGGGGTAAAGAGACACAGGGGAGGGAGAGGGGAGGAAGAGACACAGGGGAGAGAGAGGGTGGGGAGTGAGGGTAA
The DNA here is from genome assembly GCA_027410445.1 of Discoglossus pictus. NCBI lineage: Eukaryota > Metazoa > Chordata > Amphibia > Anura > Alytidae > Discoglossus > Discoglossus pictus. The sequence continues at coordinate 34,398,308 of CM050175.1, forward strand.
AGTGACACAGGGGAGGGAGAGGGGTGGAAGAGAAACAGGAGAGGGTGGGGAGTGGGGGTAAAGAGACACAGGGGAGGGAAAGGGGAGGAAGAGACACAGGGGAGGGAGAGGGGGAAAGAGACACATCAAATATTATCCCATAATTTATGATGGGCAATTGACTAGTAAATGCATATAATGCAAATCTCTTGGTTCAAAATACATTTGAAGTTTAAATTAACAGATTGCAGTATGATATCCCAGCCCCAAACTTATATGACTGTGTATTGGGAAAAGTTAGAAGCCATCAAAAAAATGTTATTATGAAGTTATAGGAAAACATAAAATATAAGCTTCGTCAAAATTTTCCTAGAAAGTTAACAAAAAGGGTGACTAATTAGAAATCATTCTTTTACCTGAGTTTTTATTTAATGTTTTTCGTTTGCACTATTTTACAATGTAAATAAAGTTATTTTCTTTACTTTTTCATCCCATTCATGTATGCTTTAGCCAGATGTGGGGCTTCAGCTAGTGAGCTTTCCAGGTAGGAGGACTCACAGAGGTGTCCCTGTGTTTCTGTGTGTGTGTTGCCATTTGGCCAAGAGGCCCATATATGTGAAGTATAAATGTCCCATATTGTTCATTACATAGTACAGGAACTAACTGTTATATAAGTGGGTTAATAAAGAATTACTTTAAAACAATGTATATGATTATTATTTAAAACTAGCGACTTTCCCGTCAAAAAATGGCGGTCAATAAAAGAAAGTGTTGAAATGCTGTTTGTCACACAATGTGAGTGTACTGTGTGCCTCAAGTAACTAAATTCCTCCAAAAGCAGAAATCTACATGACATGAAATGATAAAAACTAAAATCGCCAAAAATAAAAAATGTACATTCCAGAACCAAAAAAAGAAACCTAAGTGACCAAAAATAAAAAAAGGAACATTACAGAAACTAAAAAAATACATTACAACCTCCCGTCACTACAACATTTTAAAAAAAATTACACACCTTAAAAATAAATACATATAATACATACATATAATACAATACAACATAATTAAATAAACTAAAATACAACACAATTAAATAAAATAAAATACAATCACATATATAGTTGTGAGCATACGGGTCAGCTCGACCCGTTGCTCACGCTTGCGGGCTCGCGTAGCGAGCCCGCGGCCCTCGCGAAGCGAGGGCCTCAGTTGCTGGCACGCGCTCCATGCCAGCAACTGAGGCCCTCGCGAAGCACACCGGCAACTGAGTGAGCCCGCTACGCTCCCATCACCCTGTGTCCAAGGCCCAGTGTTAGGAGGCGGCGCTCCAAGCCTCTTCCGGGTCACTGCGTTTCTGATCGGCCGCTCTCGGTGCCCCCGTCCCGGCCTCATATGATGCTGCAGTGCCCGGACAGCACCAGGTGAGCTGGCCCGTGCATTGCACGCGAAGCGAGGGCCTCACTTGAGGTCCTCGGAGCACACCGGCCTGTAATAGGACCCCCACCCCGAGGCACATAGGCCTGTAATATCACCCCACACCGGGCATATACCCTCCCATCACCCTGTGTCCTTTCTTTTAAGGTATTTTTTAATTTGTTGAAATGTTTTGGGTATTTTTTAAGAATATTAATAAAAGTTGCACTTTTTTAATTTGATTTTGGTCTGGTATCAATTCAGGGAAAGATGGTGTGCTAAAAGTCATGAAACAATGGGCATTTGCTGGTTTCATAAAAGCGTGCTTTTTTCACTTTGCTTCATGTTTAGTGAATCTAGCTGACAGTACAAATGTAAAGAAAATACGTCACATTATTCAGATTTTTGTTATTAATGGGAAGCAGCAAGTGGAGCATCCTCTATATCAAGTCACCAGAAATATTTTTTGAGTCAGATTGCAAAATTGCATTTTGAACTTTAGTTAATAAAGCTTTGTAATAAAATAACTTACAAATTAGGTTTCATCATTTACATTATCACATATCACATATATAGTTGTGAGCATACGGGTCAGCTCGACCCGTTGCTCACGCTTGCGGACTCGCGTAGCGAGCCCGCGGCCCTCGCGAAGCACACAGGCAACTGAGTGAGCCCGCTACCCTCCCATCACCCTGTGTCCAAAGCGAGAGAAAAAATGGCCGCCGAACAAAACGAAAATGAGGCTACAGCACTGTAAACACGCAAAACACCACAAGAAACTCGCAAAACACCACAAAACACCTACGGATATTCCGCAAAGACGCATACCACACATTACCCGCCATTTTAGAACAATGCGGAAGTACACCACTACGCTAACGGTTTAGTCTCGCGCACGCACAGTATTACACTGCACACATTCATCACGCTTACACAGCAGCTCCACACCACTAATGCTGCAGCAACATCAAAACAGATTGTCAGCTCTTCAACACAATGCTTCCTGCATATATTACTTCAAAATAGGTAAAGTATTATTAATTTATTAATCTATTAGTTATTTTATTATTATACACCAAACAGCATTAGCTCACTTACAATTTGATTGCCGTCATTTTTTGATGGGCAATTCGCTAGTACAATTAAATAAAATACAATACAACCCTATGTAATATACATGCCACTATCTACTATCCATGCCACTATCTAATATAAATGCCACTATCTAATATAAATGCCACTATGTAATATAAATGCCACTATATAATGTAATATACATCCCACTATGTAATATACAATACTATCTAAAAATAAATCCCCCTATCTATGTAATATGCAATACATGCTATCTATATATATATATATATATATAGCTACCCTAATTGTAAGCTACAATAAAATAATTAAGGCCACTTACCTTTGAGATGTTTCTTCAGATCAGCAACCTACGGTAAAAAAAAATCCAAAAATTAATACAACACATTTACATGAAATACCTAAACATTGTAAACATTGTAAACATTCTAAATATTCTAAATATTGTAAATATTATACTCACCTTTCCAGCATGTCCCGTTCCAGCATGTCACGTCCTCCATGTTCCGTCCGCCATGTTCCGTCGGCCATCTTTACTCCTGTCAAAAAAAAACATTAGTAAACATAAAGCAAAGTAAAATAAACACAATCTACATTATACTTACCTTTCCGCGATGTCTCCTGCCTCCTCGTCTTCTACGGAAGCATCAGCGTCCTTTAAAAAAAAAAAACAACAACACATATCCGCCCTTGCGGATGTCTTAGACGCTAATGACCTTCCTGTGGAGTGTTCCAGAGTAAAATTGGCAATGGCGGCTTCTGATTGGCTGAAAATGCTGTCTATCAATTTAGATAGATTGGGTATGTATTATTATATAGATAGGATGTATATTAGATTATGCTATTTATTTAGATAGATTGTGTAATCTATATTAGATAGTGGTGTATTGTATTGTAATTTTATGTAATTGTATGTATTTGTATTGTATGTATTTGTATTTTATGTATTTGTATTACGGTATATGTGTTTCCTTTTCAGGTGTGTATTTTTTTTTTTTGTAATGAGGTGGGGGGGTTGTAATGTTTTTTTTTTTCTGTAATGTTCCTTTTTTTTTTTTGTGTGACTTAGGTTTTATTATTTTGTGTAATGTACCGTAGTTTATTTTTTTGTGAGTTAGTTTTTAATTTCATGTAATGTAGATTTTTTTGTGTGTGACTTTTAGGCTTTTTATTTTCTGTAATTAGAGTGGTGGGGGTTATTAGGGGGTAGGTAGGTAGTGTAGATGTTAATAGGTTAGTGTAGAGGGTGTTTAGTTGATAGTTAATGTTTTATTGGGGGTGGTATAGTGCAGTATAGTGTTTATACTTAGTGTCATGATGGTCCTTGAGGACCATCATGGCACTTATGTGGTAATGTAGTGTTGTAACAGGCCCATAATGGTGTTAATATACCCTTATGGGACTGATGGGGTTAAATAGAGGCTTATGGGGGTCTGTATTGCCCCCCATAAGTGACAGGGTTAATGAAGGGCTTATGGGGGTCTGTATTGACCCCTATGAGTGACAAGCTTAATGAAGGGCTTATGGAGGTCTCTATTGACCCCCATGAGTGACAGGGTTAATGAGGGTTTTATGGGGGTCTGTATTGACCCCCATGATTGACAGGGTGACAGTGTATTTTTTTTTGCTTTTACAACGGGTACTTTAAGGACCTTTACGGTCCTTTAAGGACCTGTAACGCAGGAATTTTGAATTTTGATTGCAGCGGGGGTCCCCGATCGCGTGCAATCGGGACCCCCACTGCGATGGTTAATGTGGGGTTAATGCAGGGCTCAGAGCTTATCTCGGATCCCCTGGTGTTAATGCGGGTTTCCGAGCTTATCTCGGATCCCTTCTTGGCTAATTTGTACGTGGCTGGGCTGTGAGCCTCGTTTTCGTTTTTTTTGGCGGCCATTTTTTCTCTCGCTTAGCAGATTTTTGTGTGTCTGAACTCGGGAATTTGGACTTAAATGGAGGTGTAACTTCACTTTCAGAGGTCTTGGGTGCCCCCAACCTTGCTATGGGTAAGCTTTTTATGTAGTTTGTGTGAGTATTTGGTGTGTTTTCACTGTTTTCAGTTGCGCACGGGTCGGCCGTTATAGTCGGATTCTTAGTGCGTGTTGGTGTTTGTTACGTTAAGGTTGGTTCCGAGGTGTTTTTTTTTTTCTAAGTTGTGCGTGCGACGTGTTTAACGGCTCGCCTCGCTGCGGCGCTCGCCTCGCTGCGGCGCTCATTCCTTCATTGCCTAAGTGCTATGAGTTAACGGCTCCCCTCGCTACACGAGGCTCGCCGGCAATGAGCGCCTGCGGCGCTCATTGCCCAAGTGCTACGGTTTAACGGCTCGCCTCGCTGCTAAGTCATACGCACCACGCAACACAGCGTGAATACAAATCGTAGTTGGACAATTATAATATTTGATAGTATACACAAATAATTTGACAGATTCTATAAATTATTATATAATTTTTATATTTAACATTCTTAAAGGCATATCTAAGTTTCAAAAAGAAAAAAAGGGTATCCTTTTATATGATAGTGCACACCCTCTGCCTAATCAACAATATAGAGGCAAAACAAGTATTAAAACTTAACATTTAATAATGAAATCACATATATAGTTGTGAGCATGCGGGTTGTTGCTAACGCTTGCGGGCTCGCGCTGCGAGCACGCAAGAACTGCATCCCTCGCGAAGCGAGGGACGCGCGAGGGGCCGCATTTGCGGTGGTGCAGCATCCCAACGTCCCCGCAAATGCAGATCCTCGCTAAGTGAGGGTCCGCATTTGCGGATGTGGAGGCTCAACGTCGGCTGTGTTAACACAAACACACCACACACACGAATTCTTAACAAAAAAAAAACAATCTCCCAGCCCAAAAAAAAACAACGTCCCCGCAAATGCGGATCTTTGCGAAGCGAGGGTCCGCTTTTGCAGAGGTGGAGGCTCCAACGTCGCCTGTGTTAACACACACATACACACACACGACTTTTTAACAAAAAAAAACTCAGGCGCCTCACACCCGCTTACACACACACACGCAAGACTTGAAAAAAAAAACACCTCAAAGGCGCCTCACACGCAGTTAACACACATACGCACGACTAAGAAAAAAAAAACACTGCGTCGTACACGAAAAAATCCAAATGCGTCTCTCGCAAAAAAATACGGCCGCATTGCAAAAAAATACGGCCGCATCTCCACAAAGTACGGCCGCGAAACGACCCATTCCAAACGCCACGCATCAAAACATCACAAACACAAGAAATAAACACAACAAACACATAAAAAGCTTATTTACAGCAAGGGGGGGCACCCGGCCCCTCCAAAAGTAACTTACACGTCCATTTATGTCCAAAAAAAAGAGTTTTAAGTCGTGAAAATCTCCTAAGCGAGAGAAAAAATGGCCGCCGAACAAAACCGAAACGAGGCTTCAGACGTAACTATACTACACTGACTCGCAAGAATGAAATACATACTATGCGGAACGTACCACAAGGCTTTTTACTGTTTGCTTTACTCAGGATTTCATGTATATTGAAGTTAACAATTCTTCACATACAAATTGCATGTTAAGAAACCATTGCCTAAACTTTACAATAATTATTAATTTCAAGTACCACTATTCTTACATTCAAATGTTAATACAAAATGCTTTAAGACTTATTGTTCACCAAGAGAACATTTTACAAAACTAAACATGTTTTAATATCACAATACAACTGTCACATATATATATTAATAACTAAACAACTTTTAAAACATACACATCTCATTGCCGTCATTTTTTGATGGGCAAGTCGCTAGTTCAAAATAACTGGTTTAAAATCCTGGTACTCTGACGTCATAAAGAGAATATTAGGAAGTGGACAAGACTTTAAAGCTAGAATATAATTATAAATCATTGTAATATTAGATCCTATAGGTTCAAAAAGTATATGTAATATAATGTGAAAGTGCCTGGAAACAAAGTAGAATGACTGGCAATATGCCTATATATATTGCACTAAGTGAAGAAAAAGTGCCAAGTGCTAACAATAATAATTGTATTAATCGTATTAAATCACATATAATAGAAATAGTAATAAGAGCTCAGACGTAGGATACTGGAACATATATATAGTATAACGAAAGAATATGATACACCGGTAGCCAACCATGTAAATTTAAAACACAATGGAGATCTTAATAGCATTGCTTTCATAGCTATTGATGGTGTGTAGCATAATATCAGAAGAGGCAATATTGATAAGGAACTCAATATTGATAAGGAATATTGATAAGGAAGCCCAATGGATCTATATGCTTAAGACTAAAAAACCCTGGGGCCTTAATGATGGCTTCACTTTTACACCATTTATTTGATTCTCCTTAAGATCATAGAGTCCCTATATTGACCTTTTCTACTATATCATATCCTTGAAGATGATTTTTTTATATACATATATATATATTACCCAAATAACTGAGGATAACATTAATAGATAAGAAACTTTACAAGTTGTCTCTAGCATATTTGTAAATCAAATTAGATATAGAGTGATATAATTTCACATTGAATACTTTTTTGATGGAGTTGTATATAACGAATATATAAGTTATATTGAATACACTTGTTATATAAATGGCTAGATGTAATATCATTACTATTTCTTATTATGTTGTTCAGAATAGAAACACTTATATTTTATCTGATTGTATATTGCTATATACTTTATTAATATATATGCAGGATAGATGTTTGGCACACTTATAATTAAGATATATGCAGTATTCAATAAATTTGGTGATCAATAATAAATGCCACCAATCATATATACATATTTATATATTTTCTCGTAGTGTATTTTTCTGGCTACCACACTATACAAAGTGTATTACTATTTTCTCATTTTATATAACTTGGTGTCACCACCATTATATAAATATCATATTCTCTTACGGATTAACTATTTGCCTTATTTATCGTTAGATATTTGGTTCTGAGGCCTCTATTAGCATGATTTTGATTATACATCATTAATCACTTCCTTCTTTTCTCCCATCTTCACCCTTATTTGAATTTTTTGTATTATTTGGTTTTATCCAAGTTCGCATTTGCTATGGCAACTAAGTTAGTTTAAATAGCCACCCTGGCATCATATCGGTAACCCCTGATGAAATCTTTTAGAAACATGCGTCGAGATGCACACTTTGCTACACCGCGACGCAGACCTTTGACGTCATACATAGGCGCATATGCAACGCGCGGGCTGCTAGGAGCCTCAGTGTTTACTTATACAGGCCCACCACTTAGTTTATTTAACATAGTGACCCTTATCCCCTATACTCAGCAATTTCGCTATATATTTCTAATATTAGGGATAGGGTAACATTCGCTGAGGCTCCTTCTGATGAGAGGTTGAAGTGGTTGTTATTATTATAAAAGTTATTTTTTAGCTCATACCTAATATCCATTAACTTTTTCATAGATCCTTATATTTTCATATTCAGCACTAGCACTTTGTTATATCAGATATTTTCTTTGATATACCTCAGCAATTGGCACTTTATTACTATTTCTATTATATGTGATTTAATACGATTAATACGATTATTATTGTTAGCACTTGGCACTTGTTTCACTTAGTACAATATATAGGCATATTGCCACTCATTCTACTTTTTTTCCATGCACTAACACATTATATTACATATACTTTTTGAACTTATAGGATCTTATATTACAAGGATTTATAATTATATTCTAGCTTTGAAGTCTTGTCCACTTCCTAATATTGTCTTTATGATGTCAGAGTACCAGGATTTTAAACCAGTTATTTTAAATTTCATTATTAAATGTTGTGTTGTAATACTTGTTTTGCCTCTATATTGTGATTAGGCAGATGGTGTGCACTAACATATAAAAGGATACCCTTTTTTTCTTTTTGATTCTTACATTTTTTATCCTTAGTAGATCCCCTTTTCTCACAGAATCTTGTTAAACCTTGACCCACCTAATTTTGTTGTTTCTTCATATCTAAATTGGCTGGATTATGAATGCATCTGCTAGAAGAGAATCAGTACTGTATGCAAACATTTTTCAAGTAATCAATCCACATGACCTCTACTAAATGGTAGCTCAAAATAGCCCTCCTTTAATTATATTCTTCTAATGAAAAGAGCACTTAACTTGTATGTTCTATCCTGTTATGTTGTCGGGACAGGTCCACCATTGCAGTGCGGCCTCCAACCGCTAGATGTCGCTGCTGATGTTTTGCAGCGCTGTGATATGTGAGAGAAGTTCTAAGCTTATATTGTTAGCCTAACCTTTGAACTAACCCTCACCCTAACCCTAACAGGTTACCTTAGTCTTGACTCTATGATATGGCACTGGAATATCAGCAGCGCCATCTAGCACTGCCTGTGCTGCGCTACTATAAAAGGATAGGACCTAGATTGCTCTCTATATCCTAGATAAATGAGCTTATAAATTGAAATAAAACTTGGTTTAAAAGACTCTGGTAAATAACATAATATTTTTATTTTAAACCAATAGAACTACCTTTTTGCATATTGTGAGGTAAAGCAGCCCAGAGCAAAAACAATTAGATTGATTCCTCTGAAAAATGCCTAACAAGTTTAACCATTTGGCTCCTTCAGGTGCCCAATTTCTGCACTACCAAACTTGCTTTTTCTCTATAGTATGATCTAAAGAAACTCAATTAGTACATTTAGGAGATATTAGACTATGTTAGAAATAAACTATATACTCAAAGTTGAGCGGGATAGAACTTGCTATTTTTTTATCAAATACATTTTAAAGTTGATATTTTATACCTATTTTATCAAATAACTTTAATGAAAAATAATAATAAAAATAAGACAACATGGCAAGTTACTAATTCCAAGCTCCACTCACATTCCGTGGGCTAGTTCATATTTGTGTCAGAACACAGATACAAAATATTCTAATTGATACCAATGGTCAAGATAGTGGCCCCAGCCTTTTATGTGACCAAAAAAGAAAAAAAATATCATAGGCACTGCTGAGATTCGAACTCAGGATCTCCTGTTTACTAGACAGGCGCTTTAACCAACTAAGCCACAGCGCCTTACACTGTTATCATCATATCAACATTTACATTAACGTCACCGCTTATGAATGCATCTGATAACTTTGTCAATTCCTTTTGTGAACACATAAGAAATGTTTCTTCATTAAATATTTATTTTGTTCCATTGGTTAAACAAAGTGAAACCTGAATTCTCTTTAATATCCACAAGTTTTTTTAGGAAAATCTTCAAGGGACACTATAGCATTTACAGTTTATTATTTTAAAGAATTAGTCTTGATAAACAAAATATTTTCCTATATAAAAAATATTATTATTCAACATTGTGCATTGGGCCTCATGTTGAAAAGGGACCATTTATACGGCTGAAAACCCTGAACAGGAGGACGGCCATTTTAACAGGAGCATTCAAGTTATGTATTTTAAAGATCGTGTACATATTAAAGCTCTACTGATGCTACTACAAGGGCAGAAATGTGTGTAGAAACACAAAACCCTGCATCATAAACCAGGGGTCGCGAGTTCAATTCTCGCTGGGGCTTGAATTTTTTTTTTTAGGCAATATAATACAACAAATACTCAGGGCACTAACCGTGCACCGGAGATATGATATATATATATATATATACAGTATCTCAGAAAAGTGAGTACACCCCTTACATTTTTGTAAATATTTTATTATATCTTTTCATGTGACAACACTGAAGAAATGACACTCTGCTACAATGTAAAGTAGTAAGTGTACAGCCTGTATAACAGTGTAAATGTGCTGTCCCCTCAAAATAACTCAATGTCAAAGCCGTTGGCAACAAAAGTGAGTACACCCCGAAGTGGAAATGTCCAAATTGGGCCCAATTAGAAATTTTCCCTCCCCAGTGTCATGTGACTCGTTAGTGTTACAAGGTCTCAGGTGTGAATGGGGAGCAGGTGTATTAAATTTGGTGTTATCGCTCTCACACTCTCTTATGCTGGTCACTGGAACTTCAACATGGCACCTCCTGGCAAATAGCTCTCTGAGGATCTGAAAAAAAGAATTGTTGCTCTACATAAAGATGGCCTAGTCTCTAAGAGGATTGTCTGAGCACTGACAGGCTGACCCCCCACCCCTTCGACCTCTGCAGCAATGCTGGCAGCACTCATATGTCTATTTCCCAAAGACAACCTCTGGATATGACACTGTCAGAGCGGTCAAGGGAAGTGGATTAAGAAAAACAGAGCCAGAGTGCCGGTGCTCGGAACAGCCCCAGGAACTGTATAAATTGGAAGTGGGGCACTCTATGCATAATTCCTGCTGAAAGGCAAAGTGTAAGCATGTATAGAAGCAAAAGTGGCAGAACTACTGGTAAGAAATAATTCAGTTATTGATGGAATATTATACTGTGGGGAAAGTGAAGAGACACACACACACATAAACACATATATACAGTCAGGTCCATAAATATTGGGACATCGACATAATTCTAATCTTTTTGGCTCTATACACCACCACAATGGATTTGAAATTAAATTAACAAGATGTGCTTTAACTGCAGACTTTCAGCTTTAATTTGAAGGTATTTACATCCAAATCAGGTTAACGGTGTAGGAATTACAACATTACATTTCCTAGCTCTCTTCTTAGTGTCATGATCTGGGAGTGGTTTACAATTAGATTTTTTGTCAAGTTGCGAGTCTAGAAACATATTCGATTCCCTGCATATTACTAAAAAAAACTTGCTCAGGTAACTTGTTTCAGTAACCTTCTTTACTGACACTTTAGCTCTATAGAGTAATGTATGAAGATGGGCCTGAGTTTGAGTCATTTGGATTGTAAAGGACATTTAAGCTACTTATTCACACTGCTGATTTGCACCTGATATGCACCTTACTGAGGTAACTTGTTTCAGTAACCTTCTTTCCTGACACTTTAGCCCTATAAGAACATTATATGAAGATAAGCCTGAGTTTGAATCATTTGAATTGCAAAGGTCATTTAAGCTTTTTTACCCATACTGCTGATTTGCACCTGATATACACCTTTCTGAGGTAACTTGTTTCAGCAAACTTCTTTCCTGACACTTTAGCTCTATAAGAGCATTTTATGAAGCTGGGCCTGAGTCTGAATCGTTTGGATTGTAAAGGACATTTAAGCTATGTACTCATACTGCTGATTTGCACCTGATATGCACCTTTTTGAGGTAACTTGTTTCAGCAACTTTCTTTCCTGACACATTAGCTCTATAAGAGCATTTTATGAAGTTGGGCCTGAGTTTTAATCGTTTGGATTGTAAAGGACATTTAAGCTATTTACTCATACTGCTAATTTGCACCTGATATGCGCCTTTTTGAGGAAACCTGTTTCAGCAACCTTCTTTCCTGACAAATTAGCTCTAAAAGAAGCATTTTATGAAGATGGGCCTGAGTTTGAATCATCTGGATTGTAAAGGACATTTAAGCTATGTATTCATACTGCTGATTTGCACCTGATATGCACCTTTCTGTGGTAACCTGTTTCAGCAACCTTCTTTCCTGACACATTAGCTCTATAAGAGCATTTTATGAAGTCTGGTCTGAGTTTGAATCGTTTGGATTGCAAAGGAAATAAAAAAAAAAAAAGAATACTCATACTGCTGATTTGCACCGGATATGCACCTTTTTGAGGGAATTATCAGGCAATATGAAGGATAAAGATTCCAATGCCACAAAACCCAAATCTAAAATTAAGAAAAATACTGGGAATGCTCCAAAAGCACCACCGGCAACTTTTTTCTCCCCAAAGGGGAATTTAGGAGCTATGAGTTCCCCACAAAGAGAATTCCCTACACATAATTACTCATCACCGGGATTAGATCAAACCAAACTGTCTACAAATGATGAATCAGTTGAATCAGCTGATACAAAGGAAGATGAAGTTCTAACCATTTCTATTATGAAAAAACTACTTAATGAATTCCAATCTACTTTAAGATCTGACCTTTTACAGGAAATCCAACTAAATAAATCAGCGATTAATAGCTTGTTGGATAGAGTGGAGGAATTAGAAAAAACTCACGAAATTTTAATTAAAGAATTTTAAAAAGTAGTTAATTATTCAGCAGATCTGGAATGTAAAATGGAACGTATGGAAATTAAAGCTACACAACAAGAGGACTTTTCCAGATGGAATAATTTGAGATTAAGAGGCATCCCGGAAACCCTCAATTTTGATGAACTTAAGGCTTTTGTAACTGCATTTTTTTCTCATCTAGCATAGCCCATTAAACCCTGGATCAATATGATATACCGGATCCATTGGATCCCGTTACCTAAAGACCTTAAGGGTGCTAATACTAGAGATGTTATAGTTAGATTACACTTCTTTGAATATAAAGAAGCAGTGTTAAAAGCATCATGGGTGAAAACTAAATTTGATCCTCCGTTTGAAAATCTGATTATTTTTACAGATCTTTCTGGAGAGACTTTAACAAAACATAGAAAGTTTCAAGAAATTACTAAAGCTTTACGTAAGGAAAATATTTCATATAAATGGGCTTTTCCTACTAAATTGATCATTTTTAAAGATAATCAGAAAAAAATAGCTATTTCGGTGGGAGAGGGGGAAACTATGTTGAGGGAATGAAACATACCCTTTGTGGAACCTGTTAAGGAAACTGTTGATAATTTTCAAAATCTTCAACTTTTAGAGTGGAGAAGGAAATAGGGAGGGGTGGGGGGAACATGGTGGTGGAGGGGGGGGGGGGTGGAGGGAGGCTTGGAAGGGAGGAAAGGAATTAAACATTATGTTTGGTTAGTAAGAAGACACTTCACAAATGTTATTATTGAGCATTCATTCACTTACAAAGGAGAGGAGGAGAGCAAAATAATGGGGTAGCTGATGGGAATGTAGGTAAAAAAAGTAAGGTAATAGAGAAAATAAGATATTGTTAGTAAAGGAAGATACACATATACACTATAAATAACACTATAAATTCACGGAAAAATCACGGATTGATAATAGAAAAGTTGGATACTTTTTGTTCCAGCTTACAAATAGTAGGAATTAGATAAAGAAGTTATAGAAGGGAGGGTAGAAGGAAGAATAAGAAGCAATAAATATGTCCGTCCTCCCATCCTCCATTCCTCTCTTCCCCAGTGGCTCCCCATGTTTTTCCCTTTCCTTTTCCACTACTTGTTAAAGGGGTTCCTTCTCTGCTTTCTCCTGATAATATATACAGAAGAGAACGAATGGTGTTCTGGGACGGGCTACCATGGTGGGGCTGCTAGACGTAGATTGGTCTAGCCAAATTAACCATTAGACTTATAGTCATCTGTCTTTTTGGTAGGGTACATCATGTCTCGGTTTTGTATGAAAATATGTATGTTTTTATGTGGAATAGTTGTAAAACTTTTAATGTTCAGGTATTCAGTTCTAAGGTTATGTCGAATTCTGGGTAGTATAGAATGGTATCTTTTTTTTGAGTGGTACCCTAGGGGGTCCCTTTGGTTTTTTGGATGTGATTTAAGATAGTCTCACAGAATGTACAAGGATAGAACTCTGTATTTAAGAGGCGATTGTTAATAGATCAGTTTCGGAAAATTAAAGCTGATGTTGTTTGTGTACAGGAAACGCATTGGCAAATAGATAAAGTCCCTTTCTGGAATGATAGGTTTTTTACTATTTAGGTCGATTCAACATATAAAAAGAAGTCGCGTGAAGTATCGATCTTGTTTAATAAAAATGTTAACATTAGTGAGCAATATAGAGAAGTAGACTTGGAAGAGAGATTTGTTATATGGGCCGGAAAAATCAACCATCTAAATTACACTATAGTAAATATTTATGCACCCAATGAGAGACAAAATGGGTTCTTAAACAAATTACTTAAACGGGTTAAAAATATTAAAGTAGGCAAACTAATTGTTTGCGGCGATTTTAATATGGTACTGAATGTATCTTTAGATAGGAAAAGTAATAATCAAGAATATTTACATGGGCATACAAAAAGGAAAGCTAATCTGTTCTATGAATCCTTAGTGAGATTTGAGTTATATGATGTTTGGCGGTTAAGATATGGTAATGTAAGAGACTATACGTTTTATTCTCACCGCCATAAGTCTTATTCTAGAATAGACTACTTTTTGGTTGACTCGGAAACCTTGGCAGTTACAGACTCTACCAAGATTAATATAATTAAATGGTCAGATCATGCTATGATAGAACTCCAGATTAAGGATCATTTGACTCAAAAGAAGTATTCTAGAAATAGAATGGATATTTCATTATTTAATAATTCAGAAAAACAAATATTATTACGGGAAGGAATAGAAAACTTTTTCCAAGTTAATGAGAATTCAGTTCCTGAGCCCTCAACGATTTGGAATGTCCATAAAGCATATATAATAGGAATGTTACTCTCATGGGGTGCACATAGAAGGAAACAGAGTGGTCTATCACTCCGAGACTTATATGCGCAATTAGCAATCCTTGAAAGACAAAATAAATTATACCCTTCAGCTGATAAGAGTATAGAGATTAGAAAAGTAAAAATCGGAATAAATAAAATTGTCCAAAAAAATATTGATAACAGCCTGTGGAAACTTCAACAGAGAAAATATTTTTTGGACAATAAAGTTGGCAAACTCTTAGCTCGGAAATTAAAAAATAATAAACCAATTAATAGAATAGATGAATTAATAATTGAAAATAAAAAGGACTTAATTACATTAACAAATACTAGTGATATTGAAAAGGCCTTTTTTGACTTTTATGAAAATCTTTACAATTTAGAAAGTAACGATGCAGTTATAAAACCAAAAACAGAAGATATTATTACATTTTTGGATAGACTTTCGCTTCCCAAAATCACTAAAAAGTATCTAGATTATCTAAGCAGTGAAATAAAAACATTAGAAATTGAAGAAGTAATTGATAACTTAAAGTTAAATTCAGCCCCTGGTCCAGATGGCTTTGTAAATTATTATTACAAAACCTTTAAAACTGTACTTATGAAACATCTAGCTGAAGTGTTCAATGAAATTTAAAGAAAGGGGAGTGCACCCAAAGAAATGTTAGAGGCAGGTATAATTAATATTCCAAAGCAAAATAAAGATTTAAGGTGGTGTAAGAATTATAGACCGATATATTTAATGAACACGGATATAAAATTATATGCAAAAATTTTAGCTAAAAGATTGAGCTTGTGCCTTGGTAAATTAATAAATATGGATCAATCAGGTTTTTTTACAAGATAGGCAGGGAGCCGATAATACAAGGAGATTAATTGACGTTGTTTCTTTTTGTAAAGATAATCATAAACCTTCGATAGTTATCACATTAGATGCAGAAAAGGCCTTTGACAGGCTAAACTGGGATTTTATGAATCAAGTATTACTAAAATTCGGTTTTGAAGATTTTGGAGTGAAATGTATAGGGGCTTTATATTCAAACCCCACTGCCTGTGTTGTAGGAAATGGCCTAAAAACAAACACTTTCTCTATTACCAATGGGACCCGTCAGGGTTGTCCACTATCTCCTTTAATTTTTGCTTTAATGATGGAACCTTTGGCAGAAGCCAATAGAACGAATAAGAAAATTCATGGAATTAGAATTGGTGATTCTGAGCATAAAATTATGCTTTATGCTGATGATGTGATTAACTATAGCCAAACCTAGAAAGTCTTTACTTCAGATTCAGGATTTAATAAACAAATTTGGTTTAATTTCTTACTATAAAATAAATTGGTCAAAGACAGAGGTATTAACGATAAATATAGACGAAGATGAAATAACTTCTCTGAAAAATATTTGGGAAATTGATTGGGAGTTAAATAAAATCAATTATTTGGGAATAGAATTCTCTGAAAAATTGGAAAATCTAACTAAAATTAATTTCTCGAAATTATATGACAAAATTAAAAACCAACTAATAAATTAGAAATCAAATAGATTATCCTGGTTCGGTAGAATAGCAGCCGTAAAAATGTCCATATTACCGCAAATAAATTATTTATTTAGATGTTTGCCTTTATCCGTTCCTGAAACTATAATTAAAAAATACCAAACCTTGATTGATTCATTTATATATAATGGGAAAAAATCTAGAATTAATTCAAGGATTGTTAGGAAGAGCTTTATAAAAGGAGGCATTGCGTCCCCTTGTGTTGAAGAATATTACATGGCTGCAATGCTATCTCATTTTATACCCTGGTCCACTAAAACAAAACAAAATAAGTGGATAACTATAGAACAATGTTTAGCTAAGGGCTTATCATTAAGTGATTGGCTTTGGTATGATAAATTTCGCAATAATAATATTACGTCAATAATAATTAAATCAGGGTTTAAATTTTGGTTTAAATGGAAAAAAAACTAAACCTTTCAACAATTCCGTGTTCGGAAATGTCACTGTTAGGTGTAAGTAATGTTCTTAACTTGGCCTGTCTTCGTAATTGGAATATACAGACATTGGGAGATCTGTTCGATAAAGGTGAAATTAAGTCTTTTTCCAAATTATGGGCTGATTTTAGTTTTCCATCGTCTAAATGGTTGGAATATGAGAGAGTTAAAAAAGTTATTTTAAATTCGAAATATTTAATTACCTCAAACAGATCCTTAACCAATTTTGAAAAGTTAGTACTTTATAATGACAGGAAACATATAATTTTAAAATGCTATGAAATATTAAGAAAACAGGATAAGATGGAAAAATCTCCAGGTATGCTTAAGTAGGAAAAAGAATGTAATAACTTAATTAACCTGGAAAATTGGTCAAGAGCTTTTCACAGAAAATTATTAAATATCAAGCATATAGAGAAGTCAATTTTAAAGTGATCCAGAGGTGGTACTTTGTCCCAGTAAAGATAGCAATTATCAACAATAATCCTAATAAGGGGCTTTGTTGGAGGCTTTGTAATCAGCAGGAGACGCAAAAACATATTTGGTGGGACTGTGACCCCATTAATAAACTTTGGAGTTTGATTTTTGAATATATTTCTAAAATTTGCGGTAAAATCATTAAGCCGACATGTGAAATGGCTATTCTTCACATCATGGACAATAGGCTTAAGATGGAAGAACAAGCTTTAATTATACAGGTAGTCTCAGTAGTCAAATATTGTTTATTGCCAAACGCTGGAAATCAGAACTTATTCCATCACTGAATGAAGTATTAACAATTCTGAAAAAGAACAGAGAATTAGAAAGGAATTTATACGACATGGGCATTGTTTTATCCAGGTTTAACAGTTGGCTGATTTGGGATAAATATTACCATTCATTAAACTCATAAGACATAACTCTTTTTTTTTTTTCTTTAGTTTTTGTATGACTGTAATATATCTTGTATTTGTATATTTGTGTTTCGTATAATTTTGTAATGTCTGTTTGTTATTTGTAGAAACTGAAGAAAAAAAAATATATATTTTGATTCTAAATATAAGCTTTAGCATTTTATTAAGAAAGCAGTTTTGATCTGCATTAGATGTTTATAGGTTAATGATAGTGTAAAATGAATTGTTTATTAGTCCTGTCCATATAATGTATCAACCCTCAGTGTCAGTTTCAACATAATCATTTCCTATAACATTTCTTTTATTAACAAGATGGATACTCCTCTTGATTTATTCTTTTAACTTGAGTTAATCCTAGAGTTAAATAATTCTGTTTGACAGTTGGTTTCTTGGATGCAGATAATATCTGCATCTTCTTTCTGGAAACAATGCATCGCTGATTGACTTTTGTAACAGGAATTTAGTCCTGAAAAGATTTTCAGAGAAGAGATCATTCAAATATATCTAGTTCTCTTAACAAGTCATATTCCTTTAATATACCATTGACTTCTTTCCCAATACTCCAATAATTGCCAATGTCAGAAAGTGTATCCTTCCCAGTTTTCAAATCCAAACAATTCTCCAATGCAGTTCTGACTTTCTCAAAGGCACCCAACATAAAGTTATACTTACTCCCAGTAAGCAAAATCCATTTTACACCCATTACAAAAATAATTTTGCAAACACAGACTATAAAAACATATTTACATGCATATACAAATATTTTCTCTCTGGACAGTATGAAAACAGTATCTACTCTCATAGTTAAGATGGACTTATCAGTAGGAGAGACTATTGACTAGTATATATAGAGAGAGGATACCTCTTCCATTGCACAAAAGTAACTTTCTTTTATAACCTGAGACCTGAGATAAGAATTATCCATTTACAATTTTATAAGTGATCTAGCTCTTTCTGTACATTTATTATTGTTCTTCACACAAACTAGACCAATCTTAGTAAAAAGAGACTATTGACTAATAATAATAAGATCAACATCACCCTCATATACAGCGTTCCTTCTGCTTATGTAGAGAGGAAATTAGGAACCCAGTTTCCCATTGTATCCAAAATCTCCTCTAAAATGAACCCATAAGACATGGTAAGTGATCTTGAATAATCAGGTCTGGGGATCAAAAAGGAGTAGAAAGAGCATGAGAAGAGAAGGGGGGAGAGAAGAGAAAGATCAATAAAATTGTGTTACATTATACAGTGACTTAGTGTATATAATCTCTCAAAATGTACATGTTAGAAAAGTGTAGTAATGAATTACATGTGAATAATCTAATACTGAGTTTGATCGAGACATGTTTCTTTTAAAGTGTCTTGGTGTATTAGAGTTCAAAAAATGTATAAATTGAGTGCTAGAAATATATAAGAAATTTAAACAAGAAAAAAAAGACTAAAAAAACTTCTCTTTAACCCCCCTCCTTTAATATTAGTTCTTTATAAGAGAAAAAATGCAGTCTAACTACAATGTGAATGTGTATGTCTCTAGAGAAGTTCATAGGGAGAGAAATTCTATGGGCCCTATTAATGTTATTTTCGCCTTGCATATCTGGTTTTGTCAGCGAGTCAAACAAATTATTTACAAACATACGTAATTCACCTGGGGAAATATTTTCTGAAATTCCACGGAGCCTCACATTTTTTCTTCTGAGGTGATCCTCAAGTTTACACAATCTATGTGTGAGTGTTTTTAGTTCTTCCTCCAGGTGAATTATCTGTGATGCAAGATTTTGGTAATTCGAACCATAATTTTTCGTGTCTGTCCTCTAGGTGATTTATCCTTTCTATTAAGGAGTTAACCGCTTTGGTATTAAAAGTGATCTTCTAAAAGAAAATCACTTTTCATTTGTATTTGGAATTTAAATAATAGTTTTTTCATTAGGGTATCAAGTTCTTCATCTTGAATTTCGCCCTCTTCAACATTAATTTTCTCCATCCCACTAACTTCTAGTTTAGCCATGGAGGCGTCCAGAGACAAATCTAATTGGGATTGAGATTTTAAAACTTTTCCTCTTTTCATTCTCTCAGGGTGAGAAGAAATTTGAAGCCCCTTCAGAGGCTATTTATGTCTCCTTTTCTTTATTTTTCCCCTTAGCTGAACTTTGATCTTTATGTTTCATATTTAATGAGTAAGGCAGAAAACATTTAAATAATTACTAAACAGCTTCAATTTTTATATGCGTGAAACACTATTATATTAATTTATATTATGAGATTTTAACCCTGTAAATGTAGGGTATTCATACCGTCCAAAAAGTGAATATTCTCCTTGTGTATACTTATTACATTACTCAATTGTTTATAGAAAATTAGTTTTATTTCAACTATTTTATCAAAGTGCTATCTTTCCTTTCCCCTCTTTGGCTTTTCTACCTTTATCCTACTTTCCTCCCCTTTCTCCCCCTCTCCTCACCTAACTTCTCTTCATTTCTCTTTTAGGAGAAGACGTATGAAAATTAAAGCAGGACAATGAATAGCGGAAATTGAACAAGTTTAATCTATATTTATGTCCAAATGAGCTTATGGTATTTATGCAAAATCTTTCCCAATTAATTATGCTAAGTTAGAAAAGGCATCTGGGAAATTCAAAAGGACTTTAAGTAGATCTGTTCAAAATATTTATGTCCGAATGAGTTACCTTGAAAGGTTACTATTTGCACATGAACCTTGAAGACCATTTATATAAACAAGAGGCAATAGAGAGTCCAACATTCAATCTCCATGATGCTAGTTTCACTCCACTTGTTTCTTGTTGTCAAGCTATGGCCTCCAATTTCTAAAAATTCTTTGTAGACTTTTCTCAGGAAACAGGCTAGTCTTCAGATGATATTAAGTGCTCTTAATTTTTTTTTTATATCTCAGCCTGTTTCCAACCGTCTTTATTGAAAACAATGGTATTAACAGTTACTATTGGATCTATTATATCCTGTCCAAGTCTAGCCTTCCCAAGCTAACATGTAATTATGACTCATCCAGAAGATCACAAATGTTACTGCAGTGCTTTGTGTAAATAATTAGATCTGAGTCAAGCAACAAAAAACATATAGTACATATGTAGTTAGAAAATTCCAGCTCTTGATTATATCATCATCAGGCATCCATGGGTAGATTTTCATATTATCTGTAGGCGAGACTCTAGCCTTGTG
The DNA here is from genome assembly GCA_027410445.1 of Discoglossus pictus. NCBI lineage: Eukaryota > Metazoa > Chordata > Amphibia > Anura > Alytidae > Discoglossus > Discoglossus pictus. The sequence continues at coordinate 34,419,264 of CM050175.1, forward strand.
GGGTACATACAGCTGTTAGGAGGCTCAATCTGAGAACAATATTCTCTCTCTCTCTCTCAATTCTATACATTTTGCACAAACCAAGAATCACTCACATATAGAACTCTTGGTTTGTGCAAAAATCCAAACCCATGCTTTGCTTAAAATGTGCTTTAAGGGAGCAATGAATAGAATTGCTATTTTTTGGATCCACAGAGTACGGTGCTAGTTTTAATATCTTTCATTTACACATCGGGCAAAACTATCAGACGAGGTGGCCGAGTGGTTAAGGCGATGGACTGCTAATCCATTGTTCTCTGCACGCGTGGGTTGAATCCCATCCTCGTCGTATGTTTTTCATAATCTTCTGTGGTCCAGTGGTTTTTATATGATTAGTATTTAACACTTATTAAACTTGTGATAGCAAATTTGTCTTCAATCGAAATTATAAATTGGTCAGTACCTACTAAGAACTGTTAAAATCATCCTTTATTAAACCACATCACAATATAAAACAGTTAGATCCTGTAATTTGTAATGAACAATTAGTAGAAATATAGGTAATTTATACCTCAAATAATGGCCATATATGCTTTTACAGCTTTCTCAAAGGCTATAATAAAAACTTCAAATGCAGCAAAATGATCATCAGGCTTGATTTTGATAAGGGGCTGTACTTATTTAGTCTTTTGTCCAATATTCAGTTTGTAAGGCTCCCTAACAGGGCATCAGAAAGTTAGGAATCCTATCTATTATGTAATGGCATGCAAATTGGCTAATGTGAGGTCATTAAAATATTTTGGGGGCCGCACTGCAGTGGCGGACCTGTCCCGACGGCATAACAGGATAGATTGAACCCTTAGCAACAGTTAAAAGGACACAGTAAGCATTCCCAATATAATATAGTTTACAATTATAGACAACACAAGTTGTAATTTAAATATTAATGACAATTTAATTTTTTTACTATATGGTTTCATTGTTCATAAGACGTTTGTAGTTTGTGCTTTTTAAATAGCAAAAAAAGTAAAAATACTTATTTTCATTTTGGTCTTTTTTTCATAGTGATTAATTTTAAGTTCTTTATTTGTGTTACTTTTTATTTTCTTATTGTTGTCTTATATATATATATATATATATATATATATATATATATATATATATATATATATATATATATATATATATATATATATATATATATATATATATAATATATAAATGCAGGATTAAGTTTAATTTTGCTTTATTGTGTTTCCCCTATTCATTGCATTTCTTTTCCATGAGAGGTGGCTCCATAGCTCAATGTTTATAGTACTGGTCTTGTAAACAAGGTGTAGCATGTTCAATTCTTACTGGGGCCTGTAGATTTCTTTTTTAGGCAATGTAATACATATGATCAATAACACTCACAAAAATATATATAAAATTATATATATATATATATATATATATATATATATATGTATACATATATGATTATGTATCTAGCATCCCTTTTATTAAATAGTTTCACCCTATTGTTCAGATTTAAATAAATCTATATAAGACTAGGTGACATTTTGTTAATTGTACCCCATTGTGAGCGGTAGGCTTGGCAACCTCATAAGTGGAAAGGACTAGGCCCATTAACCATTGAAAACCCTGAAAAAGAGGACAGGTGCATTTAAGGTATGTATGTGCAAGACCTTGTACATATTAAAGCTTTACTGAAGCTCCCACAAGGGCAGAAATTGATGTCAAAACACAAAACCCTTGGCAACTGTAAAAAGGACACAATAAACATTCTAAATATGGCATAGTTTGTAATTAGAGCCAAAAAGAAGTTGTCATTTAAATATTAATTAACATTTAATTGTCTTACTATATTGTTACATTGTTCATAAGAAGTTTGTAGTTGGTGCTTTTTAAACAGCATTAGAAAGGGAAAATACTTGTTTTCACTTCTAATTTTATATTATACCATATTTTGATCCTTTGGTCTGCTTTATTTTAAAGCTGAATATAGCATCTTCATAAATGATTAATTTTAAGTTATGTATTTGTGCTTCTTTTTATTATTTGACAATAAACATAAGAACAAATCCCAGATAGAGCAAGGTTGCATCATATATGGTTTGTACAGGTGGCTCCATAGCTCTGTGGTTAGAGCACTGGTCTTGTAAACCAGGGGTGACGAGTTCAATTCTTGCTGGGGCCTATATGTTTTTTTGAGGTAACATAATACAGCAAATACTCAGGGGAAGTAATCATGCACCGGAGATGTTAAAATTGATGTTTAGAGATCTATGTGTAAGGTGATCAGAAACACATATATACATATATATACAGTATCTCACAAAATTAAGTACACCCCTCACATTTTTTGTAAATATTTTATTATATCTTTTCATGTGACAACACTGAAGAAATGACACTCTGCTACAATGTAAAGTAGTAAGTGTACAGCCTGTATAACAGTGTAAATGTGCTGTCCCTTCAAAATAACTCAATGTCAAGACCGTTGGCAACAAAAGTGAGTAAACCCCAAAGTGGAAATATCCAAATTGGGCCCAATTAGCAATTTTCCCTCCCTGGTGTCATTTGACTCGTTAGTGTGTCGGGATTAATACGACATATTATTTTCTAAATAATATAGAATAATGAATTTCGAGTTTAGAATCAATTTATAGACACATATTCCTTTTTATAAAATAACATTTATTGGAAATAACAAAATCAACTAGTCTAATGATAAAAAAAATGTAATATATCAAATCAAATGCAAATAAAACAAAATATAACCAGCCAGATATTAAAAGAAAATTAATACATCATATTGTAATACTTATTATTATGATATCTTCTATACAGTCCTAAAATCTCAATACAAAAGTTTATCTCAATCACATGAACAATAAAACCCTGGAATAGCAACCCATAGAACAAAGTCAGATAAATCAATTAATAAAATTCACCCAAAATAACGTTTTAGCATGTACTAACAATGTCTAATGATATTATAATATAGCTATACAGGAATGTATTAAATATAATACAATTATGGTAAAGTATTTTATAATATAATTGATAAATTAGCTAAGTAAAATTAATTTATCTGTATTGGTTAAAAAGAAAAATGAGATATCTTATTTTGTATTAAAATTTATATCCGGATTTATACATTTCAATGACAAAAGGAAATCTAAATAACTTTTTGATAAGAAATAAACCAAACAGAGAAATTATGGTAATGGTTTTCAATTATATCATAAAATAAAATATTTAAATTTATACATTACCAACTATGACAAGATTCCACTGGTTAATTCCAAAATTGTCTGGCCTTTCCACAAGATAAAAGTTTTTCTCTCCTACTTCCTTTCTCTCTCTCCTTCCTCCCTTTCTCTTTGTTTTGTTTTAGATCCTGTTTCTCTCCATAATTATACCTCTTATTTGCTTATTTGCCTATCAGAATCCCTAATCAATTAAAAGTATCTAGTAACCAATAGAATCTTTTCATGATGTCATCACATATTTAAATTTTATAATTAATATATTTTTCTATAGAGACATTTATTCCTTGAACCATAAGATGGCGCTCTCGGACCTTTGAATTTTCATCCCTTTAATTAACTAATGACCCCTTTGACCCACAACCTATAAACAAAATGGAGTCATAGGAATGGTTATCAGTTAGATATCCCTTAACAGATTTAATATTCTGTTTAGTAGACTTAGTGTCTATAAACAAATTCTTCACATGTGAAATCTTAAGGAGGACACCATTACTTCTAAGGAACATAACCTTTATAGACCTTTATCCATTAGTTTAGGAATTTACTCAGATATTTATCTCTTACAAAACAAAGAGCTATTCAGCCATGGATAGCTCACTTTTGGACAGCTGTAAAAACATATCTTTCACATAGATTTATTCAAGTAATAGAATTGCATGCATAAGTATATATATATATATAAATATATAGCATATAAAATATTAATAAATTGGATATAAAATAGTGGTTAATAATTGGAATATCATATTATACTCTAATATCCATATAAGATAGAACTTTATTCATACAAAAGTTCTGACATAACCCCCTCTCTGAAATAATATCGCTCTTTAATAAAGTAGGTGATATTATTACAGTTGTAAATATGAAAAGTAACTGGTTCCCGGAAAAACAGAGACTCAACCCTTGATATGCTGTACTTCCAATGTAAGTCAATTGAATGGGAAGTAACCTTGGAATGCAAATTGTAGTAACAATAGTCTCATTCACTACAGTTATTAAGTCATTTAGCTTCTGTTTTTGGAGTTCCAATTCTCTTTGCACCATCTTCAAGGAATCCTGAAGTTCCCTAGATTCCTTAATTAATGTTTCAATAGATATAGAGTTTGTCATTGACATAGTGGTACCTATAACAGCTCCAAGTATAATCATTATCGTAGCCCCAATAAGGAAACCGATAAATTGTTTCGGACGTCGGCTGTTGGAACTGTAAGAATCAGGAATAAAAGTTTTCCTTAATTGTTCCAACATCTTCTTTACAGTAGCTTGTGATCGATCAATGTGTTCATGATACCATACTTTGGTTTCCTCCATCTGTACGTTAAATATGTTAAATTGCCTTTCAATCACTGTTTGTGGATCCACGCTCCCGAAAATATTTTGCTATGTCAATCTCCTTCCGGTGAACATAAACCCTGGAGCCTCTTGGATAAGAATTCCTGGAGAAGGGCCTGGTTCCATAGTAGGTTCCATTTGGACCTCTTGGCATAGGACCAGCATCACCCATATCAGAGCTGTTTTTCTTTCTTTCATTTTCTTCAACTAGGAAATAAAAACAAAAAGTTTTAATAATGTATTCTATACAATGTGAAAATAGAATAATCTTATTAGACAGGGTATTCAAAGTCACATTATTCATCAGGAATATCGTTAATGATTCTTAATTGAGATCTTGGGTGACAACTTTTTATTTGATTAATATAAACCCATCTTTCAACCATTTCACCATTTTTTTTAATTTGTATTTTGTATACAACAGGTGAAATTTTGTCAACAATAGTATAAGGGCCTTTCCATGAAGGCAAAAACTTTTTCTCTTTCACTTGGTTTCGTTGAAAGTTGTACAAATATATCTGATCTGTGATCTCGTACTCCTTTTTGGATGTCTTAAGATCATAATAAGTTTTAGTACTTACAGCAGATTTCTCTAAATTTCTTTGTGCAAAAGCAAATGCCTGCTGTAAATGTTTCCTCAGATCCTCTATATATTGATGGGTTGTAGCAGCATTCACTAAATTATGGTCTTGGGTTCTATAAATAAGGTGTTGTGGGAGTACCATACGTCTCCCCGTCATTAATTCAAATGGCGACATTTTTGTTGCAGTACTAGGTGTAGATCTTATAGCCATTAATACTAAAGGTAATTTTATATCCCAGTCTTTACCTGATTCTTTCACAAATTTCTTTAAAATACTAATAATGGATTGGTTGTACCGTTCCACATTACCACTAGAAGCAGCACGATAAGAAATATGTAATTTTCTCTTAACTCCTAGGATTTTCCACATACGGTTCATTACTTCACTGGTAAAGTGAGATCCCCGATCGGACTCAATTCGTTGTGGTAAACCAAAACGGGAAAAGACATGGTTAATTAATAATATTGCAGCAGTTTCAGTTTTACAATTTGTGGCTGGAAGGCACTCTACCCATTTGGTAAATAGACATGTAACTGTTAGCATATATTTATTACCCCTAGATGATGTTGTTACTGGACCAATAAAATCTATTTGGATATCTGACCAGGGCATAGACATCCCTCTTTTCTGAAGAGGAGCTCTATGGGTGGGTGTATTAGGTTGATATTGGGGACATACCAAACATCCCTGACAATATGTCTGGACATCTTTCAACATGTTGTCAGAACCTCTGTATGAATAAAGTTCTATCTTATATGGATATTATAGTATAATATGATATTCCAATTATTAACCACTATTTTTATATCCATTGTATTAATATTTTATATGCTGTATATTTATATATATACCTATGCATGCAATTCTATTACTTGAATATATCTATGTGAAAGATATGTTTTCACAGCTGCCCATCCATGGTTGAATAATTCTTTGTTCTATAAGAGATTAATATCTGAATGAATTCCTAGCCTACAAGGTAATAAAAATCCTCCTTAAATTTTCACATGTGAAAAATTCGTTTCATAGACACCAAGTCTAATAAACAGAATAATAAATCTGTCTAGGGATATCTATTTGATAACATTCCTATGACTTCATCTTGTTTATAGGTTGTGGGTCAAAGGGGTCATTAGCTAATTAAAAGGGATGAAAATCCAAAGGTCCGAGAGCGCCATCTTATGGTTAAAGGAATAAACGTCCCTATAAGAAAATATATTCTTTATAAAATTTAAATAAGTGATGACATCATGAAAAGATTCTATTGGCTACTAGATACTTTAACTGATTTGGGATTCTGATAGGCAAATAAGCAAGAGGTATAATTATGGAAAGAAACAGGATCTAAGAAAAGAAAGGAGAGAGGAGGAGGGAGACAAACAGGAGAGAAAAATAAGGAAAAAGAAGATAAAAGTTTTTATCTATGGAGAAGCCAAAACAACTTTGGAATTAACCAGTGGAATTTTGTCATAATTGTAATGTATAAATTGAGATATTTTATTTTATGATATAATTGAAAACCATTACCATAATTTATCTGTTTGGTTTATTTCTTATCAAAAAGTTATTTAGATTTCCTTTTGTCATTGAAATTTATAAATCCGGATATACATTTTAATACAAAATTAGATATCTCATTTTTCTTTTTGACCAATACAGAAAAATTAACTTACTTAGCTAACTTATCAATCATATTATAAAATACTTTACTATATTGTGTTATATTCAATACATTCCTGTATAGCTATATATTACAATATCATTAGACATTGTTAGTACATACTAAAACGTTATTAAGAATGAATTTTATTAATTGATTTATCTGATTCTGTTCTATGGGTTGCTATTCCAGGTTTTACCGTTCATATGAGTGAGATACACTTTTGTATTGAGATTTTAGGACTGTATAGAAAATATTATAAATAATAAGTATTACAATATGATGTATTAATTTTCTTTTATCATCTGGCTGGTTATACTGTGTTTTATCTGCATTTGATTTTGATATATTACTGTGTTTTATCTGCATTTGATTTTGATATATTACTGTGTTTTATTTGCATTTGATTTGATATATTACATTTTATCATTAGAATAGTTGATTTTGGTATTTTCAATAAATGTTATTTTATAAAAAGGAATATGTGTCTATAAATTGATTCTGAACTCAAAATTCATTATTCTATATTATATAGAAAATAATATGTCGTATTAATCCCGACATATTTGGAGGCCCCAGCGAGATATATATCTTTATAGACACGTGGTCAATTATTTAATTGATTTAAAACTTTTTATTGAATAACACTTGTTAAAAAGAAAATAAAATGGCTGAAGGTGTTTTTGGTTCTGAAACAGTAGGAGCATTATCTTTAGATGACATAATTGGTCATGGTAAACAGGTAATGGAGTTGTTAATTAAAACTTTAATTTCAAATGTATATCCTGTTTGTGAGTACAGGGAACAGTTGTCAGAATATTTGGTTAAAATACATCCTGAAATTGATGGTGATACAATTGATGATTGGTTAAAAGATAAAAATTTGTTAACAACCGTGATGAGCACTATAAATGCAATTCAAATTAAATCAGAAAGAAAGAAGCATTTAGCTAGGTTATCTACTGTTTGGATGGAATTAGCCAGAAGCTGGAAATATCAAAATTCCCAAAAAGAAATTACCATAAAAGATTTAAATAATCAAATCCAGGAAGTATCTATTACTTGTCAAAATTTAAGAGATTTACATGAAGAAAAAACACAGCTAGCAGAGCAGCAGTTTATCAAAATTAAAGAATTAAGAAAAAAAGTTGTAGAAACGACAGAGACATTTAACGCAGCTCAAGATTTAAATGGTAAATATTCAGAGAAATGCGATGAATTACAGACAATAATAAATAAATTGGTAGCTGAGCGTGCAAGAGATACCGGTGAGGAAAGTCAAAAATTAGTTCAATTTGAGGAATTGTCTGAGAAATGTGAATACTTAAATGAGAAAGCTGTACATGCTGATAAACTAGCGCAAAAGTATGTTCAGGCTTGTCAGGACTTAAAAATAGAACAGAAGAAATTGCAACAAAAGATTGAATTCTTAACTCAAGAATTAACTGATAAGAAAATTCATGAGGCTGAGATACTTGTAGAGAATAAAAAGATCCAAAAATTACTGACTGTAGCTAAGAATGAGATAAAACAATACCAACAGGATGTTGAAAATCTAAAAATGGATTTAAATAGGGCTCAAGATTATGCCTCAAGTAAAATTGTGATGAAGGATTTTAGTGATTCTGAGGAAGAATTAGAAATAGTACCTTCAAGGAATAAACATAAACGATCACCTATAAAAAATTTACATAGCTCTAAAAATGAGACTGATAGTGATGAAGATATACGATCAAATAAAAGACTCTCTTTCCATGAGAAAGCCCAGGCTATAAGAAAATTAATTAAACCCTACACCAAAAATTCAAAATTGTCCATAGAAGACCACCTTGATTCACTAGAAAGGGTGATGATTGAACTAGGGATAAGGGGGGCTAATGATAAAATATCATACCTCCCTTGGTCATTTGATAGCTCTTATACCTCATTTTTCCCCTCTCTCCATGACAGCGATATAAATGATTGGGAGATATATAAATCTGAGGTGAGAAAATACTTTTCTGAGTATAGAAACCCACAGGCTGCTATGAAAGCAGTTCATAATCTCAGATGTAAGCCTGACGAAAGTCCAAAAGAATTTTTAATCACATTAAAACACGCTTATAGACAGACTGCGAAAAAGACAGACCCAGAATCTCCTGAATTTAAGAGAATTTACTTCCATGCATTACCTTTGTACATTCAGAGAAATATGGCACGTGATTTTGATGACGCCAAGCCTTTAAGCTGGTTGGTAAATGAATGTACTAAAATATATGAGATTCAGCTTGATGATGGGAATAATTATAAGCGAAGGGAGAAATTTTATAATCAAATTGTGGCAGAAATTTCTGTTAAACCTAATTTACAGTATGAGACAGGTACAAAATCTTACGCAGATGTGGTTAAAGGTTCAAACAAATCAAGTCAGGCACAGTCATCATTTAGGCCAGTAAAAATTGCAAGTGAAAAATCTCAAAATGCAAATAATGATTCTTTTTATGTTAGTCCAAATTACATGGGAAACAATCCTATTAAAAATTATGTCTGGAGAACAAAATCTCCTAGTGCAGAAGGAAGATTAACCCCTCCAATGCCTAACACTTCAAATTATTCAGAGAATCAAAGGGTTAAAAGATATAGCCAAAACCAAAATCTAAACCATCATCTAATTTAGAAGAGCAGGTTAAACTTTTGACACAACAGATGGCTGCATTTATGGCAGGATTTACTACTCAGTCAGTGAGAAATGATCCAACCCAAAACGGTCAAAATTCTCAAAGCCAAAGCCAATGACTAAATACTAATTGTGAAAATAGATTAGTGATCAATAACACAAACAGAAGTGATATTTGTGAATCTCTTGATTCAAATAAAAATATAAAAGTATATTCTAAAAAGAATGTTAATAATGTATTCCCTTTCCCTTCAGAAATTCCTATTCAGCAAGGAAGGGGTGTTGACCCTTTAAGCTCACAGGAGGTAACACAGATTGAACCAGAGTCTACCGGTAAAGGATTAATAGTTGAAATAGAAGAGCATTGCAATGTCATGACAGATGATTTATTACCTGTTCAGTTTATTGAAAATGAAACACATGTTAATCAGGAAATTGCTGATAATCCTACAGAAATAGTTATAAATTGGATAGATCATACTCCACAATCTGACTTCTCAAATAAAAATAAACAATGGAAGAAGTTAGAGATGTTAAGACATACACATATCTTATGTGAAATGGAGGAAATACAGAACCGATATTATGTTTCTATTGGTATACAGAATGTTGAAACCTTAAATCATAAAGCATTAATTGATACAGGTTCCCAAGTCACAGTAATTTCCAAAGAGACATATGAGGAAATTGAGAGTAAAACCAAAAAGATAACTATTCTGAAACCATTCGTGGGAATTGTTAGAAATTTTGATGGTATTAAAGTTAATACTGTAGGCCATGTGTGGTTAGATATCAGAATAGGAAATAAACAAATGAAACATCCATTTATTATAGTGGATATTCCTAGTTACAAAATTATAATTGGGACTGATTTACTTAGAAGATTTAGTCCAGTAATTGATTTTATTGATGGTGTGATATGGTCACAAGTTACATTTCCCATCAATTATGATCAGGTTAAACAACCTCATATGCAAAGGAACTGTCATGTTATTGAGAAAAAGGAGGAATCAGTAGAGATTCACTTCCAAAATAATCGAATGCCTGAAATGACAGTACTTAAATGTAAAGACATTAATGGAGAACAAGTAAATAATGAAAATGTGATCCAAATTGATCAGGCTCATATTAAAAATATTCAAATAGAGGGAAATGTATTAACTATCTCTTTAAATAAGAACGATTCTAAACCTTTAAACATAAGTAAACACTCTAGATTTCTAGTGGAAATACAAACCAATGATGAAGGTTTATTTATTCCTGTTGATATTCCAGGTATGAGAAATTCTCAACAAGCAAAACTAGCTCTAAAACATGAGCATAGCTATGTTAATGAGAGCTTATTAAAACAAATAAAGAATACTAATTTAATCCGAAATACAAAACCCGATGATCAATGGATATGTAAAATAGATCATGAAACTTCAACTCATGCTATTATGGCAAAATGTTTATTACCTCTTTTCATTGGGGGTAAAAGGATTATGCACTTATTCTTAGTTATTCAGGATTCCCAATATCCAATCTATATTGGAAATGATCTATTACATCGCTTTGCATCCCAAATTGATTTAATCAATAATGTTATTTGGTCCAGACTACAGGATAAGCTCTTAGAATTCCTAAATGACTCAGAAGCATTGAAATCTGCACAACAAATGCCTTATGCAGTAACCGTGCAAATGGACCAAAGTGTTACAGTACCAGAGGGGGTGGCACAATTTCCTCTCCCTTTACAGGTAAAAAGGGGTCAAAAGATTAAAGGTATTGATGCCTTTGTAAATCTTAGTCATCAGATGCAACAAAAAGGCCTCACCCTCACTCATACACCTCTAATTACTATAACACAGGTATCGTTCATTATTCTGATAAATAACACAGCATCCCATCCAATACATTTAGAGAAGGGATCCCTAATAGGTATGGCTATAGATTCTGAGTATTTTACTTCTGAGTTTATGAATATTGTAATTGGTTTGATACCAGAGAATTATGTAAATGATGACCAGATTATGGATCAGTGTTTTGACACACACCCTGAGGGATTATTTACTGTCCAGTCTATTTATCCCTTTAGTTTCACTGAAAGTAACTGTGATATTATGGATAATGAACTTGTTTTTAACCAAACAATTGATGAACAAGAATATGAGAAGTATCAGAACACTGAGACACAGGTAAGTATGATCACTACTGATTTGTCTACACAATTGGAGGAGACTTATGAGATTAATCAGCCTGAGGTATTCCCTGGGTTTAGAGAAAGAGTTGAGGAACAGATAGCTTTAGCTAGCGGATGTTCTAATGACATTGAACGCCAAAAACTAAGACAAGTATTAATTGATTACCAAGATATGTTTTCTAAGGATTCATATGATTGTGGTTTGCCAAATTTACATGTCACTAAAATTAAAACTGACCCAAATATGCCACCTGTATTTGTGAAACAATATCGACTCCCTCTTGCCTCTTATGAATCATTAGCAGATATTATCAAGAACCTAAAGTCTAGGGGGATTATTAGACCGGTGCACAGTTCTTTTAATAACCCTATTCTAGGTGTCTTGAAACCAAATGGAACCTGGCGTTTATGCGCTGATTTGAGACAATTAAATAAACGGGTGTACATGTCTGCATGGCCCGTTCCATATATCGATCAATGTTTAGCACAAATACAAGGATCTAAATTATTTACTACGCTTGATTGTGCCCAAGGTTATTGGACCATTAAAGTAAGTGAAGAGGACCAATATAAGCTGGCTTTCACCTTTGGGAAACAGCAATATACATGGACTAGAACCCCATTTGGCTTTATAAATTCAGGGCATGAGTTTGCTATATTTTTACATAAGGCAATGCCTGACGCTCAAGAGCGAGGGACATTAACATATGTAGATGATATCTTGATTAAAAAAAACGATTTTGATAAACATATTTTTGAAATCAGATATGTTCTAGATCAATTGAAACATGCAGGAGTTAAACTGTCTCTTCAAAAGGCACAATGGTGCCGCACTAAAGTTAATTTTTTAGGCCATGAAATCACTCCTGAAGGTATAAATCCACAGAAAAAGAAAGTGGAAGCTCTTTTTAAAACCAGAACCCGTACAAATCTAAAAGAATTAAGATCATTTCTAGGTGTCACCAATTATTCTCGTAAGTTTATTGATAACTATGCAGAGGTAACTAGGCCTCTCATTCGATTATTAAAGAAAGGAGAGCCATGGCAATGGGGGGAAATTCAAAATCAAGCCGTAAACGAATTAAAACAAAAACTCAGTCAGGCTCCTTGCCTAGTTTATCCTACAATGGGTAAACCATTCTTTTTAGAAACTGGATATACTGATTTTTGCTTGAGCGCCGTTCTATATCAGAAATATGACCAACATAGTAAAATTATTGCTTATGCAAGTAAGACATTATCACCTGTAGAGGTAAAATTTAATGACTGTGAGAAAGCTCTGTTTGCCACAGTATGGGCCTTACAAAATTTCCGAAATTTTATCCAAGGTGAGAAAATTATAGTAGAAACCGCTCATCAACCATTACAATACATTCAGAGTGATAAAATTAGAGCCGGTAATTTGTCAAATAGCCGTATAACCGCATGGACTTTATCCTTACAAGGATGGCCTCTGGAAATTAGATATGCACAGAATAAGAGGAATCCAGTGGCCCAAGGGTTAGCTGACTTACATGATTGTACTGCCGAGGATCCTCTTAGAGAAAATTGGTCCGAAGTGGACCTTATGAAGGAATACAAATTATCTCCCCATAAGGTATATGAAGAGGTATTATGTAATACTTTACCCACAGTCTACGTGGATGGATGTGCATATCATATTAAGGAGGGGGCAGATAACAAATTGGTTGCAGGAATCGGAAATGTATGGAAAGATAATATCTTTATTTGTTTTAATAAGCTCTCATTAACATAGCTATGCTCATGTTTTAGAGCTAGTTTTGCTTGTTGAGAATTTCTCATACCTGGAATATCAACAGGAATAAATAAACCTTCATCATTGGTTTCTATTTCCACTAGAGTGTTTACTTATGTTTAAAGGCTTAGAATCGTTCTTATTTAAAGAGATAGTTAATACATTTTCCTCTATTTGAATATTTTTAATATGCGTCTGATCAATTTGGATCACATTTTCATTGTTTACTTGTTCTCCATTAATGTCTTTACATTTAAGTACTGTCATCTCAGGCATTTGATTATTTTGGAAGTGAATCTCTATTGATTCCTCTTTTTTCTCAATAACATGATAATTCCTTTGCATATGAGGTTGTTTAACCTGATCATAATTGATGGGAAATTTAACTTGTGACCATATCACCCCATCAATAAAATCAATTACTGGACTAAATCTTCTAAGTAAATCAGTCTCAATTATAATTTTGTAACTAGGAATATCCACTATAATAAATGGATGTTTCATTTGTTTATTTCCTATTCTGATATCTAACCACACATGGCCTACAGTATTAACTTTAATACCATCAAAATTTCTAACAATTCCAACGAATGGTTTCAGAATGGCTTTCTTTTTGGCTCTACTCTCAATTTCCTCATATGTCTCTTTGGAAATTACTGTGACTTGAGAACCTGTATCAATTAATGCTTTATGATTTAAGGTTTCAACATTCTGTATACCAATAGAAACATAATATCGGTTCTGTATTTCCTCCATTTCACATAAGAAATGTGTATGTCTTAACATCTCTAACTTCTTCCATTGTTTATTTTTATTTAAGAAGTCAGATTGTGGAGTATGATCTATCCAATTTATAACTATTTCTGTAGGACTATCAGCAATTTCCTGATTAACATTTTTTTCATTTTCAATAAACTGAACAGGTAATAAATCATCTGTCATGACATTGCAATGTTCTTCTACTTCAGCTATTAACCTTTTACCAGTAAACTCTGGTTCAATCTGTGTTACCTCCTGTGAGCTTAAAGGGTCAACAGTTATATCTTCTGGGTCATCTTCCTTGGTTTTGAAAATACCCCTCCCTTGCTGAATAGGAATTTCTGAAGAGAAAGGATACTCAGGAAGAAGAAATAAATCATTAACATTCTTTTTAGAACATACTTTTATATTTTTATTTGAATCAAGAGATTCACAGGTATTACTTCTGTTTGTGTTATTGATCACTAATCTATTTTCACAATTAGTATTCAGTCATTGGCTTTGGCTTTGAGAATTTTGACCGTCTTGGGTTGGATCATTTCTCACTGACTGAGTATTAAATCCTGCCATAAATGCAGCCATTTGTTGTGTCAAATTTTTAACCTGCTCTTCTAAATTAGATGATGGTTTAGAATTTAGATTTTTGCTATATCTTTTAACCCTTTGACTCTCTGAATAATATGAAGTATTGGGCATTGGAGGGGTTAATCTTCCTTCTGCACTAGGAGATTTTGGCCTCCAGACATAATTTTTAATAGTATTGTTTCCCATGTAATTTGGACTAACATAAAAAGAATCATTATTTGCATTTTGAGATTTTTCACTTGCAATTTTTACTGGCCTAAATGATGACTGTGCCTGACTTGATTTGTTTGAACCTTTAACCACATCTGCGTAAGATTTTGCACCTGTCTCATACTGTAAATTAGGTTTAACAGAAATTTCTGCTACATTTTGACTATTACATTTCTCCCTTCGCTTATAATTATTCCCATCATCAAGCTGAATCTCATATATTTTAGTACATTCATTTACCAACCAACTTAAAGGCTTGGCATCACCAAAATCACGCGCCATATTTCTCTGAATATACAAAGGTAGTGCATAGAAGTAAATTCTCTTAAATTCAGGAGATTCTGGGTCTGTCTTTTTTGCAGTCTGTCTATAAGCGTGTTTTAATGTGATTAAAAATTATTTTGGACTTTCGTCAGGCTAACATCTAAGATTATGAACTGCTTTGATTGCAGCCTGTGGGTTTCTATACTCAGAAAAGTATTTTCTCACCTCAGATTTATATATCTCCTAATCATTTATATCGCTATCATGGAGAGAGGTGAAAAATGAGGTATAAGAGCTATCAAATGACCAAGGGAGGTATGATATTTTATCATTAGCCCCCCTTATCCCTAGTTCAACCATCACCCTTTCTAATGAATCAAGGTGGTCTTCTATGGATAATTTAGAATTTTTGGTGTAGGGTTTAATTAATTTTCTTATAGCCTGGGCTTTCTCATGGAAAGAGAGTTTTTTATTTGATCGTATATCTTCATCACTATCAGTTTCATTTTTAGAGCTATGTAAATTTTTTATGGGTGATCGTTTATATTTATTCCTTGAAGGTACTACTTCTAATTCTTCCTCAGAATCACTAAAGTCCTTTATCACAATTTTGCTTGAGGCATAATCTTGAGCCCTATTTAAATCCATTTTTAGATTTTCAACATCCTGTTGGTATTGTTTTATCGCATTCTTAGCTACAGTCAGTAATTTTTGGATCTTTTTATTCTCTACAAGTATCTCAGCCTCATGAATTTTCTTATCAGTTAATTCTTGAGTTAAGAATTCAATCTTTTGTTGCAATTTCTTCTGTTCTAGTTTTAAGTCCTGACAAGCCTGAACATACTTTTGCGCTAATTTATCAGCATGTTCAGCTTTCTCATTTAAGTATTCACATTTCTCAGACAATTCCTCAAATTGAACTGATTTTTGACTTTCCTCACCGGTATCTTTTGCACGCTCAGCTACCAATTTATCTATTATTGCCTGTAATTCATCACATTTCTCTGAATATTTACCATTTAAATCTTGAGCTGCGTTAAATGTCTCTGTCGTTTCTACAACTTTCTTCCTTAATTCTTTAATTTTGATAAACTGCTGATCTGCTAGCTGCGTTTTTTCTCCATGTAAATCTCTCAAAGTTTGACAAGTTATAGAGACTTCCTGGATTTGATTATTTAAGTTTTTTATGGTAATTTATTTTTGGGAATTTTGATATTTCCAACTTCTGGCTAATTCCATCCAAACAGTAGATAACCTAGCTAAATGCTTCTTTCTTTCTGATTTAATTTGAATTGCATTTATAGTACTCATCACAGTTGTCAACAAATTCTTATCCTTTAACCAATCATCAATTGTATCACCATCAATTTCGGGATGTATTTTATCCAAATATTATTACAACTGTTCCCTGTACTCACAAACAGGATATACATTTGAAATTAAAGTTTTAATTAACAACTCCATTACCTGTTTACCATGACCAATTATGTCATCTAAAGATAATGCTCCTACTGTTTCAGAACAAAAAAAACCTTCAGCCATTTTTTTTTAACAAATGTTATTCAATAAAAAGTTTTAAATCAATTAAATAATTGACCACGTGTCTATAAAGATATATTTCTCGCTGGGGCCTCCAAAAATGTCGGGATTAAAACGACATATTATTTTCTAAATAATATAGAATAATGAATTTCGAGTTCAGAATCAATTTATAGACACATATTCCTTTTTATAAAATAACATTTTTTGGAAATAACAAAATCAACTAGTCTAATGATAAAAAAAATGTAATATATCAAATCAAATGCAAATAAAACAAAATATAACCAGCCAGATATTAAAAGAAAATTAATACATCATATTGTAATAATTATTATTATGATATCTTCTATACAGTCCTAAAAGCTCAATACAAAAGTTTATCTCAATCACATGAACAATAAAACCCTGGAATAGCAACCCATAGAACAAAATCAGATAAATCAATTATTAAAATTCACCCAAAATAACGTTTTAGCATGTACTAACAATGTCTAATGATATTATAATATAGCTATACAGGAATGTATTAAATATAATACAATTATGGTAAAGTATTTTATAATATAATTGATAAATTAGCTAAGTAAAATTAATTTATCTGTATTGGTCAAAAAGAAAAATGAGATATCTAATTTTGTATTAAAATTTATATCCGGATTTATAAATTTCAATGACAAAATGAAATCTAAATAACTTTTTGATAAGAAATAAACCAAACAGAGAAATTATGGTAATGGTTTTCAATTATATCATAAAATAAAATAATTCAATTTATACATTACCAAGATTCCACTGGTTAATTCCAAAATTGTCTGGCCTTTCCACAAGATAAAAGTTTTTCTCTCCTACTTCCTTTCTCTCTCTCCTTCCTCCCTTTCTTTTTGTTTTTTTTTAGATCCTGTTTCTCTCCATAATTATACCTCTTGCTTATTTGCCTATCAGAATCCCCAATCAGTTAAAAGTATCTAGTAACCAATAGAATCTTTTCATGATGTCATCACATATTTAAATTTTATAATTAATATATTTTTCTATAGAGACATTTATTCCTTGAACCACAAGATGGCGCTCTCGGACCTTTGAATTTTCATCCCTTTAATTAACTAATGACCCCTTTGACCCACAACCTTTAAACAAAATGGAGTCATAGGAATGGTTATCAGTTAGATATCCCTAAACAGATTTATTATTCTGTTTAGTAGACTTAGGGCCTCATTCTATTAGCGGCCGCAGCCGTTGCGGGGCCGCAAGGACCGGCCGCAAGCTATTCTGCTATTCTATTCCCTTACGGCCGGAGGCTCCGGCAGGCTTGCGGCCGGTGCCTTGCTATCTCTTGCGGCCGCTCGCGCCAGAGGAAAGCCTTTGATCTAAAACGGCGCAAGAGTTTTGCAATTCAATTGCTCTGGAAAACCTCTCTGCAAGGCTAAAAGCGAGCCGCTGCTTACTTGCAGGAAAGAGGTCCCGCTAGCACCAATTAAGCACATAAAATAGCTCAAATAAAGCCATCCTGCACTTTGAGAAGACTATAAAGGGATTTTAGTTGTTAGAAAAAATAGCACATAATTATCCTATACTCAAATCCGTAAAATATTTTATTTTTAATATCCGTAAAATATCCATGTAAAAAGTCCAGAGTGCTTGGAGCACTTCAGACCCGCCCACGCCGCAGCCGGAAAATAAACAGTTAATTTAAACTCGGGTTTGGGCTGATGTGCAAGCTTGAGAGTGGGTTTCTTTTAATCCTCATGTCCCCCAATATGATCCCTAGCATTTACAGAGCTGTACAGTGCAGGCTTGAATTTATTTTTGCGTTTTTACATTTCTGCGCTTACGGCCGGTTCCAAGATATGCGGCCGGCCGTAAGATGAGATCCTTGCGGGGCCGTATAATAGAATCGCGAGTTAACAGTACCCCCGCAAGGAATCGCAGCCTTACGGCCGATTTACGGCCAGTAATAGAATGAGGCCCTTAGTGTCTATAAACAAATTCTTCACATGTGAAATCTTAAGGAGGACACCATTACTTCTAAGGAACATAACCTTTATAGACCTTTATCCATTAGTTTAGGAATTCACTCAGATATTTATCTCTTACAAAACAAAGTACTATTCAGCCATGGATAGCTCACTTTTGGACAGCTGTGAAAACATATCTTTCACATAGATATATTCAAGTAATAGAATTGCATGCATAGGTATATATATATATATATATATATATATATATATATATATATATATAAATATACAGCATATAAAATATTAATACATTGGATATAAAATAGTGGTTAATAATTGGAATATCATATTATACTCTAATATCCATATAAGATAGAACTTTATTCATACAAAAGTTCTGACAAGTGTTACAAGGTCTTAGGTATGAATGGGGAGCAGGTGTATTAAATTTGGTGTTATCGCTCTCACACTCTCTTATGCTGGTCACTGGAACTTCAACATGGCACCTCCTGGCAAATAACTCTCTGAGGGTCTGAAAAAAAGAATTGTTGCTCTACATAAAGATGGCCTAGTCTCTAAGAGGATTGTCTGAGCACTGACAGGCTGACCCCCCACCCCTTCAACCTCTGCAGCAATGCTGGCAGCACTCATATGTCTATTTCCCAAAGACAACCTCTGGATATGACGCTGTCAGAGCGGTCAAGGGAAGTGGATTAAGAAAAACAGAGCCAGAGTGCTGGTGCTCCGAACAGCCCCAGGAACTGTATAAATTGGAAGTGGGGCACTCTATGCATAATTCCTGCTGAAAGGCAAAGTGTAAGCATGTATAGAAGCAAAAGTGGCAGAACAACTGGAGAGGTAAGAAATAATTCAGTTATTGATGGAATATTATACTGTGGGGAAAGGGAAGAGACACATACACACACACACATATATATATATATATATATATGTTATTTATAAGTCTCCCCTCCAGGTTTATACTTAATAAGATGTAAGGCCTACACTACAGAGCCTATCACACTATATAAGAGCCTCTTCAAAGACTTACATTGATACAGTGAATCCCTCATAATGTTGGCATTATTTTTTAAGAAGTACATATTTTGACCTCATTATCAAGCCAGAAAAACTTGCCTCTTCAGACTTGACTTCCAAATTGTATATTGATTTATAATATTCTGCACCTATTTCTTCAGGATTATATTTTAGATTTCCTTTTGAGTCCAGCATTTTCTGAATCCTCTTACTATTGTTTTTATTTTTAATTTGGTTTACTAACAATCTACCCGCTTGTAATATTTTTGCAGTAGAAGCCAAATCTTTTTATCGACTTGTAATTGAAGTATTTTTTTTATTTGGTCATTAATTTGAGAAATTTCAGAAGATAACCCTGAATCAGGAGACATTTTGTTTATTCTTTGAAGCCTATTAAGTTCTATATGTAGTTTTTTCAGAGGAGTGCCTCTCTCTTTGGCTTTTTGAATGTCTCGAGATTTTAGTAGGCCTCTCATATAGGCTTTCTGAGTATTCCAAAGAGGAGTTTGGGAAATTATTGAGTTTTCATTAAGTTTGAAAATATCACTGAATTATTTTTCTATTTCTAATTTGTCTTTAGCATCTATTCTTTTATTTCTACATTTACTATTTTTAGGAAATCTATTTAGGTAGAGTTTCATATAACCATGATCTAAGCATGAAATTGATCAGATTTAAGACTCCAAAACAGTTTGATCCACTAGGAAATAATCTATCCTAGAATAGGATTTATGCCAACCAGAAAAGAAATTGTAATCTAATTCACCTGCATGAAGGACTCTCTAGGTATCAAATAAGTTATATTTTACTATGCTCTCTTCTTAGTGTCATGATCTGGGAGTGGTTTACAATTAGATTTTCTGTCAAGTTGTGAGTCTAGATACATATTCGAATCCCCGCATTGTACTAAAAAAACGTTTTTGATTCTAAATATAAGCTTTAGCATTTTATTAAGAAAGCAGTTTTGATCTGCATTTAATCATTTAGGTTAATGATAGTGTAAAATGAATTGTTTATTAGTCCGGTCCATATAATGTATCAACCCTCAGTGTCAGTTTCAACATAATCATTTGCCGTACTCTTATCATTAGACGCAGAAAAGGCTTTTGATAGAGTGGGGTGGGAGTTCCTGGAATCTTTGTTTGAAAGATATGGGCTGGGGGACTTTGGTTCGAAAGCCATCCGGGCACTATATACCGCCCCCACTGCAAAAGTAGTGGGCCCGGGATATAGTTCATTTAGCTTTGATATTTCGAACGGTACACGACAAGGTTGTCCTCTTTCTCCTGCTATCTTCGCCTTGTTCATTGAACCTTTAATAATATCGATTAGAAAGAAAAAGGAGGTGCAAGGGATTAAGGTTGGATCTATGGAACATAAATTGTCAGCCTTTGCGGATGACATACTTGTAGCACTGGAAGACCCGTTAGTCTCTCTCGAATTATTGTTCCAATTGATAGATGAATTTAGCAAAATATCCAATTTTAAGCTAAATATTAGCAAATCAGAAGCCATGTCCATTAACATGTCTAATGAAACACTACTTAATTTAAAGCTCCGATTTCCTCTCATATGGCAAAACTCTTTGATACATTTGGGAATAATACTGGAAACAAACTTGAAGCAGACAATAATAATTAACTATAAAAAAGTGTATAAAAATGTTATGGCAAAAATCAATGCCTGGTCAGGGTTGAACATATCCTGGTCGGGCAGACTTATTGCCATGAAAATGGTAATCTTACCAAAAATTACCTACATTTTACGTAATATTCCCTGCCGAATCCCTACATATTTGTTAAACCAACTACAAAACAAAATTGATAATTTTATTCATAAGGGGAAAAAAATAAGAATAAAAAAATTGCGAATGGGAGGGAAATTTAGACATGGTGGCATGGCCTACCCACTACTTAAGGAATATCAGGAAGCTGTTTTAGTGGCAAATATGTTTGAATGGTTAGAACCCACAAATGTTAAGAATTGGGTCCAAATCGAACAAGAGCTAACGGGCTTAAATAATTTAAAAATGCTTTTATTTCAAAAAAAGATTAATCTTAATTCTATGGAGCGGGGTGAAGCTATGGTTAGAGGAAATGTAAATATATGGAACAAATTGAATGTTAAATATGAATTGATTCCGTTCCCTTCGCCTATTACCCCGTTACTAGACTTAGCAACATATATTGACTCGCCCATTTTAAGGAGGATAGCTAATGCAGGAGTTAACCTGCTGTCTGACTTGTTTCCTGGAAATATATTCTCATTGGAGAATATAAAAGTAAAAGCCCCCCAAATAAAGATTTCATGGTTCGAATTTCTTACGCTGGAAAAAGTGCTGAAGAAGTCAGAGTTCTATTTGACATCATTAAGAGACTTAACTCAATTTGAGAAATTGACTATGGTAGGACCTAAAACGCACCTCATTTCAAAATGTTTTGATATTATTAAAAGGCCACAAATGGAAGTAAAGTCCAAGTGTATGCAGGACTGGGAGGGTGACTTGGAGCATAGTTGGACGATAAAAGAGTGGTATAGATCATTTGCAATTACGGACAGATTTGTTAAAAATCCTGCTTATAGAGAACTTCACTTTAAAATCTGTAATAGGTGGCATTATACGCCGGTTAAGATAGCAAAATTCAGTGGGTTAAACCATGAGAAATATTGTTGGCGTAACTGTAGTCATATAGGGTCTTCACTACATATTTGGTGGCAATGCCCATATATTCAAAAATTTTGGGGTGAGGTCTTCTCTCAGCTGACAAAGATATGTGAGGCAGAGTTAAGTCCACACCCGGAAATAATTTTACTTCATATTTTTCCTCCACTGTCCTCAAAAGTTATAGCCCTTATGCTGCAGGTTTTGATGGTAGCAAAATCACTGATAGCCTCCAAGTGGAAGCAAAAATATGTCCCATCCTGGAATGAGGTTAAAATGAAAGTGGATAAAAATCGTATGTTAGAAACAAATTTTATGAATTTGGGGGTTATAAAAAAAAGTAACCTTGCCTGGTCATTATGGGATAAACATTACCCTAAGTAAGTAAGTAATTAACCCTTTGTTTTGATCTTGGATACTCTGATCAGGTCTCCTGAGCCCACCCACGTGCTCTTCCTCCCCTGCCCCACACTCTGAACCCAGTACTACGAATGTAAGGAGTGCGAATGGAAGTGTGTTTAGTTTCTTTTTCTTTTAGAATAGCAGTTGGCAATTTTAGTATGATGCTCTTGGGAAATTATTGTAGATCCAAAATTTTTTTGAATGGAGCAATGGATCAAAAGGAGATGGAGGGCCCTATCTACCGCTCCCCTTCATCGGGGTAATGGGTAACTCTCCTAAGGGTTATGTAGACGAAATGCTTGAATACGAAGCGTATGTAAAACTATACTTCTCCCCCTTTTTTATAAAAAAAAAGGTGGAAATAATATGCATTGCACATCTTAATACAGGGTAGTAGGTAACAACATCCTGTTCCAAAGTATGATATGGTCAACGCTGTTTTTTTTTTTTGGTTTTCTTTTATATTCTATCACACGTGTGTAGTATGAAATGTTTTGACAGTTATGTGAGTGTTTTTGTTTGTATTTATATATTTTGGACATTGTATATCTTACATGTAAAAAACAATAAACTTTTATTAAAAAAAAAAACAAAAAAAACAAAAAAACATAATCATTTGCTATTACATTTCTTTTATTCACAAGATGGATATTCCTCTTGATTTCGTCTTTTAACTTGAGTTAATCCTAGAGTTAAACAATTCTATTTGACGGTTGGTTTCTTGGATGCAGATAATATCTGCATCTTCTTTCTGGAAACAATGCCTTTTGTAGGAGGAATTTAGTCCTGAGAAGATTTTCAGAGAAGAGATCATTCAAATATATCTAGTTCTCTTAACAAGTCATATTCCTTTAATATACCATTGACTTCTTTCCCAATACTCCAATAATTGCCAATGTCAGAAAGTGTATCCTTCTCAGTTTTCAAATCCAAACAATTCTCCAACGCAAATCTGACTTTCTCAAAGGCACCCAACATAAAGTTATACTTACTCCCAGTAAGCAAAATCCATTTTACACCCATTACAAAAATAATTTTGCAAACACAGACTATACAAACATATTTACATGCATATACAAATATTTTCTCTCTGGACAGTATGAAAACAGTATCTACTTTCATAGTTAAGATGGACTTATCTTTAGGAGAGACTATTGACTAGTATATATAGAGAGAGGATACCTCTAACATTGCACAAAAGTAACTTTCCTTTATAACCTGAGAGCTGAGATAAGAATTATTCATTTACAATTTTATAAGTGATCTAGCTCTTTCTGTACATTTATTATTGTTCTTCACGCAAACTAGACCAATCTTAGTAAAAAGAGACTATTGACTAATAATAATAAGATCAACATCACCCTCATATAAACAGCGTTCCTTCTGCTTATTAGGAACTCAGTTTCCCATTGTATCCAAAATCTCCACCAAAATGAACCCTTAAGACATGGTAAGTGATCTTGAATAATCAGGTCTGGGGATCAAAAAGGAGTAGAAAGAGCATGAGAAGAGAAGGGGGGGAGAAGAGAAAGATAAATAAAATTGTGTTACATTATACAGTGTCTTAGTGTATATAATCTCTCAAAATGTACATATTAGAAAAGTGTAGTAATGAATTACATGTGAAGCATCTAATACTGAGTTTGATCGAGGCATGTTTATTTTAAAGTGTCTTGGTGTATAAGAGTTCAAAAAATTTATAAATTGAGTGCTAGAAATATATGAGAAATTTAAACAAGAAAAAAAAAGACTAAAAAAACTTCTCTCTAACCCCCCCTCCTTTATTACTAGTTCTTTATAAGAGAAAAAATGCAGTCTAACTACAATGTGAATGTGTTATGTCTCTAGAGAAGTTCATAGGGAGAGAAATTCTATGGGCCCTATTAATGTTATTTTCGCCTTGCATATCTGGTTTTGTCAGCGAGTCAAACTAACTCTTTACAAACATATGTAATTCACCTGGGGAAATATTTTCTGAAATTCCACGGAGCCTCAAATTTTTTCTGATGAGATGATGCTCAAGTTTACACGATCTATGTGTGAGTGTTTTTAGTTCTTCCTCCAGTTGAATCATCTGTGATGCAAGATTTTGGTTATTCGAACCATAATTTTTCGTGTCTGTCCTCTAGGTGATTTATCCTTTCTATTAAGGAGTTAATCGCTTTGGTATTAAAATTGATCTTCTAACAGAAAATCACTTTTCAGTTGTATTTGGAATTTAAATAATAGTTTTTTCATTAGGGTATCCAGTTCCTTATCTTGAATTTCCCCCTCTTCAACATTAATTTTCTCCATCCCACTAACTTCTAGTTTAGCCATGGAGGCGTCCAGAGACAAATCTAATTGGGATTGAGATTTTAAAACTTTTCCTCTTTTCATTCTCTCAGGGTGAGAAGAAATTTGAAGCCCCTTCAGAGGTTATTTGTTTCTCCTTTTCTATATTTTTCCCCTTAGCTGAACTTTGATCTTTATGTTTCATATTTAATCTGTAAGGCAGAAAACATTTAAATAATTACTAAACATCTTCAATTTTTATATGCTGTGAAACACTATTATATTAATTTATATTATGAGATTTTAACCCTGTAAATGTAGGGTATTCATACCGTCCAAAAAGTGAATATTCTCCTTGTGTATACTTATTACATTACTCAATTGTTTATAGAAAATTAGTTTTCTTTCAACTATAAACATAAGAACAAATCCCAGATAGAGCAAGGGTGCATCATATATGGTTTGTACATGTGGCTCCATAGCTCAGTGGTTAGAGCACTGGTCTTGTAAACCAGGGGTCGCGAGTTCAATTCTCGCTGGGCCCTATATGTTTTTTTGAGGTAACATAATACAGCAAATACTCAGGGGAGTTAATCATGCACCGGAGATGTTAAAATTTATGTTTAGAGATCTATGTGTATGGTGATCAGAAACACATATATAAATATATATACAGTTTCTCACAAAATTGAGTACATCCCTCACATTTTTTGTAAATATTGTATTATTTCTTTTCATGTGACAACACTGAAGAAATGACACTCTGCTACAATGTAAAGTAGTAAGTGTACAGCCTGTATAACAGTGTAAATGTGCTGTCCCCTCAAAATAACTCAATGTCAAGACCGTTGGCAACAAAAGTGAGTACACCCCGAAGTAGAAATATCCAAATTGGGCCCAATTAGCAATTTTCCCTCCCTGGTGTCATTTGACTCGTTAGTGTTACAAGGTCTCAGGTGTGAATGGGGAGCAGGTGTATTCAATTTGGTGTTATAGCTCTCACACTCTCTTATGCTGGTCACTGGAACTTCAACATGGCACCTCCTGGCAAATAACTCTCTGAGGATCTGAAAAAAAGCATTGTTGCTCTACATAAAGATGGCCTAGTCTCTAAGAGGATTGTCTGAGCACTGATAGGCTGACCCCCCACCCCTTCAACCTCTGCAGCAATGCTGGCAGCACTCATATGTCTATTTCCTAAAGACAACCTCTGGATATGACGCTGTCAGAGCGGTCAAGAGAAGTGGATTAAGAAAAACAGAGCCAGAGTGCCGGTGCTCCGAACAGCCCCAGGAACTGTATAAATTGGAAGTGGGGCACTCTATGCATAATTCCTGCTGAAAGGCAAAGTGTAAGCATGTATAGAAGCAAAAGTGGCAGAACTACTGGAGGTGTAAGAAATAATTCAGTTATTGATGGAATAGTATACTGTGGGGAAAGTGAAGAGACACACACACATATATATATATGTTATTTATAAGTCTCCCCTCCAGGTTTATACTTAATAAGATGTGAGGCCTACACTACAGAGCCTATCACACTATAGAAGAGCCTCTTGGCATTATTTTTTAAGAAGTATATATTTTGACCTTCTTATCAAGCCAGACAAACTTGCCTCTTCAGACTTGACTTCCAAATTGTATATTGATTTATAATATTCTGCACCTATTTCTTTAGGATTATATTTTAGATTTCCTTTTGA
This sequence comes from Discoglossus pictus, assembly GCA_027410445.1. Taxonomy (NCBI): domain Eukaryota; kingdom Metazoa; phylum Chordata; class Amphibia; order Anura; family Alytidae; genus Discoglossus; species Discoglossus pictus. The sequence goes on from CM050175.1 coordinate 34,446,090, forward strand.
GTCCAGCATTTTCTGAATCCTCTTACTACTGTTTTAATTTTTAATTTGGTTTACTAACAATCTACCTGCTTGTAATATTTTTGCAGTAGAAGCCAAATCTTTTTATCGACTTGTAATTGAAGTATTTTTTTTATTTGGTCATCAATTTGAGAAATTTCAGAAGATAACCCTGAATCAGGAGACATTTTGTTTATTCTTTAAAGCCTATTAAGTTCTATATGTAGTTTTTTCAGAGGAGTGCCTCTCTCTTTGGCTTTTTGAATGTCTCGAGATTTTAGTAGGCCTTTCATATAGGCTTTCTGAGTATTCCAAAGAGTTGTTTGGGAAATTATTGAGTTTTCATTAAGTTTGAAAAAATCACTGATTTATTTTTCTATTTCTAATTTGTCTTTAGCATCTATTCTTTTTTCTCTACACCTACTATTTTTAGGAAATCTATTTAGGTAGAGTTTCATATAACCATGATCTAAGCATGAAATTGATCCGATTTAAGACTTGACAGTTTTATCCAAAACAGTTTGATCCACTAGGAAATAATCTATCCTAGAATAGGATTTATGCCAACCAGAAAAGAAAGTGTAATCTAATTCACCTGGATGAATGACTCTCTAGGCATCAAATAAGTTATATTTTACTATGGTATCATTACATTTCCTAACTCTCTTCTTAGTGTCATGATCTGGGAGTGGTTTACAATTAGATTTTCTGTCAAGTCGTAAATCTAGATACATATTCGAATCCCCGCATAGTAGTAAAAAAACTTTTTTGATTCTAAATATAAGCTTTAGCATTTTATTAAGAAAGCAGTTTTGATCTGCATTTAATGCTTATAGGTTAATGATAGTGTAAAATGAATTGTTTATTAGTCCGGTCCATATAATGTATCAACCCTCAGTGTCAGTTTCAACATAATCATTTGCTATTACATTTCTTTTATTCACAAGATGGATACTCCTCTTGATTTATTCTTTTAACTTGAGTTAATCCTAGAGTTAAACAATTCTATTTGACAGTTGGTTTCTTGGATGCAGATAATATCTGCATCTTCTTTCTGGAAACAATGCCTTTTGTAGGAGGAATTTAGTCCTGAGAAATCACTTCTCAGTTGTATTTGGAATTTAAATAATAGTTTTTTCATTAGGGTATCAAGTTCTTCATCTTGAATTTCCCCCTCTTCAACATTAATTTTCTCCATCCCACTAACTTCTAGTTTAGCCATGGAGGCATCCAGAGACAAATCTAATTGGGATTGAGATTTTAAAACTTTTCCTCTTTTCATTCTCTCAGGGGGAGAAGAAATTTGAAGCCCCTTCAGAGGTTATTTGTTTCTCTTTTTCTTTATTTTTCCCCTTAGCTGAACTTTGATCTTTATGTTTCATATTTAATCTGTAAGGCAAAAAACATTTAAATAATTACTAAACATCTTCAATTTTTATATGCTGTGAAACACTATTATATTAATTTATATTATGAGATTTTAACCCTGTAAATGTAGGGTATTCATACCGTCCAAAAAGTGAATATTCTCCTTGTGTATACTTATTACATTACTCAATTGTTTATAGAAAATTTGTTTTCTTTCAACTATAAACATAAGAACAAATCCCAGATAGAGAAAGGTTGCATCATATATGGTTTGTACATGTGGCTCCATAGCTCATTGGTTAGAGCACTGGTCTTGTAAACCAGGGGTCGCGAGTTCAATTCTCGCTGGGGCCTATATGTTTTTTTGAGGTAACATAATACAGCAAATACTCAGGGGAGTTAATCATGCACCGGAGATGTTAAAATTTATGTTTAGAGATCTATGTGTACGGTGATCAGAAACACATATATAAATATATATACAGTTTCTCACAAAATTGAGTACACCCCTCACATTTTTTGTAAATATTTTATTATTTCTTTTCATGTGACAACACTGAAGAAATGACACTCTGCTACAATGTAAAGTAGTAAGTGTACAGCCTGTATAACAGTGTAAATGTGCTGTCCCCTCAAAATAACTCAATGTCAAGACCGTTGGCAACAAAAGTGAGTACACCCCGAAGTGGAAATATCCAAATTGGGCCCAATTAGCAATTTTCCCTCCCTGGTGTCATTTGACTCGTTAGTGTTACAAGGTCTCAGGTGTGAATGGGGAGCAGGTGTATTCAATTTGGTGTTATCGCTCTCACACTCTCTTATGCTGGTCACTGGAACTTCAACATGGCACCTCCTGGCAAATAACTCTCTGAGGATCTGAAAAAAAGAATTGTTGCTCTACATAAAGATGGCCTAGTCTCTAAGAGGATTGTCTGAGCACTGATAGGCTGACCCCCCACCCCTTCAACCTCTGCAGCAATGCTGGCAGCACTCATATGTCTATTTCCCAAAGACAACCTCTGGATATGACGCTGTCAGAGCGGTCAAGGGAAGTGGATTAAGAAAAACAGAGCCAGAGTGCCGGTGCTCCGAACAGCCCCAGGAACTGTATAAATTGGAAGTGGGGCACTCTATGCATAATTCCTGCTGAAAGGCAAAGTGTAAGCATGTATAGAAGCAAAAGTGGCAGAACTACTGGAGGGGTAAGAAATAATTCAGTTATTGATGGAATATTATACTGTGGGGAAAGTGAAGAGACACACACACATATATATATGTTATTTATAAGTCTCCCCTCCAGGTTTATACTTAATAAGATGTGAGGCCTACACTACAGAGCCTATCACACTATAGAAGAGCCTCTTGGCATTATTTTTTAAGAAGTATATATTTTGACCTTCTTATCAAGCCAGACAAACTTGCCTCTTCTGACTTGACTTCCAAATTGTATATTGATTTATAATATTCTGCACCTATTTCTTTAGGATTATATTTTAGATTTCCTTTTGAGTCCAGCATTTTCTGAATCCTCTTACTACTGTTTTAATTTTTAATTTGGTTTACTAACAATCTACCTGCTTGTAATATTTTTGCAGTAGAAGCCAAATCTTTTTATCGACTTGTAATTGAAGTATTTTTTTTATTTGGTCATCAATTTGAGAAATTTCAGAAGATAACCCTGAATCAGGAGACATTTTGTTTATTCTTTAAAGCCTATTAAGTTCTATATGTAGTTTTTTCAGAGGAGTGCCTCTCTCTTTGGCTTTTTGAATGTCTCGAGATTTTAGTAGGCCTCTCATATAGGCTTTCTGAGTATTCCAAAGAGTTGTTTGGCAAATTATTGAGTTTTCATTTAGTTTGAAAAAATCACTGATTTATTTTTCTATTTCTAATTTGTCTTTAGCATCTATTCTTTTTTCTCTACATTTACTATTTTTAGGAAATCTATTTAGGTAGAGTTTCATATAACCATGATCTAAGCATGAAATTGATCCGATTTAAGACTTGACAGTTTTATCCAAAACAGTTTGATCCACTAGGAAATAATCTATCCTAGAATAGGATTTATGCCAACCAGAAAAGAAAGTGTAATCTAATTCACCTGGATGAAGGACTCTCTAGGCATCAAATAAGTTATATTTTACTATGGTATCATTACATTGCCTAGCTCTCTTCTTAGTGTCATGATCTGGGAGTGGTTTACAATTAGATTTCCTGTAAAGTCGTGAGTCTAGATACATATTCGAATCCCCGCATAGTACTAAAAAAACTTTTTTGATTCTAAATATAAGCTTTAGCATTTTATTAAGAAAGCAGTTTTGATCTGCATTTAATGCTTATAGGTTAATGATAGTGTAAAATGAATTGTTTATTAGTCCGGTCCATATAATGTATCAACCCTCAGTGTCAGTTTCAACATAATCATTTGCTATTACATTTCTTTTATTCACAAGATGGATACTCCTCTTGATTTATTCTTTTAACTTGAGTTAATCCTAGAGTTAAACAATTCTATTTGACAGTTGGTTTCTTGGATGCAGATAATATCTGCATCTTCTTTCTGGAAACAATGCCTTTTGTAGGAGGAATTTAGTCCTGAGAAATCACTTTTCAGTTGTATGTGGAATTTAAACAATAGTTTTTTCATTAGGGTATCAAGTTCTTCATCTTGAATTTCCCCCTCTTCAACATTAATTTTCTCCATCCCACTAAATTCTAGTTTAGCCATGGAGGCGTCCAGAGACAAATCTAATTTAGATTGAGATTTTAAAACTTTTCCTCTTTTCATTCTCTCAGGGTGAGAAGAAATTTGAAGCCCTTTCAGAGGTTATTTGTTTCTCCTTTTCTTTATTTTTCCCCTTAGCTGAACTTTGATCTTTATGTTTCATATTTAATCTGTAAGGCAGAAAACATTTAAATAATTACTAAACAGCTTCAATTTTTATATGCCGTGAAACACTATTATATTAATTTATATTATGAGATTTTAACCCTGTAAATGTAGGGTATTCATACCGTCCAAAAAGTGAATATTCTCCTTGTGTATACTTATTACATTACTCAATTGTTTATAGAAAATTAGTTTTCTTTCAACTATTTAATCAAAGTGCTATCTTTCTTTTCCCCTCTTTGGCTTTTCTACCTTTATCCTACTTTCCTCCCCTTTCTCCCCCTCTACTCACCTAACTTCTCTTCATTTCTCTTTTAGGAGAAGACGTATGAAAATTAAAGCAGGCCAATGAATAGCGGAAATTGACAAAAGTTTAATCTATATTTCTGTCCAAATGAGCTTATGGTATTTATGCAAAATCTTTCCCAATTAATTATGCTAAGTTGGAAAAGGCACCTGAGAAATTCAAAAGGACTTTAAGTAGATCTGTTCAAAATATTTATGTCTGCATCCGAATGAGTTAGCTTGACAGGTTACTATTTGCACATGAACCTTGAAGACCATTTATATAAACAAGAGGCAATAGAGAGTCCAACATTCAATCTCCATGATGCTAGTTTCACTCCACTTGTTTCTTGTTGTCAAGCTATGGCCTCCAATTTCTAAAAATTCTTTGTAGACTTTTCTCAGGAAACAGGCTAGTCTTCAGATGATATTAAGTGCTCTTAATGTTGTTTTATATCTCAGCCTGTTTCCAACCGTCTTTATTGAAAACAATGGTATTAACAGTTACTATTGGATCTATTATATCCTGTCCAAGTCTAGCCTTCCCAAGCTAACATGTAATTATGACTCATCCAGAAGATCACAAATGTTACTGCAGTGCTTTGTGTAAATAATTAGATCTGAGTCAAGCAACAAAAAACATATAGTACATATGTAGTTAGAAAATTCCAGCTCTTGATTATATCATCATCAGGCATCCATGGGTAGATTTTCATATTATCTGTAGGCGAGACTCTAGCCTTGTGGGGTACATACAGCTGTTAGGAGGCTCAATCTGAGAACAATATTCTCTCTCTCTCTCTCTCTCTCAATTCTATACATTTTGCACAAACCAAGAATCACTCACATATCGAACTCTTGGTTTGTGCAAAAATCCAAACCCATGCTTTGCTTAAAATGTGCTTTAAGGGAGCAATGAATAGAATTGCTATTTTTTGGATCCACAGAGTACGGTGCTAGTTTTAATATCTTTCATTTACACATGTGAAAAACTATCAGACGAGGTGGCCGAGTGGTTAAGGCGATGGACTGCTAATCCATTGTGCTCTGCACGCGTGGGTTCGAATCCCATCCTCGTCGTATGTTTTTCATAATCTTCTGTGGTCCAGTGGTTTTTATATGATTAGTATTTAACACTTATTAAACTTGTGATAGCAAATTTGTCTTCAATCAAAATTATAAATTGGTCAGTACCTACTAAGAACTGTTAAAATCATCCTTTATTAAACCACATCACAATATAAAACAGTTAGATCCTGTAATTTGTAATGAACAATTAGTAGAAATATGGGTAATTTATACCTCAAATAATGGCCATATATGCTTTTACAGCTTTCTCAAAGGCTATAATAAAAACTTCAAATGCAGCAAAATGATCATCAGGCTTGATTTTGATAAGGGGCTGTACTTATTTAGTCTTTTGGCCAATATTCAGTTTGTAAGGCTCCCTAACAGGGCATCAGAAAGTTAGGAATCCTATCTATTATGTAATGGCATGCAAATTGGCTAATGTGAGGTCATTAAAATATTTTGGAGGCCACACTGCAGTGGCGGACCTGTCCCGACGGCATAACAGGATAGATTGAACCCTTAGCAACAGTTAAAAGGACACAGTAAGCATTCCCAATATAATATAGTTTACAATTATAGACAACACAAGTTGTAATTTAAATATTAATGACAATTTTATTTTTTTACTATATGGTTTCATTGTTCATAAGACGTTTGTAGTTTGTGCTTTTTAAATAGCAATAAAAAGAGAAAATACTTATTTTCATTTTGGTCTCTTTTTCATAATGATTAATTTTAAGTTCTTTATTTGTGTTTCTTCTTATTTTCTTATTGTTGTTATATATATATATATATATATATATATATATATATATATATATATATATAATATATAAATGCAGGATTAAGTTTAATTTTGCTTTATTGTGTTTCCCCTATTCATTGCATTTCTTTTCCATGAGAGGTGGCTCCATAGCTCAATGTTTATAGTACTGG